>CM038622.1:4172494-4548132 GCA_021554675.1 Leuciscus idus | reverse complement strand
ATCGGGTGCCGGAGGGGCCGGGAGAGGGTCAACAACGTTGGCAGCCAGACAACTGGGAGCCTCCACATGCTCCGCCTGGTCACGCTCGAGGGCCAGGGCTTCTCGTCTCAGCTCTTCAAAGGTTAAGTCTGGCTCTCTCCGAAGTTGCACCCGCAAGCTCTGGCGTACGGGACCCTCTCGCAGCCCCAACAAGAATTGATCTCGCAGTAACACCTCCTCGCCCCCCAGGCCATGGTCCTGTCTCCCCGTGAGTCGAGAATACTGCTCCCGCAGCTGCAAGGCGAAGGCCCGCACAGATTGCCGAGGACCTTGGCGAGAATTGAAGAACTTTGTCCTCAGAACAGCTACCGGGGTAGTGTCTCCATACTGCCCCGTCAGAAAGTCGAAAATGGCCTGGATCGTCGCTCGGTTGGCCTCCGGTGCCGCCTGAACTTCTCTTCTCGCCTCCCCTTCCAGGGAATTCAAGGCAAACTGGACCTTCTGTAGGGCACTCAACCCTTGGAGCCCCGCCAGATATTCCACCTGGGTCTTCCACAGGGACAAACTTACTTCAGACCCCGGACCTCCATACCTCGGGGCCCATGGAGCACCCATGAAAATCGGCATGACAGGTGGCCGATTCCCAGGCTCTTCCCCCTCCGCCATCTCAACCTCTGACCGCTCAACTCAAGGTGAATCCTGCCGACTACGCCAAATGTCTGTCACAGGTCGGGGTGGGCCAAGCCAGACTGCGCTCACCCCTAAACCACTGTCACCCAGAGGAGCGTATCAAGGAGGAGGCAAGAGGCAGGAGTAAAAGGAATGGCAACTTTATTTTCTATTAAAAAGCAATTAAGAAATCCTAATCTAAAACTCCTTGTCTTCTTCTTCCCAGGAACCTGGAACAGCACTGCCGTGGGTATGGACCGGCGAGAATCTCAGGTGAGTATCACAGGTGAGTAAGGATATCGAGGCTCACTTCCTTCACGGACTGGTGTCAGACTCCCAGTGGGAAAGCGTTGGACAGGTGCGTATCACAAGTTAGTAGAGAGTTCAAAGTGCACTTCCTTTCCAGACTGGTGCCAGACTCTCAATGGGAGAGCGTTAGACAGGTGAGTGTCCCAGGTGACAGAATCGGCTTCAACAGCAATACACAATTCTCACATGGGTTACAAGAGACGGATAACTTCACACCGTGCAGGTAGGCTTCAGGGCTGCAGCAGCCTCAAGGTCACAGACAGAGCGGGGTTTCTCTAGAACAGACAGAATCAACTTCAACAGCAATACACAGTTCTCACATGGGTTGCAGGGAACGGATAACTTCACACCATGCAGGTAGACTCAAAACTGCAGCAGACTCGGGTCGCAGGCTGAGTGGGGGCTTCTCCCGGACAGACAGAATCAACTTCAACAGCAATACACAGCTCTCACGTGGGTTGCAGGGGACAGATAACTTCACACCGTGCAGTTGGGCTTCAGGGCTGCAGCAGACTCCAAGTCACAGACAGAGCAGAGCTTTCTCTAAGGCAGACGAAATTAAGACTTCACACAGCAGTATACAGTTCTCACGTGTAGTGCAGGGGACAGATAACTTCACACCATGCAGTTGGACTTCAGGGCTGCAGCAGACTCCAAGTCACAGACAGAGCAGAGCTTTCTCTAGAACAGACAGAATCACTTCAACAGCAATACACAGCTCTCACGTGGGTTGCAGGGGACAGATAACTTCACACCGTGCAGTTGGGCTTCAGGGCTGCAGCAGACTCCAAGTCACAGACAGAGCAGAGCTTTCTCTAGAACAGACAGAATCAACTTCAACAGCAATACACAGCTCTCACGTGGGTTGCAGGGGACCGATAACTTCACACCGTGCAGTTGGGCTTCAGGGCTGCAGCAGACTCCAAGTCACAGACAGAGCAGAGCTTTCTCTAGAACAGACAGAATCAACTTCAACAGCAATACACAGCTCTCACGTGGGTTGCAGGGGACAGATAACTTCACACCGAGCAGTTGGGCTTAGGACTGCAACAGGCTCAAAGTCGCAGGCTGAGCGGGGCTTCTCTAGGACAGACAGAATCAACTTCAACAGCAATACACAGTTCTCAAATGGGGTGATGTTATCTCGCAGAGGTTCTTCTTTCTAGACACCGCACGTAGATGTAAGCAATCTCACTCAGCTCTCACGGTAGATAGTAGACCCCCAGGACGCATGGGCGGTTGCACAGCAATAAAAATATTCTTCCACACACACACACTGCAATCCAACTCTAAGCATGCAATCGTGAGGGGGAACGTCAATTTAAACACTGCAACTTCACTCTTCTAGTGCGCATAAGGCCAGCACTCACCCGCAAGTCCTGGTCTACCGCACTGATGATCGCCAGGGGCGGACAGAACACTCGAGAGATTTTTCCTCGCGGTCACAGACGGACTTCACTTCGCTGAACTCCAATCGGGGAGAGGAGGTGAGAGATCGACAAAGAATCAGTATTTCACTCGGTGAAGGGTGTACACATGCTCCAAACACTTCAATCCAATACCCAATTTAGTGGAGAACACAATGCAATTATGAGATTCAGTTTGTTAACTACTCATCTCTCTCTTCTCCAGCTCAGTCGGCGCGTTTCATTCCTCTGGGCCGTCCTCGCGTCCTCTCAAACAACGCTCCTCTTCCTTCAAGACAACCCCTCAACTGCAGTGCCCACAACCAATTCCCCACGAGAGAGAAACCACCAACGATCGGGGGGGAGGACAATCCAGATCAACAGGGCAGAAGAACAACACAGCACCACAGCATGGCACAGTACCCCCCAGCCTTCTCCTCCTCATGTGTTTTATCCTCTCTAAAAGCGGGAGTGGCCTCAATCAGACGCTCAGAGTGAAGTCCCTACACCTGTCGCCAATCTGCCGTTTAGTTGTCATGACGACAAACACTCATACAGATCTGGAGCTGTTTGTCGCCCCGTGACATATATATATATATATATATATATATATATATGTATGTATGTATGTATGTATGTATGGAAAATATATAAACGTTCAAAGTGTTTTGAAACTGTCTTTTTGTATTTTATTGAATACAACACTGGTTTTACTATTTTACTGTTTTATTTCTTATCTGAAAACAGAGAACATAAACAAATTACAAATTCTAACAAAGCAAAGTACAATTTCGCACAGTACAGAGAAACTCCAGAATTTAACAAAATCCAGCTAAGATGATTAATGAAAATATAAAATATTAATATCATCACACTGCTGATTGTGCAGGATTCATCAGTTGTTTTAAAATAACTGTTAGTGTATTGATTTCTTTTTACCGATTCAGCACTTAGGTTTCAGTAGTTTTAACTAATTGGTCATCATGTTGTGTAAAGTTTAGTGTACATGTTGTTGTAAATTTTAGCTGAATTTTAGGTGAAACTTCATTAATATGTATATGTTCAGTAGGCTCCAAGGAAGAAATTCATGGTTGTCCTAAATATTTGTCTTCCCTATATTGTAAATTCTATTGAGTGTAAAATTCTACTGTATATCAAAGTTACTATAATTCTACAGATATGACATGCCAAACAATGATTTCACAGTACCCAAACTACGAGGTGTATTTTATTTTGAGGTTTATATTGAAACTTCCAAGACAGAGTTAGTGCAACTTGAGAATAAGTGTACGTGCGCCCGAAAGGCAAAAATGGCGTACGCAAAAAAATATTCAGACTTATAAAACCGTTCGTACGCCAGAACCTGCGCAGAATTCACTTTATAAATCCCAGTCAGCGGAAGATTGTGCGCACATGCGTCTCCACCCCGAAATATCCATATATGGAGCTTACAACGCCTAGTTTTACTATGCAGGTCCTCATCTGCATATCATTAGCATATTATTATTCATCCACGTGATAACGTTTAACGGTACAAGACACATTACATTAATAAAAATCAAGTAGTTGCCTATCCTTGCCTTGTTTTTGAATACATAAATCAAATAGTGTAAAATACATTTCAGAGAAAGTTTTCTCAATTTTTTCCACTGGCCGAATTGTATTTTTAATTGATTTATATTTTTTATGGAAACAGATATAGGCCTTGGGCATTATTTGTACGAAACTATTTTCTCAGACAATCTGGTATTATCATGATAAGCAATTATCTCTGTGGTTAAAACATTAAAACACAGCACGCCACAGGAAGTGTTCAAAAACATCGCATCCACAACAAATATTTCTATTGATTGAATTTGAATATAAAAAATGTTGTAACTTCTCAGTAATGATTTCATGTTTAAGTGTTTAACTCCATTAATTTGAATGGCATATTTAATCTAAATGTTTATATCAGAAGTAAAACATAGTTTAAATCATTATTTTATTTAGGCTATTTAAACTGTTATTTGCGTCAGTTTCACTAAACGGCCCAACGCGCTCGCTGGCGCGGACATTTAAGAAGGGATGGATATTTGCTTCAAGTGACAGGCTTGGTGAGTGAAATTATATTTGTATTATCTTTCTGTATATGTTTAATTTTCTTTAGATTTTCTGTCTAAAAGTGACCAAAAAGACACTTAACTCCAGCTCACCATCGGTGTCGCCAAACTGCTCCATCTCCAAAACGTTCGTACGCATGGGTCAGAGTTTGCGTGCAGGAGCGCACATTTTCCCGTCAAGTTGGTTTTTATAAATCACAACTTATGCGTCGGAAGTGGCGTACGCACATTTTCAGCCCCGTTTTGTGCGTACGCCACGTTTATAAATGAGGCCCCAGGTCCTCTCTACCTACCTACCGCTTTCGCTAGTGTTTTGGTTATTATTGAGTGTTTTTAGCCTACAATGCCGCAGTGCTGTGTCCCGTGTCCCGAGCTAACTCACTTCAACCTCGTAAATCTTCTTTTTCATTGATGCCTGGACTCTACCCTTAATTATGCCACCTGAGTGATGAGCTACACTAACCACTCTGTTGGTGTTAAAGGAATTTAAACCCTTTTTGACCGCCAAGGGTGCCTCACTAAGAAGGACGTGATCGTAAATAAATTGACAGGTTCCACCATTGTTATTTCTGGACGAGAGGAGCTCTTGGACCCGGAAAAGGCTAAACGTCACGCGTGACGTCAGACTTAACAATCGGATAGGCCTACATCTACTAATGCAAACTTTGAAATGTTTTAAAGGCGAAATACAGAGGGACGACGTGTGTATCAGGCGTCTTATTCATGGGTTTCATCAGGTCCCTTTCCACAGGTGTATAAAATCAAGCACCTAGATTATGAATGCAGACTGCATTGTGCTTGATTAATACACCTGTGGAAAGGGACCGGATGAAATCCATGAATTAGGCGACATATATGTATGGAACGCCAAAAGGGTCAAATTTCGCCACTAACGAAACGCCTTTCATTCTCAAAACGCCGGTGTTTACGGCGTTTAAGACGAAAAGACGCCGCAAAGTACGGCGTTCTGTGGTACAAACGCCACAAATTACGGCGTTTGCAAAGCAAAATCGCCGTCATTATCGCCGTTTTTTTTATCCAGTCCACAACGCCGTTTCTGACGCCGCATCCCCGACACCGGGATCTCCTCCAAGGCGATGGGAATCATGAACTCTTTCGTCAACGACATCTTCGAGCGCATCGCCGGTGAAGCGTCTCGTCTCGCTCACTACAACAAGCGCTCCACCATCACATCGAGAGAGATCCAGACCGCCGTGCGTCTGCTGCTGCCCGGAGAGCTGGCCAAACACGCCGTGTCTGAGGGCACAAAGGCTGTGACCAAATACACCAGCTCGAAGTTATAGGCTATTGCTTTTACAGTAATTAGTTAACTTATTTCCCAAAAAGGGCCACTGGTACATACTAACTATAAATTTATTCAATGTTTGATACACTACCAGTCAAAAGTTTTAGATATTTTAAACAGTAGCCTAATATTGTGAAATATTTATACAATTTAAAATAAATGTTTTCTATTTGAATATTTAAAAATTTAATTTATTCCTGCCATCAAAGCTGAATTTTCAGCATCATTACTCCAGTCTTAATGCCACATGATCCTTCAGATATCATTCTAAGATGATTTGATGCTCAAGAAACATTCATGATTATTATCAATGTTAAAAACAATTGTGTACAATTTTGTTTTCACGATTATTTGATGAATAGAAAGTTCAAAACAACAGCAACTATCTGAAATTTTCCAGCACAAAAATAACTAGCATTTTAAAATATATTCAAATAGAAAAGTTTAAATTTTATAAATTATAAATTGGGAAACTACGGAAGCGTATTGTACGGAAGCGTATTGCATTCACTAGAGAAAAAAAAAATGACTCTGTTTTTCTGAATTAACGACTTAATTATCTCAGAATTACGAGATAATTTTTCATGAAAAAAAAGTTTTTGCTCTGTTTTTCTGAATTAACGAGTTAATTATCTCAGAATTACGATATAATTTTTCATGAAAAAAAATTTTTTGCTCTGTTTTTCTGAATTAACGAGTTAATTATCTCAGAATTATGAGATACGTTTTTCTTGAAAAAAAATTTTTCACTCTGTTTTTATGAATTAATGAGTTAATTATCTCAGAATTATGAGATAATTTTTCATAAAAAAAATATATTTTGTTCTGTTTTTCTGAATTAATGAGATCCCTCAAAATCCTGCCAGGAGCTCTATTTTAGCTGGATTGCATGGAAGTAAACATGTCCCAGCTTTCAAGTTTAATCCGGTTTTATTTTACTTTGGGTTTGAGACATTGGGAGATACTGCTGTCTTTAAGTAATATAAATGGTATTGTTATTAGTGCGTCAACTTTGCGCAGACACCTCAAGACTTTGCGCCTGTTCAGATGAAAAGAACATTCTGATCTGCTTGACGTTGCTGTGTTTCTCCAGGATCAGTTAAACCGATATGGTATGCTTCACGGATATAAGATGATGCATCTGAAATGCATTCAGGCTGGCTACGTGGTGACACAAGAGACAATCAGGCAATTGTTGAAAATACTGGATCCCCATGGAGTGCAACTTAGGCGCCGGAATCGTCTTCGGCGACGTTTGTATCATAATCCAGGCCCGAACTTTTTATGGCATGTTGATTCATATGATAAACTTAAACCATATGGGATCTGCATCAATGGTGCAATCGACGGGTTTTCACGAATGATGATATGGCTACATGCATACTCTACAAGTAGTGATCCCAAGGTAATCGCTGGATACTTTATTGATGCGGTGTTATCAAGGAATGGGACAGCCACCCGAATTCGCTCAGACTTGGGGACAGAGAACTGTTACATGGAACAGATGCAGAAGTTCTTGAGACATGATCATACGGACGACTTTTCGAGAAATTGCTATTTGTATGGCTCAAGCAATCATAACCAACGGATAGAGCATTGGTGGGGATTTTTGAGGAAGCAGCATGCACAGTTCTGGATCAACCTATTTCAAGATCTAAAAGATTCTGACGACTTCTCCGGTGACTTCCTTGACAAAAGTCTAATACAGTTCACATGTCTTGAAATAATAGAGGTAAGAAATGTGCTTTAGACATGTAAATTGTGATATGTTATTCAGCTATAGATTTTGTCAATACACCAAAATGTTGTGACATGCAGCATAATTATCTAATTTCATAGGTCTAACAACTGTTCCATAACAGAAGCAAATGGGCGATAACCATTAGTTATTTAATTAGATTATTAAATTTATTTGTAGATCACAATTTTTCCTACATATTTTACTTTTTAAGAGATAAGTGGACCTCAGTATAAGTAGTTAGAATTAGCAGCAGCCTACATCTACAACAATAAAATGCAACACAAACATTAATGCAGCTGTAATATTAATCCTGTTATATGGACGTTGCACAAACTGCTATCTAATATTAACCCAAAAACATAATAATAGTAAAACACTGACAAGACAAAACTTACCGCACTATGAGTAGCCTACTTGTATTCATTTCATTCTGGTACTTTTATGTACATTTTGGTGAAAGAAAATTGTTTCTCTGCATTAGTGGGACACAGTATGTCAGAGAGGGATGACTTATCTGACTGACCCTGATCATATAACACAAATCTTAACATACAGAGATTTATTGTTTTCAAATATAGAATTTGACATGCATGAAACTGTTTGAGAAACGGCTCTACTGTATCATACTGGACCATAAGCATTTATTTTGCCTGCAAGTGGTATTGCAACGGTGTGGACTAATTTTCTTACTTTCCCACTCTTTTCTTTATATTTAGAAAGAACTGCAGGATGTTGTTCATCTCTGGAACACTCACAGAATTCGACCATCCAGAAATGCTGTGTCTCCAGGTGGACGTCCAGTGATGATGTACACCCTACCCCATCTTTTTGGTGCTAGAGAGTACCTTAAAGAGGCATCCCAACAGAAGATACAGGCTTGTAGGGAGGAATGTCGTGAGAGAGGACCATATCCCTGTGATAATACAGTGTTTGACATTTGTTGCCTTGCCATGGCAGAAAACAGTCTTCATCCGCCAACCTCTCCAGAGGAAGCCATTGATCTTTACATGTTCTTACGTGCTTACATACGTACCCAAATGTAATAGTCACAAGTTGTTCTACTGGATCAAATGACTGAATGTGAGCACCCACTCATAGCCAAAAAAAAAAAAAAAAGAGAATTGCTGTTTGGACAGAAACCATGACATTCATTGTAAATGTTTGACAGAAGTACTGTTTAAGCAAAGACAACTCTTTCATAATTGACATCTCCCAAGTCTGACTGAGCTCCATATCATCTCTTTTTATTTATCATTATGTAAAAAGTCCATCTCAACCACAGAACTGGGAACAATCCTGTACCTGCAAATTAAAGTTATCACATGTTGCCATTGTCAAAAATGGCACATTTGTCCTTATGGTGGAACTATTTCATATCACCAGATGTGGTCTGACACACTTTGGGCTCATTGTAAACAGGGAAACCTACATGATGTTTGGATGGCCTTTAAATCAAACATATTATTGTATCTTGTTATCGTGTCTCTGGGCTGCACATAAAGCACTTTTTTTTACACAATTATTTGGCATCATATAAATAAATGCTAAGACAGTGCAGTGCAACATTTTTTTCTCCCCAGTGTGATTTACTATGTAGAAAATAGGCCTATTTGGTAAATTTTGTAATGTAGAGATGACTGTTTAAAGGACAATTCCGGTGAAAAAATAACCTAGGGGTAATTAACACATGGTTACCGAGTCGATCGTTCTCTGGGATGCGTTTTCATGATAATCGAATATAAAGAGTTTTATCTCTAAAAACAGATTAGCTTATAACGCTAGTATATGGGGCATATTTTAAGTAAAAGTAAATCGCTAACGTTAGTTAATACCACTAACAAGGCTCAAAATAGCCTCACACTAACACGGTAACATAATGAGGGTCCATACATGCAAACCGAAGCATTGAGAACTTTGTAAGTGTACAGACAGTTTAATAAGAAGTTACTTTATAAAGACAGTACATTACACATATACAGACAGACTGTTTTCCAAGATGGATCCTGTCTGTATACGCGAAGTGTACTGTCTTTATAAAGTAACTTCTTATTAAACTGTCTGTACACTTACAAAGTTCTCAATGCTTCGGTTTGCATGCAGGGACCCTCATTTTGTTACCGTGTTAGTGTGAGGCTATTTTGAGCCTTGTTAGTGGTATTAACTAGCGATTTACTTTTACTTACTCTGTGCCCCATATACTAGCGTTATAAGCTAATCTGTTTTTAGAGATAAAACTCTTTACATTCGATTATCATGAAAACGCATCCCAGAGAACGATCGACTCGGTAACCATGTGTTAATTACCCCTAGGTTTATTTTTCACCGGAGTTGTCCTTTAAATATGTTGTCTAAAGAGTGCTGGTGAATGCAGGAACTGCAGTGCAGTTGTCAAAACTCAGTAATTCTACTGTGTGAGACAAGATCCATGTGTTATCTGCAGTAAAGACCCGATTTGTTTGAAAACATCTGTACAAAACAAAAGAGAAACCTGTGCTTTTTATTTGTAAAAAGCAGAACACCTTCTAATGTACAGTGCTGTATGTTAGAACAGTTTTCCAAACACTGCCAATATTAAGATTTAACATGAGCTCAGGGTCCAAGTTAATTATAATTTCTCAATGAAAATGCAACTTTACAAGAACATTTCTTTTAAATTGTCCCAAAAAGTATGACCCTAAACTGCTAACAGAAATGATGGCTTACATAAAAGTACATTTAAAATATTGGTATATGTATCTAATTCGCTTAAAAATGAAAATTGATCCACATGCATTTATAACATACATTCTGTAAAAGGCTTATAATTTGTTTTTGGTTAAGTGGACCTTAAAGTATATTAACAAAATGTTCAGCCACTCAATATGTTTCTACAGACAGTTTAAGTCTGGTAATAACAGCAACTGCATATGAAACGTTGCAAAACATGTTGCCATTGTCAAAATGGCAAATTTGTCCTCATGGTTAACTATTCAGCATGAACAAATGTGATTTGACACACTTTGGGCCCACTGCAAACAGGGCAACCTAAATGGCATTTGAATGGTCCTGTATCATTATCAATAAATCAAACTGATTATTGTATCTTGTGATCATGTGTAAATGTTTCTATGGGCTGGATATATTCGGAGTCCATCAACAAAATGTTTAACAGCCAGTAAACATGTTTCCACAGTAAGTTTGGTAATGACATTCTAGATAAAACTGAAACTGAAAAACATAAAATATAAAATAAATCACCCTGCGCTCATAATGCACCACCTGAGTTAATTACTTCCCCTATGTGCTCTGTCTCACATTCACACACTATCTAAAGGTAAACAGATGGCACTGATAAGGCTATATCTGGTCAAGAGGGAAGAGTGTGTACATGTGAGTGAGTGAGACACCTCTATGCAATGTCCATTGCATAGAAGTTGCTGGACAGTATAGCCTCTTGTATGTTGATGGCAGCTCTAAAGTTGGGCCACAAGTATGTGCAATAGGCCGCCTTGATAACCCTTCCAAAGGGGTGAATATGACTTGAATGTCTTTAACGCAGATGACATCAGATCCTGTCACGAATCTCAACATCTTCCGGAGGCCTATCTCATCCAATCCCCTGATGTACTGGTGTAAAAATCGCAAACTTTGGTTCTCTGCTGGAGTAGCTGGAGAGGCTGTGATCAACTTTAATACCTTTCGGGTTGATGGTTTAAGATCCTCATACATCTTCTGCATATCCAGCACACTGGGGAAGAACTCCCTGAGAGTTGGTCCTGCGACTGCTGCAATGTTATCCAGTGCATATTTTGGTTGCTGGATTATTTGCTTGTGGGCCACTTGGAGAAGCACAGCTTTCAAGTTCTCTTGTGTTGGTACTGTTCTTACTCCCATGCGATCCATAAGATCAAGAAGCTCATCTTCATCATCACCATCAAGGGCATCTTGCAAAGCAGTGGACAAGAGATCACGCTCAGACTGACTAAGATACAACATTAGTGAGTCAAACAATAAATCAGGTGAGACAGTGTGTTCACCAAATGTGATTGCTGCTGTAAAGGCTTGAGCCAGCCGAGAAGGAAAATATCCATGGTCCTTTAATCCCTTGACCATTATCCTACCAACAGATTTCCATTCTTCCTCTTGCCATTTTGGGGATAGTGATGGCACCCTCACATCTGCACCCTCTGCTGCACAGTCTAAAAACTCTGTCCAGAAGGCAGCATATACATCCCTGGACACGCCATCAGCATCTGCCCCCATTTCATGAATGAAGCTGTATTTCACAGGGTAGGACATCATCGCTTCATCCTTGAATTGGGAAATCAGTTCCTCCAAGAGATTGACTCTGTGGAGTTTCACTGTCACATGCAAAAGTTCATAAGTAGGACTTAATGGGCCAGCAGGCACTGTGTCAGAATGGACAGGAGTTGAGCTGTAGGCGTTGATGTTTATCTGTGCCTCTTCTATAGGCTCATGTAAGATTGTGTCATCAAGATCTTCTAAAAATGGTCCACCTTGCAAAGGGCCAAAAATGACCTCCGATGTATCACACAAAGATCTAAGATCAACAATCTCTACAGCAGTAGATACAAAAGCTTCCACAGTGTGTGTCTGCTGTTCACTGTCATGTGTTTTTTGTGTCAGCTGCTCATTATCTTCTGTTGTGTTTTTCTGTCGCTCATTTAGCCTCGCTGCATCTGTCTGTTCATCAGTTCCTTCTGTCATCTCTGTGAACACTTCATCTCCATTTGTCAGGTGCTCTGTGAACAAGTAAAATCTTAAAATCCCCAATTTATGTGTCTCATAGAGCTCTCCCACACTAACATCCTCATCAAGGTATGCTTCCTGAAAGTCAACAATGTTGTGACTGAACTCTTCCCACTTTCCCTTTCTCGATTTCTCATTGGGGAAAAATAGCTTTTTAGCTTGTGATAGAATCTCTGTTTTTGTGGCTTTCTTGGAAATATCAAGAACTCTGGTTCCTCCACCATTGCGTTTTCTCACTTGTTTCTTGTCGTGTATCCATCCTAGTTCTATTTTCCTTGTCATCTTCATGGCCCTTTTGTTATTTCTCAGATGTATCTTTGTTGGCTGCATAGAATGCTCCTCCTCAGAATCTTGATCTGTGTCTTTATTGCTTGTCAATGTGCCCATCTTTCTTCTAAGTTTTTCAAATAAGGACAGTCTTTTTAGATCATCACCACCTTTTCTCTGTTTTTCCATACAGAAACGCCTTGTAGCAATCCTATCACCATATGCTGGAATGTAAGCAGTCAAAGTGGCATCATCTATTTCTCCAACTACCGAGCTGTCAATCTGTAATGAAAACAAAACAATACAGTAAGACATATTGGTTATCCTAAATCTAAGAGATGGCTATATTTCCATATGAGTGAAAATTAATTTCTTAGCAGTAGCTACAAATCAGCAATTTATTTCTATTTTTCTTCACTTGCTTGTTTCTTTTTTCGCATGGGAATAAAAAGGTTTTCCTTTATTTTTTTCCCTAAAATATTAAGTAATTTAAAACAAAAACTGCTGTCTAAAAAAATGGTTGTAACCATAACAATGAAGTTTGAGTGACATAATGATGCTGAAAATACAGTGTATTAACAGTGAAAATCCTTGACATCAAAGTTAGGCAGGGGACTGATTACTTTCATGTATTCCTCTTTAATTATATAACCATTTACCTCAATTACAAGAAAAGCACTTCTCCCATATATTACTGCTATTATGTATGTACTCCATAATATTGCTATTCCATATTGATTCCATACTTCAGCTCCCAACCAAGGCCTGTGCTGGCATCTAAACATTACTCCATCCTTTTAAAACAATATCAAATCACATGGAAAGCAGTAATTGTAAGGGCACAATATTTTATTTTGTGTATTTATTTATTATTTCAAACATACAAGTCAGCACGTTGCCTGAATGTATAATGGTGATGCTACTGCACTGTTACTGTTACAGTCTGACTACTGTTACTTGTTTATGTAGGGTAGAGACCAAAATATAGAGTGAATTGACTCCTAAAGATACCTTTAAACCTTATTTTACAGGGCTAGAATAGGGAAGACATGAATGCATTGTTGGGAGAGGCAGGTGTGCTTGACATAAAAAAGAAATCGGAAGCACTGGCACTAAATATGATAGGGTTACAATTTATGATGATTACTTGTATAATCTGCTGAGATTCAGTAAAATGTAAAACAATTAAAATTAATATATTGCAGGAATGAATGCGCTGTCACCTGCATGATCTTGCTGCATTTTCTGAATATTTTCCTCAGGAATCCCTCTGCTCTGAAGAAACATCCACAGACCATCATCTTGTGCACTGTAAAAAAAAAATCCTAATTTTACAGAAAATAACTGTGATTTTTTGACGATCATTTTCTTTAATTTTAAATTGTACTCAAAACACTGTAAAATTACAAATAATATCTGTAAAATAAAAATTCAGCTGTTATTTTAGGTATTGTGACATTAATGACAAATTACAGTAATTCACATTTTTTATACAGAAAATTGATTGTATTTTTCATACAGTATTTTTTCTGTTTTCTTAAATTACATAAAAATGTATGTAAAATTACAAATATAATCTGTAATTTAACAGAAACAACACAGTTAAATGATAAAATGGTCAAATGACTGTCAGCCCCCCAAAAAACTGTAAAACATCCTAAATTAAATAAACTGAAAAACACTGTTATTTTACAGGTATTTCCTGAAAAATCACGATCAAATACCTTCATTGTAAAAAAAATCGTAAAAAAAGGGTCAAATGACTGGCAGCTGCGGCTGCCAAACAAAAACCATAAAATTAAAGTAAAATATGCTAATTAAAATAAACCGAAAAAACACTGTTATTTCACAGGTATTTCCTGCATTATTATGATCAAATACCTTCATTGTTAAAAAATCGTAAAAACAGGGTCAAATGACTGGCAGCTGCGGCTGCCAAACAAAAACCCTAAAATTAAAGTAAAATATGCTAATTTAAATAAAGTGTAAAAAACTTTAAAATAAATTTGATGTCACCATGATTGAGATCAGTGTCTGCTTTAGTTGGGCTCATGACCCTTGAGTTTTAACGTTTGTTTTTCTCTGGCTGCTTTAGCTGTGTATTTGATACACGTTTGTTATAGCAATAAATGCTGAAGAAAATATCAGATGATCTTGGTCATTCATTGATGATGTTATAGTCATCATATGATGATCTGATTCACTGATGTGTCAGTCAAATCTCTGAATATATTAGCTTAGGTTACATAATATGTAGATGGAATTTAGCTTTATACAAAGTCTATAATTAATGTCGGAATTTTTCACATAACCCTTGAAGTATTGTGGCATCAGTATTATAACAATAAAAAAATAAAATAATAAAAAAAAGATATACATTGTACAGAAAAAGTTTTGAGCTGGTTCATTTTTTTAGTAGTATAGAGACATCAAGAATCAACATATGAATCTCAACAATGGTGACAACCAACAAAGCCTTTTTGTGACTTTATAGTAATTCAGATTTTTTTTCATTGTCACCATTGTTGTGATTCATACGCTGATTCTTGATGTCTGAGTGAGTCTATGTGATCCTGTCAAAACATTTTCTGTATAATGACATCATAAAATCTGAGTATCACAGCACTGCAGGATCTTCTATAGCAGTTTTATCATGCAAAATGAACAACTAATATTTAATGACTTTAAATCAGATATTTCACTTTAGGTGGTACTAATAAAGCAGGACACTACATGATGACTATTATCACTAAAAAGTGACCAACATCTGATCTGAGTTTCTCTTGGATTGCTACCATTACAAATATGCATCAGAGACACACAGTTAATGCAACAAGAGAAACATTAAAGTTAAACACTAAAAGGTCAAGAGCCCAACTAAAGCAAACACTGATCTCCATCATGGTGACATCAAACTTTATTCTTTTCAATAAAACTTCAACTTCTAAACCTCTGTTAATTCTCAATAAGAATGTTAGTATGAAAGAAATAAAGTCTGGATTGTAATAAGTGAGGATGCTGAGATCCTGAGAGATCTGATAGTGTTTAATGTTCTGATGGGGTTTAAAGTGTTTCTGTATGGTGTGTTTCGTGTGTCACCATTGTGTTGAAGAGTAGAGCCTGTGCTTCAGTCCAGGATGAGCAGAGAAACACAGATGTTATGCTGCATGTTGCTTTATTTAACAGACAGTAACTGTGTAGTTGCTGATGCAGTGTCATAACAAATCATGCATATAATTAACTGCGTGTATTTCAGTAAAAAAATCAGAAAATTAATGTGAAAGAACTGTGTTTTAACTGTGTGTTTCTGTTAAAAAAGATTAATGAAGATTTCTGTAAAAGTATTTTGCACTTATTTAAATTAGGATATTTTACATACATTTTACGGTTTTTGTATGGCAGCCATTGCTGACAGTCATTTGACTGTTATTTATGGGATTTTTTTTACAATGAAGGTGTTTGATCGTAATAATTCAGGAAATAGCTGTAAAATAACAGTGTTTTTCTGTAAAAATTTAAGGAAAATTTCTGTAAAAGTTTTTTGCACTTCATTTAAATTAGGATATTTTACTTTATTTTTACGGTTTTTGTTTGGCAGCCCAGCTGACAGTCATTGACCGTTTTTTTACGATTTAATTTTTTACAGTGTGGGAGGGGGGTATTTGAAGACGAAAACGTAGCCATAGCTGGCCCTGAACAAATGTCGGAAAAAGGCAGCATTTATGTAAATATGTGTTGCACCACAAATATAAACAGATTTCAGGACTGTACCCTCAAAAGTGTAATTTCTTTAAATATCTCAAAAAAGTATTTAAGCATTTTTTTACGAGAACATTAATAAAGGCCAAGAGTGTGATAACGTTGCTAAAAATTGATGTTTCATGCATCAACTGTATAGGTAGAAAACTATAGGCCTTTCTTATCACTTGGAAGTCAAACTGTCTCAAGCATTTGAATGTGCTCACCTTTAACAGTAACATTACTCAAATTGTAGAGAAGGCTAGACTCAAGAACAAGGTCAATAGTGTTGAGACACAGGCTATATGTAGGCCTACTCATTTATCTGTGAATCACTGCACAACCGGAATCTAGTTTTTGAAAAATATATAACTTGCTTCGGAAAGCTTCAAAAAGCTAGCTTTGTTTCCAAATTATTAAATGCATCAAGTACAGAGTTTATAAAATATCAACAAATAAAGCAATTACAGGACACATATGCATAGTGACAAACCAAAAGAGAGGGTAAACTGGCGAAGTTCTGAATGTTTGTTTACTGTTATGTAATGTCGCGACGAACTGAAAGGAAGGTGGTTAACGTAATATTCCTCCTAAAAATCACACGTAATTATCCCCTCGACCTTAAAAGTTAAGTTTCCTTTTTGCTGACTAACGGTAACTTACAAATATTAGCTTAACATTACATAAGTTATAGCCTACCAACTGCAGTTGATGGTGTAACTTATTAAGTTAACGTAGTTAGTAAAAAATATGGCCGTAACATTAACGTTACATGTTTATAAACAGCTAACTTATTCTAACCTCGTTTTACATGTCGTAATTTGGCATTGACATGTAATAATAATTTAGCTATCTTACCTGCACTGAACCCATGTAGGCCTGGCACTGTTGTTGTTGTTGGAGCATCAGCAACTGTTGCCTGACGTTACTTCGTGCAGGTGAGAGCTTCTCGCAGGATTTTGAGGGATCTCGTTAATTCAGAAAAACAGAGCAAAATATTTTTTTTTCATGGAGATAATTAACTCATTAATTCATAAAAACAGAGTGAAAAAATTTTTTTCAAGAAAAACGTATCTCATAATTCTGAGATAATTAACTCGCTAATTCAGAAAAACAGAGCAAAAAAATTTTTTGCATGAAAAATTATCTCGTAATTCTGAGATAATTAACTCGTTAATTCAGAAAAACAGAGCAAAAAAATTTTTTTCATGAAAAATTATCTCGTAATTCTGAGATAATTAAGTCGTTAATTCAGAAAAACAGAGTCATTTTTTTTTCTCTAGTGAATGCAATACGCTTCCGTAGGAAACAGTTTAAATTGTATAAATATTTCACAATATTATTTCTGTATTTTGAATTAAATAGGCCTAAATGAAGCCTTGGTGAGAAGAAGAGACTTTAAAAAAAAAAAAACATTTAAAAATCTTACCGTTCAAAAACCGATGTAATAGTAATATTGTAATATTGTTACGTTAGTGTGTAAAAGTTTTTGAACATGCTTTGAACATCATTAAGTCGTTATTTCAACATAATATCTCGTTATTTCGACATAAGTCGTTATTTCGATATAATATCTGTTATTTCGACATAAGTCGTTATTTCGACATAATAAGGTATAGCCTACATTCTGATCTGCATTAAGCCACATTAAGCGTTCTTATAGGCCTAATGGTTTTCTATGAGAGGAAAATGCTTAACGTGTTATTAAACATCAGATTTTTTTGTAGGCCTACATAGTATAGCCTACTTTATTATGATTTTAGTATCATAATGATTTATAAATGCAGGCACAATTATCCGTGAACTTGATACATTTTGCAGATGCTTTACCATGCATAAATAAATGCCTTAGTTTGAACTTATGTGTGCTAAATTCAGAATTAATTGAATTTGCAGCAATTTGTACAAATAGAGAGTCTTTAGACCTACTATACGTGTTGTAGCCATTAAATAGCCTAAGCGCATTTAGTTTCATATTTGTTACAATATTATAATGTTATTTTTTTCCCCATCTATGTTGATAATGAAAAGTGAACAGCATGAGTAAGATTGGATGCGCAATATATCGGGAGACATGATTTTGACCACTTCATTAAGTTTTGTTTTGTAAGGAAGCCTTTCTTTAAAGTGAATTTCGTTTTGTATAAATTGTATCTTAATTTTAATCAATTTTTCATCAACCAAATTTCATCAAAGCAAATATAGGAGACAATATCATGACATGGAGGTGCCCGCGCGGTCACTTGCACTGCACGTTAACTGGAGCGCATCTCATCCTAACTTAACCGAAACGCATATGCCTGACAGACATGAGAAATACATCAAATACACAAAGCTTGAAATGTCTTTAAACGAAATAATTCAAAACGAAAAGAAATAGCCTATAGCCTACTCTCTGATTATGTAATCCATTCTGTGCATTTCTCTCTATAGGCGCGCTCACTATGAAGATGGCGATCGTCAACTTCATCTTTGCAGCCGACACTTTATTAGTGTTAATAAAGTTTATTAACAGAAATTATATATATATATATATATATATATATATATATATATATATATATATATATATATATATATATATATATATATATATATATATATATATTGCAGCTCCCCCTGTCAATGATCTAGCACCCCTTCAGCACCTGCGTTTGGTGACAATGTTCAATGTCATGATAGCCTACGTATTTTTTACTTTTTTTTTTTTTTTTACTTACCGAAAAAAAGAAGAAGAAAAAAAGAAAAAAAAGGTTTAACATTTAAATTAGCAAATCCTAAATAAATATAATAAATTAATTACCTTTTATTAATAGGTTTATACTCATAATAGACTATCAAACTCAACTTGATCCACTACACTACACTAACTTATTTCTAAACTAATTTCTAATTAAAAAGAAATATAAGAAGAGTGACCTTATTTTTATCACTTATCTTTTGTCATTTGCAGGAATCTCCTTCACCTGAATAATTGTTCTGTGTATTGCTTGTAGTAAAGTGCCGGCTTTTTCCTATCTATGGTCTCCAGTCTAATTTTATATTTCTTCCCCGACTCCGTGTGAACCTACAACTCCAGTAGCTTAAGTATTGCCTTTCAGTACGCTACGCAGGTGCAGGAACTTAAGAGATTACCACTTCCCACAACATACAATAAAGCAATGCAAATCTATCATTACCATTCACTGTTTTCCTAAAAGTGAGCAAGCAGAGTACAAACTGTGTCTTCAAGTAGGCCTAATGATTAAAAACAGCAAAATGCTGAGCAAAAAAAAAAAAAAAAAAAAAAAAAAAAAAATAGAAAAGAAACAAGGAAGATAAATATATGAGCTGTAGCCTACATGTTAATGGTTTCAAGAGTTTTCATAATTTCTCTGAAATAAGCCATTGTGTTTATCTTAGGAAATCCCAAAAATCATATTTTTGAGTGACAAGGAAAAGTCTTCCATGAGTCTCCATGTAATTTTTATTTTCCAAAGAAGAAAGAAAATGAAATACGGGTGTGGGAGGGACAACATAAAGATCCTATCCCTTTAACCCCTCTGTTACTATTCTGTTCAACAGAGTTGAACTTGTTGAGAGTTGAGTTTGTATAGCAAAAATGTATGGTCCTTGTATTATTTTATTCTATGCTTAGTATTTTCCCCACAATAACGTGCTTTTCGGAATATGGACGAAACTTTTGCTGTTGAACTGATTTTTCAACTTAAAAGCATACACCAACAACACGAGAATGAACTAATATAATTCTAAATATGCAAATCGTTGTTTGAGGTTTCAAAATCAAACTGTTGGCTATAGCATTTCTATCAAAGATGTAGCCAAACATTACAGAATAAGTGCAATTAAACATTAGATAAACAATGGTTTGCTCTTGATGTAAAGTGTAACAACAATCGTCAGGCCTCTGGCGCCCTCTGCTGACATATTATAATACATAATATACATAAGTTCATTTTTGTATAAATTTTTTCATGTATTTTTAACGGTGTTGTTGAATAAAACAATATGTTAATAACTTTTGATACTTTATTTGAACCAATTATTATTGCCTCATTTGTTATATGTATTTAAGTCATACTAAATGTTATTGTTCACTTAGATCTATCTTTTTTTAACCAAAAATATATATAAATAAATAAAAATAATTGTTACTGACAGCCCTAGTTAAACATTTGAAAATGCACCTACATTGTTTTGCATTTTGCGACAAAGACTTTTTTTCCTGTCTTATATTTTGTCATTTTTAATTTCTTGAAAATAATAGGCTATTCAAATACTTTCTTGTCACCTTCCCCTGAAAACAATATTGTGAAGTTTCATGTTGTGTATTCAGCCACATGGTCAACTGTGTTAATTAAAATTCGTACCACCATCAAAAGTAAAAACTCAGAATGACACAGTCCAGAATATTATGTTTATAGATTATAATTAATGAATGTATCTGTTCAACAAGTTGTTGTTAATAATTGTGTAAATTACATAAAATTGGGCACTTTAAAACACACTGTGTATAATTTGCATAGTCCTCATCTCCAGGAGAAAGTGAGTGAATTATTTTTAAATATTTTTTTATTATGTTTGTAAACAATTCAGAGATGACATTAAATGACATACAAAACTGTTGTATACAATACACAATATGTATCAATGATATATTCAATGTCATCAGAACACAAGAAAATAAAAGAAACAATGAAGAAATATAACAAAGGAAAGATAAGAAAAGTTAGGGAAAAAACAGAGGGTGAGATATTAATTTATTGTTGTGGCAACATAGTTCAATGAAGTTGCATCTGTGGTACAAAGTAGCCTACTCAGCGACGTTGGAGTCACGTGTCTGTGTTGCGACGTACTTCTCAGCGACGTTGGAGTCACGTGTCTGTGTTGCGACGTACTTCTCAGCGACGTTGGAGTCACGTGTCTGTGTTGTGACGTACTTCTCAGCGACGTTGGAGTCACGTGTCTGTGTTGCGACGTACTTCTCAGCGACGTTGGAGTCACACGTTGGAGTCACGTGTCTGTGTTGCGACGTACTTCTCAGCGACGTTGGAGTCACATGTTGGAGTCACATGCCTGTGTTGCGACGTACTTCTCAGCGACGTTGGAGTCACACGTTGGAGTCACGTGCCTGTGTTGCGACGTACTTCTCAGCGACGTTGGAGTCACACGTTGGAGTCACGTGCCTGTGTTGCGACGTACTTCTCAGCGACGTTGGAGTCACACGTTGGAGTCATGTGTCTGTGTTGCGACGTACTTCTCAGCGACGTTGGAGTCACACGTTGGAGTCACGTGCCTGTGTTGCGACGTACTTCTCAGCGACGTTGGAGTCACATGTTGGAGTCACGTGCCTGTGTTGCGACGTACTTCTCAGCGACGTTGGAGTCACACGTTGGAGTCACGTGCCTGTGTTGCGACGTACTTCTCAGCGACGTTGGAGTCACATGTTGGAGTCACATGCCTGTGTTGCGACGTACTTCTCAGCGACGTTGGAGTCACACGTTGGAGTCACGTGTCTGTGTTGCGACGTACTTCTCAGCGACGTTGGAGTCACATGTTGGAGTCACATGCCTGTGTTGCGACGTACTTCTCAGCGACGTTGGAGTCACACGTTGGAGTCACGTGTCTGTGTTGCGACGTACTTCTCAGCGACGTTGGAGTCACACGTTGGAGTCACGTGTCTGTGTTGCGACGTACTTCTCAGCGACGTTGGAGTCACACGTTGGAGTCACATGTCTGTGTTGCGACGTACTTCTCAGCGACGTTGGAGTCACACGTTGGAGTCACATGCCTGTGTTGCGACGTACTTCTCAGCGACGTTGGAGTCACACGTTGGAGTCACATGCCTGTGTTGCGACGTACTTCTCAGCGACGTTGGAGTCACACGTTGGAGTCACGTGCCTGTGTTGCGACGTACTTCTCAGCGACGTTGGAGTCACACGTTGGAGTCACGTGTCTGTGTTGCGACGTACTTCTCAGCGACGTTGGAGTCACATGTTGGAGTCACATGCCTGTGTTGCGACGTACTTCTCAGCGACGTTGGAGTCACACGTTGGAGTCATGTGTCTGTGTTGCGACGTACTTCTCAGCGACGTTGGAGTCACATGTTGGAGTCACATGCCTGTGTTGCGACGTACTTCTCAGCGACGTTGGAGTCACACGTTGGAGTCACGTGTCTGTGTTGCGACGTACTTCTCAGCGACGTTGGAGTCACATGTTGGAGTCACATGCCTGTGTTGTGTCGTACTTCTCAGCGACGTTGGAGTCACACGTTGGAGTCACGTGTCTGTGTTGCGACGTACTTCTCAACGACGTTGGAGTCACACGTTGGAGTAATAATTTGCATAGTCCTCATCTCCAGGAGAAAGTGAGTGAATTGTTTTTAAATATTTTTTTATTATGTTTGTAAACCATTCAGAGATGACATTAAATGACATACAAAACTGTTGTATACAATACACATGTATCAATGATATATTCAATGTCTTTAGAACACAAGAAAATAAAAGAAACAATGAAGAAATATAACAAAGGAAAGATAAGAAAAGTTAGGGAAAAAACAGAGGGTGAGATATTAATTTATTGTTGTGGCAACATAGTTCAATGAAGTTGCATCTGTGGTACAAAGTAGCCTACTCAGTGACGTTGGAGTCACATGTTGGAGTCACGTGCCTGTTGCGACGTACTTCTCAGCGACGTTGGAGTCACACGTTGGAGTCACGTGCCTGTTGCGACGTACTTCTCAGCGACGTTGGAGTCACATGTTGGAGTCACGTGCCTGTGTTGCGACGTACTTCTCAGCGACGTTGGAGTCACACGTTGGAGTCACGTGTCTGTGTTGCGACGTACTTCTCAGTGACGTTGGAGTCACACGTTGGAGTCACGTGTCTGTGTTGCGACGTACTTCTCAGTGACGTTGGAGTCACACGTTGGAGTCACGTGTCTGTGTTGCGACGTACTTCTCAGCGATGTTGGAGTCACACGTTGGAGTCACGTGTCTGTGTTGCGACGTACTTCTCAGCGACGTTGGAGTCACACGTTGGAGTCACGTGTCTGTGTTGCGACGTACTTCTCAGCGACGTTGGAGTCACACGTTGGAGTCACGTGTCTGTGTTGCGACGTACTTCTCAGCGACGTTGGAGTCACGTGTCTGTGTTGCGACGTACTTCTCAGCGACGTTGGAGTCACACGTTGGAGTCACACGTTGGAGTCACGTGTCTGTGTTGCGACGTACTTCTCAACGACGTTGGAGTCACACGTTGGAGTCACACGTTGGAGTCACGTGTCTGTGTTGCGACGTACTTCTCAGCGACGTTGGAGTCACACGTTGGAGTCACGTGTCTGTGGTGCGACGTACTTCTCAACAACGTTGGAGTCACACGTTGGAGTCACACGTTGGAGTCACGTGTCTGTTGCGCCGTACTTCTCAGCGACGTTGGAGTCACACGTTGGAGTCACGTGTCTGTGTTGCGACGTACTTCTCAGCGACGTTGGAGTCACACGTTGGAGTCACGTGTCTGTGTTGCGACGTACTTCTCAGCGACGTTGGAGTCACACGTTGGAGTCACGTGTCTGTGTTGCGACGTACTTCTCAATGACGTTGGAGTCACACGTTGGAGTCACGTGTCTGTGTTGCGCCGTACTTCTCAGCGACGTTGGAGTCACACGTTGGAGTCACGTGTCTGTGTTGCGACGTACTTCTCAGCGACGTTGGAGTCACACGTTGGAGTCACGTGTCTGTGTTGCGACGTACTTCTCAATGACGTTGGAGTCACACGTTGGAGTCACGTGCCTGTGTTGCGACGTACTTCTCAGCGACGTTGGAGTCACACGTTGGAGTCACGTGTCTGTGTTGCGACGTACTTCTCAGCAACGTTGGAGTCACACGTTGGAGTCACGTGTCTGTGTTGCGACGTACTTCTCAGCGACGTTGGAGTCACACGTTGGAGTCACGTGCCTGTGTTGCGACGTTGGAGTCACACGTTGGAGTCACACGTTGGAGTCACGCGTCTGTGGTGCGACGTACTTCTCAGTGACGTTGGAGTCACACGCTGGAGTCACGTGTCTGTGGTGCGACGTACTTCTCAATGACGTTGGAGTCACACGTTTGAGTCACACGTTGGAGTCACGTGTCTGTGGTGCGACGTACTTCTCAGCGACGTTGTTGTCACACGTTGGAGTCACGTGTCTGTGTTGCGACGTACTTCTCAGCGACGTTGGAGTCACGTGTCTGTGGTGCGACATACTTCTCAACGACGTTGGAGTCACACGTTGGAGTCACGCGTCTGTGGTGCGACGTACTTCTCAACGACGTTGGAGTCACACGTTGGAGTCACGTGTCTGTGGTGCGACGTACTTCTCAGTGACGTTGGAGTCACATGTTGGAGTCACGTGTCTGTGGTGCGACGTACCCCTTCTCTCACGTAAAAGTACACGACTGTCACCTTCGGTAGGTTATCCGTGGCACTATCCACTCACCATACAAGGAAGGTCAATTAGTGCCACGGCTAATGCCTCTGCCACCTATGCCTAAAGCCTGCAGGGAGTTCACTTCATGTGGGTGTACCAAGGGATGCCTCAGCCAACGCTGCAGCTGCAGGTATGTGTATAGGGAATTAGCTGATGTTGATCATTGTATAAGAATGTACAAATATGATAGACTGGTAGAGTATTCCAATGTACCTGTACTTGTACTGGTTGTAATCTTTCTATTCTATTATTCATAAAGAGTTGCATGGAATGTATGCATTCTACTGCAGGAAACTTGCCGGAACATTGAAGAGGACTGCGAATAAGCTGTCACTGTAACTTCTACTGGGATATAGTTCAGTGAATATCACCATGACCCATGGATCTTCTTGCTTTTGGATCTTATTTGATTGACAACTTCTTTATCACTAATGACCACCTTTTTCTCTATACTTGTGTGATTTTCAAGCTGATTATTGACACTGGATCTAAAATCAGGACAGGATGTTAAATTCCCCATGTGTGAAAACCTGTGAACATTTAATGAAAGTTTGTAACTTTTTGCATTTGTTTGTACATTTGACCTAAAAAAAATAAAAAAATAAAAAAGTAAGTAAATGTAGCCTGATAATATCAACAATAATAGTAATAATAATAATAATAACTGAGTAATTATTCATAGTTAAAAACAACTATTTTTGCAATATCTAAGCTGTTTCTTCACATTACTTCTCAAATCTGAATATGGCATTGAATTGCCCATGTAGGAAAACTTACAAAACCACATTTATTTCATGTTTGTACCTTGTTTAGATATACTGAAAAATAGATTTCAGCCTAGCGGTGGCGGCCATTTAGAATTTCTAAATTTTGAGGCATTTTGGGACATTTTTGAGCTTCATATACAGCAGATTTGGATTCAGCACCCCTTAATACCCCTAGAAATGTTGTACAATATAAATAATCACAAAATGCCTTCGGGGTTCTGATTTTGTGAAAATTGACCCTGTCTATTATTTTTTAAAAAGTCTAGATCCCAATTTAAATATTTTATTCAACATCTCAAGCAAGGCTGTCCTATATCTACACTGTTAGAACAATGCACTTACAATATTAAAGATATAGGTTAAAATCCCAGGGGTTTAAAAAAAAAAAAGAGAGAAAATGTTATTTGCAAACACAAAATACGTTTTTGGCACCATCTGGTGGCTATTTCGTCTGAAAATTAATTGGGACTTACCAAATGGTATGTTTTAAACATTTAACAAAAATGCAAAAGGTCACATGATTTTCCACAAGACCAGACTTGCATAATATAAACTGCAGATGGATATCAGTAACTTATATCATGATAAATATGATAAACTGAAAACTTAAGGATGTACATGTTCTCTTCACTCTCCACTTATCAAACTACAGTTCAATAGCAGTTTGTTTTTTTAATCAATTATTTTTCCAATCTTTCATGGGACCAAAAAATAAATAAATATATATATATATATATATATATATATTGCAGAATATCTTGCTCTTTGTTTTCTCTCTGTGTGTTATTTCAATGGGAATAACACAAATTGTGTTTGAGGCCTGTGATAAAGATTTTGCCAACGGTTTGCCTCATATTTTGTCGTTGTTTAGTCTCCTGCAATACTCAGCGTTGAGATTATTACAAAGATGAATGAAGCTCTTCCTGAGACCTTCTCTGAGGACCTTAAATCACAATAAATGACTGGTAAATGACACACTTCAGACCGATCCAGAGAAAATGAGATTTCGGCTCGATTTCTCAATTTTCGTTTGTGGGTCACAAATCGGTTTATGGGTTTGATATTTCATTCGCACATGTGGGCGGCGCTGAAACGCCCCTTTCATATGATTGGTCAAACCGCTTCATCTTCAGTACAGCCAGAATAAGAGACCCTCAAATCCCACTTTAATAAGCTTTTGCACCACTCGCTGACATTTGATGCAGAAATATGTTGAACACAGTATAGTGCTGCTGCGATGCTTAACTTCTAATGTACGGCACTTGAGAGATCGCAAGCCATAGGCTACAATATGCTGACATTGAGTTTGGTGTTTTATGTATAGCCTATTTAAAATGCAATGAAAATATTTGATATAATATGGATAAAAGTAAAATGATTTACTGTATTATTGGATGGGCAACAAGGATTGGACGTAAAACCAATGATAAAATTTCCCACTCGCTTTTTAATGAGATCAGTAGGTGTGTGTGTGTGTGTGTGTGTGTGTGTGTGTGTGTGTGTGTGTTACACTCCAGCTGCTGTGTGCTCTTCCTAATTGAATGCAAGTATTTTGGTGTTCAACTTTGCGTTTTAAGCCCAAGCAACCATGAAAACCAGTTTGTTCCTCTTGCTGGGAGTTGTCAACTGATAAATGTCTGAACTTTCAGTCTTTGAAGTGTTTCAAAAAGTTAATTGAAATTCTTCTTAAAGGACAATTCCGGTGAAAAATGAACCTAGGGGTAATTAACACATGGTTACCGAGTCGATCGTTCTCTGGGATGCGTTTTCATGATAATCGAATGTAAAGAGTTTTATCTCTAAAAACAGATTAGCTTATAACGCTAGTATATGGGGCACAGAGTAAGTACCGTATTTTCCGGACTATAAGTCGCTTCGGACTATAAGTCGCATCAGTCAAAAAATGCGTCATGAAGAGGAAAAAAACATATAAGTCGCACTGGACTATAAGTCGCATTTATGAATAGGTGTCCGGTATGTTAACGCAACACATTAACAGTTATTCAGCTACACAATAGCATAAAGAACATATACCTGGGAGGCTGAATAGGCTAAATTAACATAAACCAGCGAGTCCAACAAGCAAGTTACCAGTAAACAAGGTCACCAAGCTCCCACGATCTCATTCCACATCATTTTCTTCATCCTTGGTGTCGCTTTTGAACAACTCCGCCAACTAGAGCGCCCTCTCGCGGCTGTAGATGGTAATCTTTTCTCTTGGTTCATATCTGTCTGAATTAATTTTGATAAATAAGTCGCACCTGAATATAAGTCGCAGGACCAGCCAAACTATGAAAAAAAAGTGCGACTTATAGTCCGGAAAATACGGTAAAAGTAAATCGCTAGTTAATACCACTAACAAGGCTCAAAATAGCCTCACACTAACACATAATGAGGGTCCCTACATGCAAACCGAAGCATTGAGAACATTGTAAGTGTACAGACAGTTTAATAAGAAGATACTTTATAAAGACATTACGCGTTTACAGGCAGGAACCATCTTGGAAAACAGTCTCGACTAGTTGAGCCACGAACCCCGTGTTACGTTAGATTTCACAAACGTAATTCCTATCGACCAGCTCACGTAGCACGGCGTTCGTGGCTCGACTAGTCCAGACTGTTTTCCAAGATGGTTCCTGCCTGTAAACGGTTCTTTATAAAGTAAAAAGGGAGAATGGTAAAAAAAGGGGGTATGGTAATAATAATAATAATAATAATAATAATTCATTACATTTATATAGCGCTTTTCTCTGCACTCAAAGCGCTTTACATGGAAGGGGTGAATCTCCTCAACCACCACCAATGTGCAGCATCCACTTGGATGATGCGACGGCAGCCATATTGCGCCAGAACGCCCACCACACACCAGCTTACTGGTGGAGAGGAGACAGTGATGAAGCCAATCAGTATATGGGGATGTTTAGGAGGCCATGATGGACAGAGGCCACTGGGCAAATTTGGCCAGGATGCCGGGGTTACACCCCTACTCTTTCGAAAGACATCCTGGGATTTTTAATGACCACAGAGAGTCAGGACCTCGGTTTAACGTCTCATCCGAAGGACGGGTAACTCAATTAACAAATGTATGGTTTACTAAGGGGTTCACAATGTTTGCTGAATATTTTTGTAAATGATGAATCATTTGTAACATGCACAATGTGGCAAAAGGGATAACATACCCCAGGCATCTCACCCACCACCAGAGGGAGCATTCAATCAATTAACTCTCTGGGCCCTGGAGGTGTTCTGACATGCTCTGACATTTGTGCTTATTTCAGTTACATGTAATATTTCCGTGGCTAAAGTTTGATCTGGAGCTCGGCAGCTGCAGCGACTTTGCCGATTGGTGATTGGCTCTATTATTTAGAACGCCGGACTTATTCCAACTTATTGCCTTTTAATTTACCAAGCAAATGAACTTAACTTGATTTAGGATTCTTATTCTGTTTTACAAAATCTTGTCTAATCTGTAGTTAGGAAATCTTAAACCGCTCCATTGAGTAGAGTAGGCTACTCTACTCTCAGGTCTGTTACCAAACAAACACCGATGTGCAAGCAGCTGTTGTGAATTAAACGCTAGAGATTAAAATGGAGAAACAAAATAGGTGTGCTTTTAATTAAGTGCTACAGAAAGAGAAGGTTTGATAAGCTAAGTAGAAAAGGCAAAGCCTATCACTATATTTTGTGGGAGTCTATAAATATTTATGTTTTGTCGTGAAAGTGCAGCACATAATTTGGGTGTTCACATATTTCCACTATCACACATCGCTGTTCTTCATCTTGTATCATTAATAAATGTGGCGTCATTCTCAGACAGAGCTATTATTACGTGATTTGTACAGTTGGCTTTTTTGTACGTTTTTTGTCGAGTTAGGATGCTTCTGTAATACCCTTTTCCTATCCATAGTTGAGAGAAGATAATGCACATAAGAAATGTCATTCTGCAATAGCTTTTGACCTAAATGAGGATCTAACTGATATGATTCCAAAGATGTTTCTGTAATATGTCCCCAGGGTCCAAACCTGCCCCTGTCTTGAAGACCAAACCTGAACCAGCTAATCAAGATACTCAAGATCACTAGAAACTGTTTCATTGGTTTTGATTTTGCCATGTGCTCCCCTGCAAATGTGTCATGTTCTGAATGGTTGTTCAGGTCATTTGTTTCTCAGTTCTGTTTAGGCAAGGCAAGGCAAGGCAAGTTTATTTATATAGCACATTTCATACACAGTGGCAATTCAAAGTGCTTTACATAGAAGAAATTAAAATAATGAAAAGAAATAAGAATAATTAAAACAGTTTAGTAAAATAAAATACAGTACTTTTAAAAAATAAAAAAGAATATTTATTATAGATCTTTCTTTCAAAGGATTCCCTTAAGACTTAAATCTTTCAACCTTCTTTTAACCTTCAATCTTCTTACGACTTCCATCTATCAACTTTCCTTTAACTTTCTTTTCTCCCTCATTTACTCACACGTTCTTTTCACTTTCTTTAGCACTTTAGCACTGCGTTCACATTCTTTCTCAGACGAAAACTTTAATATCGTCATTTAAATACTGTTCTACTTTCAAATCCACATTAATCACTTTCACATTATCACCTTCTGAGTGGGCATTTACAGTTTCGGGCTAAATGCCCTGCTGACATAGGAGAAATTAAAGTAATTAAAAGAAATAAGAATAATTAAAACAGTTTAGAAAAATAGAGTAAAATACAGTACAGTACAAACAGTCGGACGAACAGTGCTCACAGTGGCACAGTGCTCATTCAGTAAATGCACAGCTAAACAGAAGTGTTTTGAGTCTGGATTTGAATGTGACCACTGTAGGAGCACCTCTGATCTCTTCTGGAAGCTGGTTCCAGCTGTGGCTGGCATAATAGCTAAAAGCAGACTCACCATGCTTAGAGTGAACCCTTGGTATTTCTAGCTGATATGATCCTAATGATCTGAGTGATCTGTTGGGTTTATATTCAGTGAGCATATCTGCAATGTATTGAGGTCCTTGGCCATTGAATGATTTATATACCAGTAATAATACTTTAAAATCAATCCTAAATCTAACTGGGAGCCAGTGTAAAGACCTGAGGACTGGTGTGATATGTTCATATTTTCTGGTTCTGCTCAGAATCCTGGCGGCAGCGTTCTGTATGAGCTGCAACTGTCTTATGGTCTTTTTGGGAAGGCCAGTGAGGAGTCCATTACAATAATCCACCCTGCTGGTGATGAAAGCATGCACAAGTTTCTCTAAGTCTTGTCTGGAAACAAAGCATCTAATTCTTGCAATATTTTTCAGATGATAGTATGCTGATTTAGTTATTGCTTTGACATGACTACTGAAACTAAGGTCTGACTCTAGTGTCACACCAAGATTCCTGACTTGATGTTTAGTTGTTTGACCCCTAGAGTGAAGGTATGCGTTCACTTTGAGAACTTCATCTTTGTTTCCAAACGCAATAACTTCAGTTTTGTCTTTGTTTAATTGAAGAAAGTTTTGACACATCCAACTGTTGACTTCGTCAATGCATCGGCACAGGGAGTCAATGGGGCTGTAATCGTTAGGCGATAGGGCTAAGTACAGCTGTGTGTCGTCTGCATAGCTGTGGTAAGCAATTTGGTTATTTCTCATTATTTGGCTCATTGGGAGCATATACAGGTTGAACAGGAGTGGCGCAAGAATTGAGCCTTGAGGGACTCCGCATGTCATGGATGTCCACTCAGACTTATGGTCTCCTATACTCACATAATAACCTCTCCCATCTAAGTATGACCTGAACCATTTTAGGACTATCCCAGAAAGCCCCACCCAGTTTTCCAGCCTGTCAAGAAGTATGTTATGATCGACAGTGTCAAATGCAGCACTGAGGTCGAGTAGTACCAGCACTGATAATTTGCCTGAATCAGTATTTAAGCGAATATCGTTTATTATCTTTATGAGCGCTGTCTCTGTGCTGTGGTGCGGTCGGAAACCAGATTGAAAATTGTCAAAGTATCCATTCGAGCTTAAGAATTTGTTCAGCTGATTGAAGACAACTTTTTCAATGATCTTGCCTATGAAAGGAAGATTTGAGATCGGTCTATAGTTGCTTAATATGGTCTTATCCAGATTGCTCTTTTTCAGGAGGGGCTTGACAACTGCAGTTTTCAGGGAGTTTGGAAAACTCCCAGAGAGAAGTGAGGCATTTACCACTTCTAGAAGATCTGCTTCTAAACTGTTTAGCACAATTTTGAAGAAAGATGTGGGAAGTGTGTCAAGGGCGCATGTTGATGTTTTAAGGTGTTGTACGGTTTCTTCCAAAATTTTGCCATCAATTTCTTTGAAGTCAGACATAGTAACTACTTTCTCAGGTGGTCTGATCTGTCTGACCCCAGTGCAACTCAAGGATGTGCTGATCACCTTTCTAATATTATTGATTTTCTCAGAGAAGAAAGAAGCAAACTCACTGCACTTGCTGTTTGAGAGCATTTCACTAGGAATCTGGCTTGGGGGGTTTGTCAGTCTCTCTACAGTAGCAAAAAGAGTGCGTGTGTTGTTTAAATTGCTGTTTATAATATTTGAGAAGAAAGTCTGTCTAGCTTTGCCTAGTTCCATATTGAAAGCATGAAGGCTGTCTTTGTAGATGTTATAATGGACTACAAGTTTTGTCTTCCGCCACATGCGCTCTGCTTTTCTGCATTGTCTTTTCATATTTTGCACTGCTGTTGAGTTTCTCCAAGGTGCTTTTTGTCTGCCACTCTTCTTCCTGACTTTAACAGGAGCAATATCATCAATTATATTTTTAACTTTTGAGTTAAAAGAATCAAGGAGAAAATCAACAGAGTCAGCAGATATGCTTGGTGTTAAGGATATGGCCTTCATAAATAGTACACTAGTGTTCTCATTTAAGCATCTCTTCTTGACAGACACAGATCTAGCTTCAGTGGCAGGAGAGATCAATATATCAAAGAAAATACAGAAATGATCAGACAGTGCTACATCCTTAATAAAAATCGATGAAATGTTTAGACCCTTACTGATAAGTAAATCTAGAGTGTGTCCATGATTGTGTGTGGGTCCATGTACATGCTGAGTCAGATCAAAAGTTTTTAAAACAGTTTTGATTTCTTTTGCCATATTATTTTCTGCATTATCTATGTGAATGTTAAAATCTCCAGCAATGGCAAAACAGTCAAACTCTGAGGTAATTGTTGATAACAGTTCTGTAAAGTCCTCAGCAAAGGCTGGAGAGTATTTTGGAGGCCTGTAAATAATGATAAGTAAAATGCGAGGAGCACCTTTTAACACAGTACCCAGATATTCGAAAGACGGGTAATTCCCAAATGATATTTGCTTACATTGATAGATATCTTTAAAAAGAGCAGCTAGACCCCCACCTCTCTTAACAGCTCTGCAGACACTCATAAAAGTAAAGTTAGGAGGGGCTGTTTCATTGAGGATTGTTGCACTGCAGCTGTGTTCTAGCCAGGTTTCATTTAGAAACATAAAGTCCAGGTTGTTTGTGGTTATTAAGTCGTTGACTAGAAGTGATTTATTTTTAAGTGAGCGAATGTTTAAAAGTGCTAACTTAACAGTCTTACTTTTTGTCCCCACAGCAATCTTAGTTTGACATGTAATAGGCACCAGATTAGTTGGGTTTGCTGTACGGCTATTGAAGGCCTTAGACTTTCTATCTTGTAATAGAACAGCAATAGAGAAAGATACAGGCACACTGGGTTCCCGCTTGTTCTGTAAACATTTGAGAAAGTTACTGTTATCATAACAGGAACCCAAAACACATCACTGAGAGCTGGTATCAGTTGTTTTTGGTTCACCTCGAGCAGATGGAGGAGGGTGTGGGCCCTGGCGTTTTGGCCGAAGAGGCCGAAGAGCTCTCACAGGAGGGGGCGGGCGAGCTCGGCGTGCAGGCTTCGGTGTTTGAGGTGCCTGACGATTTTTGGTTGGTATCTGGGGGCTTGCAGCAAAAGAGTGGGATAGTCTGGTTCCAGCATGCACTAATTCTTCCATTTTCTGTGAGAAGCACAGGAGTGGAGTCGCTGGCGAGAGTGAGAAAGTATCTGGTGAAAGGGGCTGTTGCTCAGGTGTTATAGGAGGCTGTGATATGCTGTCCTGGCTTCCCTGGCTGTTTTCCAGGAAATCGTCCTTGGGTGCTGAATCTTGGAGCAGTTCTAATATGTCTGTCTGTGGTGAGCTCTGTGGGCAGGGCTCAGCTGAGATGGTGTCCGTGAGCAGAGGTTGTTGTGGCTCAGTGGTGTTATCATTGTCCTTGTGTGATATGTCAACCGCATGTCCATCTTGTTGCTGAAGTGAAGTCCCGTGTTCATTCATACTGTTTCCAGGTGTGTGTGTGTCGTTCAGATTGACACACACTGCAGAAGGATGATTGAGGGCGAAGTCGATATTGTCCTTTAACACTCTTGAACCAAGTTTGTTTGGGTGATGGCCATCCCGATGAAATAGTTGTCTCTGACTCCAGAAAAGATTGAAGTTGTCAATGAAGTTTACTCCTTTTATATTGCAGGTTTTTTGCAGCCATGTATTAATCCCAAGCAGCCGAGAAAACCTGTTTGTTCCTCTTGCTGGGAGTGGTCCACTGATGAATGTTTGAACTTTCAGTCTTTTAAGTGTTTCAAAAAGTTCATTGAAATCCTTCTTAAGGAGTTCTGACTGCTCTTTATGAATATCATTCTTCCCCACATGAATTATGAGTCGATTTGCAGTCTTATGTTTCATCAGAATGTTCTGAAGTTCCCTGTTTATATCAGAAGTTGTTGCTTTTGGAAGGCAGCATGTAGTTGTATCCCTGCTGCTAATGTTTCTGATTATGGAGTCCCCCACTATCAGAGTCCTGGGCTCGGCTGTGCTCTGAGCTGAGTGCCGCTGTCTGCTCAACCTTGAGCGCCAGTTAGCATCAGTGTTAGCTACTGGCTGATACAGTCTGTGTTCGATCACATTCATCACGTTTGGGGATTCCTCATTTACATTCATTAGTACTTCAAATCTGTTCTCAAGATGTATAGGTGTTTGCAGGAGACCAGTGTTTGCAGTCCTTGTCGGAGCTGTATCTGGGGTAGAGGATGCTACTGCGGCAATATGTGGGGCTCGTGTCAATCTGATGTCTCGAGTGCCTTTGGGTCTCGCTCCCTGTTTGTGCCATCGATTTGTAAGTCGATCGGCTTGTTTCTCTACCTGTCGAGGAGCACTAGTTTCATGGGACTCACCGGCTATATGCTGAGGGTGTCCATGACGAAGCTCTGTTGTGTGTTCCGTCTGGTTTGGTGGTCCCGTAAATAACTTTGTTTCAAGAACTGCAATCCTTTGTAAAAGTCTGTGGCAGTTAGTGCAGCAAGTAGATTCCAGAAGAGGCATTTTCTCTCTTATCCTTGTAGGCAGTTGTGTTTTCCTTTCCCCGGAATGTAAGCTGGTCGGGTAGAAGAATTCTGCGTTTTTGTGGTAATCCAAACTTTGTCGTTTGAGCACTGTGCTGATTTGCTGAAGTTAAAATTAGGTGATAAAAGGAGCTAAAATATAAAAATATAGAAGATAAAATATAAAAGCGATAGAGCAAAGCGCGGAGCAGTAAGCAAGAGCGTCCGAACGGTAGCTGAATCCTTGGTTTAGTCCTTGGTTCATTGTTTGATTGTTCTCAGGTGTGCCTTGTTGGTCATTAGTATCTGTATTTAAATAGATTTTCCCCCAGGCAGTTCAGAGTGTAAGGGTTCACTTAAACAATGGTCCGATTGGCCTGTTGGCGGTGAAAGAAGCAAACGGCTGGGTTCATTGTTTAGGTGTAGTATTTCTGTAACATTAGTCCACTGAAGGTGAGCAGAGTTGAACCAATGTCCAGTATTTATCTCAACATGAACAGATGCAAAGTAAGAAAAGACTTTGCTTGACTTAATATATGAACTGGACTTGAGTACAAACATGAAATAAAACTCAACATCAGTGGTTACAGGGAACACTACTATACCAGAGACAATGGAAACATTAACAGTGACAAACAGTCAGTGCTGTCTCTGGAAGAGCTATAGCGGTCGCCGTCACCTCTGGGGGTGACACCTTCAGTGGACTAATGTTACAGAAATTGGTTGAATTCTGAGCGAAGTAGATTCTGAGCATCTGAGAAATCGGAAAAATGTGAGGATGAATAGAGCGTTGATTGTTCTGGTGGTGTTTTCTGTCACTAGACTTACTGAACGGAGGAGAACTAATCAGTTGTTTAATACTATATGAGGAATACTTTGAGAGGAAGATATACTTGGATGTCAGGTCCACGTAAAGAGGCACTGGGGTGCGTGACGGGCCTTTATATGGAGCCAATGTCCTAAATCTCTGAAAGGCAGAATTTGAAAAAGAGCCATTTTGATTTTAAATCCTGCTAAATGTTCTGCTTTATTTATGAAATAATTGCAAGCGGAAGACAAGATTGGTCATCTGAGGAATTGCATTAGTTCAGAGGAACTTGTCTTGCATTTGCTGATACAATAGGAGTTTTTGCAATAGAAGAGAACGCCTTTGAAGGCCCATTCTTTCTCCCACAGAGTAGCGGCCATGATAAGTGGGGGGAGGAATCTCTGCAGCGGCAGTGAAGTAACACTGTTTAATCAAAAAGGCTGTGTTTCGGTAATGTAACGGGTGAGATATCAGGTGATACGGGTCATTTGAAGTATCCTCCTTCAACCTCTTGAGGCATTAGATGTTGTACTGTTGCTGTCTGTCTTGTCAAATTTGTTTGTAATTTCTGCAGGCTTGGTCCTCCATTCAGAACATGACACATTTGCAGGGGAGCACATGGCAGGCTAACATAAGGAACAAGGAAGCACATAACAAACAGAAAACATGAAACATAAACATGAGAGTTTCAACAAAATCAAAACCAATGAAACAGTTTCTAGTGATCTTGAGTATCTTGATTAGCTGGTTCAGGTGTGGTCTTCAAGACAGGGGCAGGTTTGGACCCTGGGGCCATATTACAGAAACATCTTTGGAATCTGTTAGATCCTCATTTAGGTCCAAAGCTATTGCAGAATGACATTTCTTATGTGCATTATCTTATCTCAACTATGGATAGGAAAAGGGTATTACAGAAGCATCATAACTCGACAAAAAACGTGCAAAAAAGCCAACTGTACAAATCACATAATAATAGCTCTGTCTGAGAATGACGCCACATTTATTAATGATACAAGATGAACAACAGCGATGTTTGATGGTGGATATATGTGAACACCCAAATTATGTGCTGCACTTTCACGACAAAACATAAATATTTAAAGACTCCCACAAAATATAGTGATAGGCTTTGCCTTTTCTACTTAGCTTACCAAACCTTCTCTTTCTGTAGCACTTAATTAAAAGCACACCTATTTTGTTTCTCCATTTTAATCTCTAGCGTTTAATTCACAATAGCTGCTTGCACATCGGTGTTTGTTTGGTAACAGACCTGAGAGTAGAGTAGCCTACTCTACTCAATGGAGCGGTTTAAGGTTTCCTAATAGATTAGACAAGATTTTGTCAAATAGAATAAGAATCCTAAATCAAGTTGTTCATTTGCTTCTGCACTACGAATTTGTGAAAAATCACATTAAAAAGAGCGTGATCATACAACGCTACACTGTTAGCAATTGATGTAATTTTTACAATAAATTTGACAACAACATGTTGTATTCATGTTTTTATTGTAAATGCAAATGCATGATGGGAAATTTATGGACAGTCCTGTAATTTTATTGTAACTACACTGTAGAAGCATTATTTTACAGCCACCGCATTGCATTGTGGGATCGCTGCTGTTTGAATTTTGAAATTGCGCGGCCAACGGTACCAGAGAATCAAACATTTTTGGAAGAAGAACACATCTCAGGTATGAAACGTTAACATGAAATCTATTTTATAAGTATATGGATATATTAAATCCGTTGATTTGAGTGAGTGCTGCTGATTGTTTCGTTTGGTATATTTCAGTGACATTAGCTTCAGTGACGTTCGCCCCGAGTCGACTGAAAACAACCTGAACTGACCAAAATGAAGTGGCGTCTTCTTACTCAATCCATACGGAAAAGGACCACATGCAGGTGCAAGGTATGAGATATTCACAATTTTTCGTTTGGTATATTTCAGTGACATTAGCTAGGCACGTTAGATCCCTATAACGTTAGCTCAACTCGCCCCGACTCGACTCGCTCACTCCAGGTATAAACAACCTGAACTGACCCCGGTGAAGTGGCGGCGTCTTGCTCAATCCATAAGGAAAAAAGTAAGCTACCACATCAGGTAACGTTACAAGACACTAGATATTCACAATGGAAAAAACAAACATGGTGAGTAGAATCGAGTCGAGCTGAGCTTGTAACGTAACGTTAATGGAAAACCACCACAATGACGATAGCTCAAATAACGTTATCCCAGGCTGTAAAAATAAGCATTAACGTTAGCCCGGTAAGCTTTCTTAGCTCAGGTTATTATTGCATTGATTACACTTGCTACCGGACAGGCTGTTGTAACGTTATTACGACTTCTGTTTTGCTGTCTTGTAATCGGGGGTCTTGAAGTCGTGGTTTGCACACTAGCATAAACGTAGCTTGTAGATTTTACGGTCACTGAATAACATTACTTAACTTACAGAATTAAACGAAGATACCAGGATTGTAATTTAATTAATATTTCAAATAACGAGATTGAAATATGGGCTTTAATTAAATGACAATGTTGGTATCTTCATTTAATTCTGTAAGTTAGCTATAACGTTAACTGTGATAAAAGCTGAATATAGCATCTGGTATGTTCAGATGTTATAACTTTACTTTGTGCTTGGCCAACCAGTGTGAAAGAGCAGGCATGTAAGCTGTCTTTATCTAAAATAACTTAAACCAACCAGCATCGTCATTAAATATTTTTAAGCCTGGGTTCTGTTGACAGGCTTTCACTGCTCTCTTTGTCTTCAGAGAAGGCAGCAAATTATCAGGAGTATTAAAATCAAGTTAACCATTTTGTTTGTCTCAAATTATATGTGGCTGCCTGGCAGACTGTATGGAATATTAAAATAATAATAGATTTGTAATTGGTATTTGTTGAATAATTGGTAATACATTTGGTAATGTTTACATTTTTTATTCCCTAGCCCTCTGCCACAGCTGCTGATATCCAGAGAGAGACCCTACCCAGCACACCTTGCTTAACTGCACAAGGTATATTCTTCACTTATTTTGTTAAAAGGGTAGTTCACTTTTAAATGAAAATTACCTCATGATTTACTTACCTTCAAGCCATTCTTTCAGACAAATACAATCTGAGTAAAAAAAAAAAAAAAAAAAAAAGCTTTATAATGTTAGTGGATCAGTTTGAAGCTCAAAAAAGTGCATCTATCCATCATAAAAGAGCTCCACGCGGCTCTGAGGGGTTAATAAAGGCCTCCTGAAGCGAAGAGTTTGTGTAAGAAAAATATCCATATTTAACACATCACAAAGTAAAATTCTAGCTTACGGCCAAACAGCCATATGTAGTCTACTTGCATTTATGACTTATGACGTCAGAAGTAGCGTAGTGTGTCATGGCGTAGTGTAAATATCAGCAGTACGTTGCATAAGTTGCGCTTTAGAGTAAAATCTGTATGTTATTGTTCTTTTGGCCGGAAGCTAGTAATTTTACTTCATGTAAGAAAAATATTAATATTTAAAACTTTACAAACTCATTGCTTTGCTTCTGAAGGCCTTTATTAACCCCTCAGAACTGTGTGAAGCACTTTTATGATGGATAGATGCACTTTTTTGAGCTTCAAACTGATGTTGCAATCCACTGCCATTATAAAGCTCGGAAGCATCAGGGTGTTTATTAATATAACTCTGATTGTAAATATATTGTGAATTTTATCCGTTTCTAGGTCAGGATTTCTTTTTCAAATGGTTAAAATGTGCATTAAAAAGTTGGATGGAGACCCAGCTTTTACTGTTAAGTGTCTGTTCTACCTAGAGTTGGTATTCCCATGCAGGACATTTATGTGTAAACAGAAGAGTCTGACGGACATCAGTTTAACATTACGACTTTCATTAATTCATTAAATAAAACATTTTGAAGTGTGGTTAAGGTATTTAGCAGATGCTTTTGTCCAAAGCGTCATTCGATATACAGTGCATGCATACAATGACATTATATATTTACAAAAAAACAATGTAAAAGCCAATGTAATTCTAAATGTTAAGTTAAGTTGTTAATATTAAATAAATACATCAAAATCATTTTCGTTTATGAGAAAGTAGGAATAGGTTACTTTTGTTTTTTACACAGTATTTGTAATTATTTAACAGATATGAAAACTTAAAACTTTTTTTCCTCTCTCTCGGTTTTCAGAACTTTTTGTGGAATCAACTCCCAGACGGGCTACAAAGCAGAGAAGAGATACGGGCTCAACGCACCTGTTTACACCCTCCTAAGAAAAGATTAAAAAGATATCATTGTTGTGTTTTTAATTGCCTAATACGGATAATTACAGCATTGTATTGTAATATTTACAAATAACAGGATATATACAGTACATTGAATTACAATATAAAATTTTAATTCTGTCCTGTAAAAATACAGGAAATTCCTGGCAACTGAGTTGCAGTAAATATACAGTAAATTGAAATAAATTACAGCATTTTACTGTAATTATGCTACTATAATCACAGTAGCACTGCTGTATAAATACATTACTTTATTGTAATCGTAAACAGTAATAATCCTGTATATTACTTGCTGTAAATTTACTGCAATTAGTTGCCAGGAATTTCCTGTAAAATTACAATACATTTTTAACAGTGTAGTCAACGGGAGACAGAAAACAAGGGATTCTGCGTTAATTGGGTTAAATATTTTTAACGATTTAAACTGAAAAAAGAATTGCTGCGGTGGGCAAGTGATGAAACCGGTTGCGACTGATCACCATGTAACACCGAATATCGTAGCAAGCCTAGTATACGATATTAAACAATCATTAAATAAATAAACAGTATTATTAAACTATGGTTATTATTATCAGTTAGAATGGCATTTTATCATTAATAATTTATTAAAATGTTTAAGACTATTAGAGTCCTATGAAATGTATTTTATTCAGATTTTTTTTTTTCTTTGTACAATTTGATACAAATAACTATATTATCAAAAACAGTAATGGAAATCAAAAGAAAATTTTAACTTTTTTACATTTTTTTTAAGTTAAATTACTTTTAAATTAAACCATGGACAATATTCCTTAAATAATGATTAAATAAATTGTATTATTGTTGTTATTATTATTCTTATTATTATTATGAGAAGTACATTGTAGTCCTACAATAGGAATATATTTCTGTATTTTTTCTAGTTTAACTGAACTTTTATTTTGACGGGTTGTACTGCATACCTGTTTCAGAGTGGATCTCACAATGCTTTTTCTCAAATAAAATGATGAAAATGCTCATTAGGCGTTCTCTCAGAGCAGCTCTGGAAATCATATCATCATCTGGAAATGGAAATCATGGAAATCGCAGCTCATTCACATTTCACACCGATTTACACAGACACACAGAACAAGCAGATTATATAGCAGTCTTTTGCGCTTCGATATTTTGCACTTGCAAACTTCCCTAAAGCACTTCCCATTCGTGTGTATCACTTCGTGAAGTGGACGAGGGAAGTTATGGTGCTTTTCCATTGCATGGTAGGCCTATGGTACGGCACGCTTTGGCTCTTTTCCACTGCATGGTAGGGTACGGCTTGCTTTAAATGGTACCACGTCTGTTGAGGTTTCAAGCGTACTGTTCCTATACTAAAATGTGTGAAAAGATCACTGATTGGTCAGACAGAATCGTCACTACCAGCGTCATTGTATTTGTGACAAGAGACACCAAACCCGCTAGATTTAAATAGCCAGTAACAGCCTCCGCATTAGCGCTTGTTTTTAAACTACTTGCTTGAAGAAAAAAAGAAAAAGAAATAGCTGGATCGTGGTCAGAGGACGAAGTGCAGACGTTTCTCTCGTTGTTTGCCGCAACTATAGGCTTGTTTGAGATGCGCCTCGCCTGAAATGTAGTCGAGAGTAGCGCTGCAGTCGAGAGTAGTGCTGTAGTCGAGAGTAGTGCTGCAGTCGAGAGTAGTGCTGTAGTCGAGAGTAGTGCTGTAGTCGAGAGTAGTGCTGTAGTCGAGAGTAGTGCTGTAGTCGAGAGTAGCGCTGCAGTCGAGAGTAGCGCTGTAGTCGATGTAGTCGAGAGTAGCGCTGTAGTCGAGAGTAGTGCTGTAGTCGAGAGTAGTGCTGTAGTCGAGAGTAGTGCTGTAGTCGAGAGTAGCGCTGCAGTGAGAGGAGGAGTGAATAAAGTGCAGGCAAGACTGACAGTTCTCTCTTCTCGCAGTGGATCTGACACCTGTGAGATCAAAGATGGATATCGCGGGATTCACGGGATTCACGCTCGTGCACGGTGTTGCTAAACTGGATGTAATTAAGTTCTGTTGCTTTTATATTAAAATAAATATAGTGAACAAGACACCCAACGTACTTATTTTATTCCATTCCAAATAGCATGCTTATCAATCATTTCTTTAATACAGACATATGTTTTATTTTTAAATAAAAATTACAATGCGTAACCCATAGAGATCGCACTGTCAGGTTTGGGAAATATTCACACATAATTTATACGCATAAAACATGTTAGGCTTGTTTGAGATGCGCCTTGCCTCGCCTGAAATGTATGCGAGAGTAGGCGGCTGCAGTGAGGGGAGGAGTGAAAAAAGCGCAGGCAAGCCGGACAGATCTCTCTTCTCGTAGTGGATCTGACCATTGCGAGATCAAAGATGGATATCGCGGGATTCACGCTTGTGCAGTGTTGCTAATAAACTGGATGTAATTCAAGTTATGTTGCTTTTATATGAAAATAAATAAAATGAACAAGACACCCAAAGTACTTGTTATTTAATTCCATTCCAAATACATGTTTATCAATATTTTTTTTCTTTAATACAGACATATGTGTTTTTATTTATTTTCTTTTTTTATAAAAATTTAATTACATAACCCAAAGAGATCGCACTGTCAGATAGTTTGGGAATATTCACACATAACATATACACATAAAACCTGATATTAGAGTTTTAAAATCAAACATTTTAAAAGAGAACAATACATCACAGTTGTTTAAACCAATGAGCATTAAGCTGTGTCGTCAGCAAGTCGTTTCCCATCGTGCTTTTGATCAGCGCAGTCGGTGGAGAGCAACTGCGCTCGACTGCAAAATCCGACACGTGCGCCTTGCGCTCGCGAGAGATTTTTGACATACGTCAGCATGACATCAGAGCCAGGCGGTCCGCACTCGGACACATTTCTAACCGGCATGCATCTCGCGCTGATCACCGGTGATCGGTTCTGCGCAGATTTTGCTCATCTCAAACAAGCCTAATATCAGAGTTTTAAAATCAACATTTTTAAAAGAGAACAATACGTCATGGTTGTTTAAGCCAATGAGCATTAAGCTGTGTCTTCAGCAAGTCGTTTCCCATCGTGCTTTTGATCAGCGCAGTCGGTGGAGAGCGTCCGCCTTGCGCTCGCGAGAGATTTTTGACATACGTCAGCATGACATCAGAGCAAGGCGGACCGCACTAGGACACATTTCTAACCGGCATGCATCTCGCGCTGATCACTGGTGATCGGTTCTGCGCAGATTTTGCTCATCTCAAACAAACCTTATAACGATCAGTCTATAATCCCACCCACTTTGAAGCGGTAGGCCTACTAACTGCAGTGGAAAAACATACCGAGCTAAAGCGAAACCAGGAAAACCACAACCCCCCTGTCTTAACCACTCCCATACCTGTCAAAGTGAAACTCAGCCGCTGTATTTAATGGCATGTCTCAGGGATATTATTGGAGAGATCAACCATTTCTGAAGACAGGAACACCCAGGTTTTATAATCCCAGTCATTTCGTTCAGGTAAGGAATCTAAATCTAACTGAAAATATCTATTTAGATGGGGATAAATAATTAAATTGATTTTATGCAACTTTATGATAATTTTTCAAAAACATCAGTCTGATTTCATATCGATTCTGCTGGTACTATTTGTTAATTAGGCTATGGTTTCTACATATAGGCCTGCATTTTTTTTAGAAAACACCAGAAGGATATTCAGTTAAAACTTTTAATAAAAACAACGGTCTCAGCAGTGCTCTGTAAATTGTATTGCCTTGAATCAGTAGCGGCTCTTTTTTTAAAATTTATGTTAAACATTTTGTAAGCTTAATATTCTAAACGATGAACACACTTTTGGCAGAGGTTGCGGGAACTGCAATGTTGATTGACACACACGCATAACGCTATAGCCTATTAGAATGTTGCCTGAATGTAGCCGGCCCGCGGCATAGGCAAATGCTAGGGGCGCCACTCAGCCATAGGGGCGCCAAAATGAGTGAACGACTGATTTTAAATGTTATTTTTTTACTAATACTATTTTAAACCATTAATTCGAAATACTACCAAAAAAAAAAAAAAAAAAAAAAAACACTTTCACACACACACAAACTTAACTAAGTCCCGCGACTCCGGTCCGGCGCATCAATCTTCCCCGCCCCGCGAGTGCTTGAAGTGCGTCAGAAACAGAGCGTGCTCGATCAGTTGTTGGTCATTTGTTGTGTAGCGTCGCTTCTGGCCTTATCTAATGTAGACAGCATTGCTTTTGTTTGAGGGCGCTTTACACACTCAGGCTCTCCTGTAGAAACGGGCCTGTAGCTCGCGCCGGCTCTTCACACGGTGAAAGTTCCTGATTGTGACGGATGGACGAATTTACATGACACATTATAAATTAGCATTATAGTCTGCGATAGATACAGTGCCAAAAAGAAGAGAAGAGGATAAAAGGGGATAAAGACAGAGGTAAAGTGATGGAATAAATGAACAGTTTATCGAATTGCATAGTAGTAAGATGCTATAATTTTTACATTAAGCTTTATGCTAGCAGTTGATCTGAGTTCTCCAGAGGTTCTCCACACAGTGTGATTTGGTAACAATCTGATTTTTAGACGCATTTAGGCCTGTCACTTTTTAATTAATGTTTTACTCTTTGGGGGGGGGGGGGGGGGGGGGTGGGGGATATATGGCTTTTTTTGTTTTGTTTTTGCCAACATTAGTAATGATATGTATACAGGTTTATTAAAATAGCAATGTTTTATGTAAAATTCACATTAAAGAAGACATTGCTCAGTTTCATTCATGGTGAAAACATGAAACCTGCCATAGTTTAGTGGAAGATTGCTATCATCAACTGGAAAACAAACACTTTTGCTAGAGCTCAAGGAATAGTTTGTGCATGAATGACATTTGGACGATGACATCACTGTTTTATCCAGAGTGCTATATATAAATGAACTAAATTAATTATATATATATATATATATATATATATAATTTTTTTTTTTTTTTTTTTTTTAACTCAACATTTAGATTTTTCTCTTTTTTTTTAACTCAACATTTAGAAATTTTACCTCAGTATTTTATCAATACAGTTTTAAGCTACTTGTCTGGTCAGGCAAGCAAAATTATCTTTCACTTTGCCCCTTAAAAAAAAAAAAAAAAAAACATTACATTTTGATGTTAAATTATTATCAATTTAAAGACTTGCAGTGATTAATAAAAAAAATATAAAAATAAAACATAAGAAGAAGAATAACTGGTTAATCTTATCAGTTATCATGTTACCTTTTCCTTTTTCTGCACTGTGCCAGAAGCGCTTCCCACATCTATCCATTTATGGTCATGGACTTAAAGTAGTCGAGGGTGAGCAGATGATATTGATATAATAAAATAATCATTTAAAATGCAAAACAAAAGTGAAATAAAAACTCTCATCATTTTAAAATATATATATATATATATATTTTTTTTTTACACGCTAACTCACCAAGTGTTTTTATTTTTTATTCAGATTATTAGTCAACACCTGCCCTCTCCTCGTCTCCATCAGTCTTTCTTTATCTCTCAGTCTCGTTATCTTGCTCTGTCTCTTCCCCTCCTAAAGCTGAGCTTTGACTGATAGTCTTTTCATTTCAGTCTGTGTCAGTGTAGAAAGCAAACATAGGGTCAACTTATATTTATATGTTTTATGAATCATTTAATTTATTGAAGGCTACCAGGAAAGCTAACTTTATGAAATGTATTCACAATATGTACACATTCATAAATCTTATGCCCAATATGATAAAAAAAAAAGGCTTTGTTAAGGTTTCTTGCATACATTGATGTTACGTAAATTATATAGGCCTATTTTCTATTCAAAATGGTGAAATTAGTCAAAAGTTGACTTGTTTGCCTGATTATATTTGTTGGTCGTTTAACATTTCTATCTTAAAACAGCTGTCAATTATGAAATGTTTAGTTTAGCATCTTATCTCACACTTTATGACCATTATCAAATGATCCTGATGCTGTGGAATATCCTCTCAGCACTAGAGTCGAGTTAATGCCCTGGAGCCCTGAAATATCAAATAATCAAATAATTATGTTGTCATGGTCCTTTGAGAAAATACGTAACTTACAAAGCATGCTTGGAAGAAGTCTGTGGGGTTGTCACCTAGGACAAGCCCTCTGAACACCAGTGACCCATCAGCTGGCTCTTGAGTCTGGTGGGTAGTAAAATAAAAAACGAAGTTACATAGCTATACTAACAAGAAATTATATACAAGAATGCAAAACCAACAAAGCACAATTTTGATTTTCTAGGTGTTTCTCCCTCATATGCTTCAAACTCTTGACTGTGGAATTTATTTAATGTTTAGAATCCATTATTTCTGTAATTCTTTTGTCTTATATGAATTTACTAAAGAACTCTGTCTCGTATTCTGTCCAAACATACCGCGTTTTACATTTTACTGGAAGACATGGTGAGGATCTACTCATCCTGATTTGTGTCACTTCTCTCTGTAGGTTTTGAAGAGTCTGACAGCACATCTCTGACTGACACTGTATTAAGAGACACTAACACATTCATTGTGACGACAGCATGGATCATCCTCCTCGAATGAAATGTGAGTCAATAAATTACATTATGAATTTTTGAGCCACGTTTTGCTCAGGCAGCTCATATGATCTTGGCATAACCACACTTCAATCCTTAGTGAACTGAGTGTTGATAATTCAAACCGATATGTAAGATGTTTTGAAAATGTTTATTTTTGCAATTCCTGCAGCCTCCAACATTTCTGAAATAAAAATATCTAATAAGACTAAAAATAGATATGGGAATATACAGCAAATGTGATATATTTCATAATACATTTCCATATACGGGAAACTAGTGCTTATATTTGTCAATATACTGCAATATATGCATTGACCATGTACGGCTGTATATTAAATGCATATAAAATGTATATAAATTAAGACAAAAATAGCATTACATGTAATATTCACAAAGTTGTATCCTTTGTTTACATATATTGCACATACATGTTCCCATATAAATGTGAATGTATGTTCACACATATATACAGCTCTGGAAAAAATTAAGAGACCACTGCAAAATGATCAGTTTCTCTGGTTTTAAAGCAGGCAAAGTTATTAATTAAGTTACATGTTTAAATATACAGACAGTAGAATGGAACATACTGTATAGAAAACCTAGTAGTAACACATAAAGCACTGTCGTGCAGAAGAGGCCGTTAAAGCCTTTCTTGTAGTATGAGGTTACGCACCGGTGTGCGGGAGTGGCAGGGTTAAAGCCTTTCTCCTAGATCAACAGTTACCTTTCCTTCTTACACCCTGAGCAAAGCATTGTTAAACATGAGTGGAATACCAACACCAAACCGACCAACAGGAGACCAAAAGATGAAGCAAATGGGTGGAGATCCAGAGGGGGAGAAGAACATTTACATTCTCCTCAATGAATGTTTAACCAATAGTACCTAGATTGTACATTAGGATACTTTAATATCTCTATTAAGTTCACCACCATTCATTTCAGTTTATAAGCTGTCAGATGAGACCAAACATGGCATAGTTACATATTAGAACACAGTAGTAAATAAACAGTATGTAGTTGAAAGCATCTATAGTACTGTATGTCCTGTGAAGCAAATAGTACAGACGTGTCATTGAGGTGCAAACGACTCTGTCTCTCCCGACAGAACCATCCTGTGCCTGGAGTGTCCCAACAGTCCTCAATCAGCATATTGATGAATCCCTTGCACTAGATAGGCATTAGCATACTGTGATGATGAAGGCCATTGTGCCACGTTTTATTCACATGTATACCTTTAAAAGGCTTTTTGAAGTACTAGGGCAGTAAAGAGTTCTGCCCATATTTGCTCAGCCCTACACGCCATGTAACCATTCCTTACCACAGTTAGATCTGTTCGGCCTGACAGTGGAAAAGCGGCTAATGTTTCCCAACCCTGTTCCCAGAGGAATGCCGGAACTGCACATTTAGCATGTTTGCCTATTCAGACACACCTGATTCAAGTCAGCTTATTAGTAGATACTCCAAGACCCAAAATGAATGGGTCATTTAAGAAAGAAGTCCAGCGTGTATTGTTGTTGTGTCTCCAGAAACTAGGTTGGGAAACACTGCAATAAAGTGTAAAGCTGATGCTAATTCTGATCTGATATTATTTTTATATAAAATGTATATAATTGAATTTATATAATTTATATAAAATTATAAAATTGTATATTTATATTATTTTCAGATTTGATGTCTGACACAACAACTCTTCAACAAATTGGTGGAAAAGGAGGTAATCCATTCTCATTTACTGGTGTGGACAACGGTGCCACTTTAGAGAAGATCGGAGTCTGGGAAGGAGAATCGCAGGTGAAGGCTGTCAAGGTCTGGCTTTCAGATGGGAGAGTTGATGAATTTGGTGGACGAAGTCCAACCTTTGATGCACAAGGACCGTATCAAGAGTACAAGTTCACACCTGGTGAGTGTTTCACCTCACTTTCCCTGTGGGCGAACAGAGCAGGAACACGTCTTGGAGCCATCAAATTCAAGACCAGTCTGGGGAGAGAGTTTTTTGCAAAGATGACAAGCTGGGGTTTAAAAACAGAATATCCCATGGATGTCGGCTCTGGATATTGTTTGGGAGTTGTAGGAAGAGGTGGTCACGACATTGACTGCATGGGATTCATGTTTCTCGAAGCAGTTGAATCAACAGTTCTCACCGATGTCCAGTATCCCACTCTCCAACAACTGATACCACAGGTGACATTAGAAGAAATCAAATCCCTCACTTTCAGGAACAGCTCATCCACCACACAAAAACAAAAAATTGAAACCTCAAAGAAAGTGATCAAAACATCTTCATGGTCTGTGAGTGGAAGTTTATCTGCAACATTTAGTATGGAAGTGAATGCTGGGATTCCAGGGATTGCTGAAGGTACTGCAGGATCCAGTGTCACCATTGGAACAGAAAGCACTTATGGTCAGGAGGACACAGATGAGAGAACCGAAACTCTGTGTACAGATTTAGAAATCCCACCAGGGAAGAAGCTGGATGTTTCAATCACTATTGGCAGAGCCACTTTTGACCTGCCTTACACTGGCACAGTGAAGATGACCTGCAAGAACGGCAGTGTGTTTGAGTATGGAACCAAGGGCACATACAAAGGCGTCACTTACATTGATATCAAAGTGGATACCAAGGAATCTCCTCTGTAATGTCAAGTAGAGCTGCACAAGGTGATAGCCTACTGTAACCGGATACCGAAATCTGGAAGTCCTTACTCTACATTGCATTGGACAGGCGCGCACACGCTGTTAACGATATCATTGGCTGTAGAGTGTGACAATCTGTCAATAAAAATCAGCCAACACTTTTTTGTTCTCCTCCGATCTACATTGATCTCAAAAATTGCCTCTGTGAAGTTTGAACACAGAAAACATTTCATCACTGGATAGGTTTTGTTCGTTTATTTAAAGTGTGGTTTATGTCAGCTGAATGTGTATGGGGCGCCGTTTGTAAAGCGGCTCACGCTGAAAATAACAGCAACATTTTGTCACATTTAGCTTCAAACAATGTTTAAAAAACTGGTATGAATTTTTGACGGTCACTTTTTAGCACATTTACAACAATATTTGTCAACTTAGAGATATTTTAAATAGTTAAATCTAAATATTAAATGTTATACCTAAATGTTAAATCTAAATGCTAAATCTAAATGCTAAATCTAAATCTAAATGTTAAATCTAAATGCTAAATCTAAATCTAAATGTTAAATCCAAATCTAAACGTTAAATCTAAATCTTAATGTTAAATCTAAATATTAAATCTAAATCTAAATGTTAAATCTAAATCCAAATGTTAAATCTAAATGTTAAATCTAAATGTTCAAAATCCAAATGTTAAATCCAAATCTAAATATTAAATCTAAATCTAAATGTTAAATCTAAATGTTAAATCTAAATCCAAATGTTAAATCTAAATGTTAAATCTAAATCTTAAATCTAAATCCAAATGTTAAATCTAAATCCAAATGTTAAATCTAAATCCAAATGTTGAATCTAAATGTTTCGGGTGAAACTAAATATTTAACTAATATGCAAATTCAAAATGCCCGTAACCGGATTTAGATTCAACATTTAGATTTAGATTTAGATTTAACATTTAAATTCCACATTTAGATTTAGATTTAGATTTAACATTTAGATTTAACATTTAGATTTAACATTTAGATTTAGATTTAATATTTAGATTTAGATTTAACATTTAGAATTAACATTTAGATTTAGATTTAACATTTAGAATTAACATTTAGATTTAGCATTTAGATTTAACATTTAGAATTAACATTTAGATTTAGATTTAATATTTAGATTTAGATTTAACATTTAGAATTAACATTTAGATTTAGATTTAGCATTTAGATTTAACATTTAGAATTAACATTTAGATTTAGATTTAATATTTAGATTTAGATTTAACATTTAGAATTAACATTTAGATTTAGATTTAGCATTTAGATTTAACATTTAACATTTAGGTGTGACATTTAATATTTAGATTTAACTATTTAAAATATCTCTAAGTTGACAAATATCGTTGTAAATGTGCTAAAAAGTGACCGTCAAAAATTCATACCAGTTTAAATGATGTTTGAAGCTAAATGTGACAAAATGTTGCTGTTATTTTCAGCGTGAGCCGCTTTACAAACGGCGCCCCATAAATGTGCGGAACACTTTCCAGAGAAGATAAGGCAACGTTATTTTAGTACAGTTCACACCCAGCGGTAACTCAGGGAAAAAAAATCTCTGAATGCTTCACGTGAAACTTCGGCCTTCCGACCTATTACCATCGTGTCAATTCTCTATTGATTTTGATGGTAATATCATTTTTGATTAACGTTAATATGCGCGAGGGAGGGAGGGGAGAGCAAGACAGTTTGTAGACTGTGAGAGTGCGCGCGCGCGGCCGATCCCAACCTGCACAAAGTCATTTCCGGGAATCAATTACCTCGGCACACAGACTAACGTATACTATCAACACTGCTCAAATTTCAGTGACCATACACAGATGGTGGACAACCAGAATGAGACTTTTACCGCCGCCGTTCCCGCGGCGGCAAAATTGGGATGTGTATTTGCTGCCTTTTACCGCTGAGTGGCGCTGTAATCACAGACTTTGAAAAGTGTCAGTTTATTCTCTTAATGACGTAATCTGCCGCGGCAGTAATCTGAGCTGAGGTCACAGATAAATTTAAGATAAATCTTGTGGTTAAACGAATTCAAATTCATTAAATTTAAAAAAAGTAGACACACGTTAACATTGTGTGCCCAGTTTTTCTATAATTTAGAAAGGCTATGTCAATAGGTTACTTGTCATTTACTTCGTGTTATTTTAATGTGTTTGTAGATTTATTAACTGAAACATAACAGTGAAATAAATTAAAATAATTTACCGTAAAATTAAAACATTTTCAGGACTTGCAGTTAGGCTACTAACCGATGTTAGTCGGTTTAAGCATTCTTTGTTATATTCAGAATTAAATAGGCTTACTTGTTGTTATGATTATCAATTGAATTCTTTAATAAATAATCAACCACAATGCCTATTACTGCCGCAGAAAAAAATAAACCAGTCGAATTTCAAAGTCGTTCGCGAAATGACTATAGGCTATACCGGGTGGCGCAAGTGACAGGGCAAAACAGCAGCAACTGCGGCATTTTAAAAGATAAGTTTCCTATCTGTTTATAATATATATATATATATATATATATATATATATATATATATATATATATATTTCATTATTTGAACAAAAATGAGACTGATTGAATATGTAAAAATATAAATCTGCTAAATAATTTGTGTGTGTGTGTGTGAATCATTCACGAGATTGAGATGACTGACAGTGATACCCGGCCATAGCAACGGAAGACATTTTTCAAAACAGATCGAACAAATCAGAAAAATACTTTCAATACAGTATTGCTTTCAATTAAAAAATAAACAATGAAAATGTAAAAGAAAATTAATTAAGTTTGAAAACCCATCGCACATTTCAAGGTAGGCTATGAATAAAGTGTCGGGACAGTTTATTTATTTAAACAGGGTTGCATCGATAGTTTATTCCCTTTGTGATGCAAAATAAGAAACACAGAATCTTATTCTTGCAACATTTTATATTTCTATTGTCAAAGAAATTGCAGCTAAATAAAAAATTAAAACGGTACAAAACGAAAAAAGTTCAAAGCAACATAAATTAAGAACAGGCGTTTTTCTTTGCCTCTCTCGCGCTGGATATTTTTTTAGTTAGTTTGGTCTCCCTCACTGCGCGCGGCGGGTCTTTCTCGAAATTAAGCATTTCAGCGTAAAAAAAAAACACCATACAGCTGATAATACTGTATATGTCGCTGTGTGTCATCCACACAAATCACGTAGAAAAAACTGTAACAAATAGCTTTTGTTCCTTCAAAGATACAACATGCCTTGCTGAATTCACCTTACAATAAAACGAGGTGGGTCGCGAATTAAAGAGCTGCTAAATTGAAATTGTTTGTGGAAAACCTTTAAATACAATCAATAAAACTACAATATAAAATTGTATAAGATATAGGGCCTACTGTACATAGGCTATGGACTTTTGGAGATTTTGAGATTAATCCTTAGAATTTTGCCTTTGCCTGCTCATCAGGCTGGCTCCGACACTCTCCATATGAAAGACGGAACATTAACACCTCCTTCCTGCACCCCCACGATAAAGCAACTATTGCCTTCTCCAAACCCCCCACAGGCTAGCTGAGTTTGCAAAACAAAACAAAGAGTTTGCCACTCGTCGTGGTGTGCCAAAACACTTAATTATTAACTTCAATATTTCATTCAAAACAATCTCAACATTTTGAAAAGCCGTGGATGCATTACTGCCACTGGAACCATGAACGCAACAGAATACTGGTTCTGATTTTATTGTTTGTCGTTTAAACGTCATATATATATATATATATATATATATATATATATATATATATATATATATATATATATTTTTTTTTTTTTTTAACAGAACTGCTTTTGAAATCACGATTGGAATTATTATAGGTTACAGAAGTAAAGTCATTGTATAATATTTGTTCCTTGGTGTAAAATGGAAATGCATGGTGATTTTATTTTGTAAATAGGCTATAAGCAAAAAACTATGTTTTAGAACTATAGACAAATCTCTCTGCATCAACAATAGACTATACAATGCATTAATAGGCTAATATAAAAATATCAGTAGTCTCAGTTAGTTCGGGTTTCGAACCCGTGTCATCTAAATGATCGTAACGTAAGTTCAACCACTCGGCCACGATTCACTCGTTGCAACATGGCCTAGCGTTCCAGTGTGTGTTCGCTCACACGAGCGAGAAGCGCTCTTCATTCAAAAGAACGCGCCGCCGCGTTTGTCGAACACTAATTCAACATGCTAGAATAAAACCTGGCTTTAGAACAATGCATAGCGCCACTCGTCGTGGTGTGCCAAAAAATTTACAATACTTTAGTTTCATTTATTTCAGTGTTAATGTTTGAGTTAAAAAAATCCTCTACAGATTAAATTAACACAAAGTCGGCTATAAGAATCCTTTATAGGCTACGAAAAAAGCAAAGGGCTTACAGTCTTAACATTTAGGTAGCTTAAATTCGATACATTTATTTTCAGTAGGGCCTAATACATTTGTAGGGATGTAATTTCAGTATGCTTTACCAACGCTATGTATTAAATTAAAGTTCCAAGAGGTCTGGTCTCTATATTTCCTTCCCAGCTGACACTAATATGCAAGTGCACAGCAAAAATCACAACTTGTGCTTGCTGCGAACGCAAGTTATTTATGGTGTCTCAACTGTACACAGTCTACCCTACAGTGTGAATTCGTTACAAGGTTTCATTTAATTAAATTAATGTGCAGCAATTTGTACAAATAGAGTCTATAGGCCTACTATACTGTTGTAGCCATTAAATAATCTCATTTAATATCATATTTGTTAAAATATTCTAATGTTATTTTTTTCCATCTATGTTGAATATGAAAAGTGAACAGCACGAGTAAGATAGGATGCATTATATCGAGAGATGGATATGGAGTGGGTCAGACATGATTTTGACCACTTCATTAAGTTTTGTTTAGTAGAAAACCTTTCTTTAAAGTGAATTTCGTTTTCTATAAATTGTATCTTAATTTTAATCAATTTTTCATCAACCAATTGCTGGATTTAAGAGATAAGTAAGAGAAGCAAAAATAACAGACATTAATCATGGAGGCGCCCGCGCGGTCACTTGCATTGCACGTCAGCTGGAGCGCATCTCATCCTCCTAACTTAACGAAACTCAGTGTATGCCTCACACAGACATGATAAATACATCAAATACACAAAGCTTGAAATGTCTTCAAACGAAATAATTCAAAACGAAAAGAAAAAGGCTACTCTCTGATTATGTCTTTATGTGCGTTTCTCTCTAGGTGCGTTCACTACAAATATGGCGATCGTCAACTTCATCTTTGCAGTCGACACTGTCAGAAAACACTAGTTTATTGATAAAAATCAATGCCCGCATCACCGGATTTACAAATACACATCTTGCTTGTTGCACGCACATATTATGTCGAAAAAGCGAAATATTATGTTGAAATAACATTATTATTAATAATACATCTTTTAGAATATTTGATTAAATGCTGCTTGTTCAATTTAATAAAATTAAAACTTTAATTGTGATAATTAAAATAATTGAAAATTAAATATTTAGTGGCCAAGTTTTGCTAATTTATTATATAGGCTATTATATGCCTATTGCCTATATTAAGTCATATTAAGACAAGGCATATATTAAGTTATTTTAGCTGTTATGAGAAAAAAAATCTAACGAAATCTAAAATCTAAAAAAAATTCTAACGCCAATTCAACATGCCAGAATAAAACCTGATTTTTGAACAATGCGTAACGCCATTCGACCTGGTGTGCCAAAACACTACATTTTAAACTTCAATTTTTAATTCAAAACAATCTCAAAACGCGTTGTGACATTTTTTTTAAGCAGTAGCCTATATAAGGGCATTGAAACCAGGATCTTAACTAAAACGCGTTCCGCGTAATCTCTCAAAAATTATGCCACACTACTCCATGTATTTTTTTTTTAAGGACTGCTTTTGAAATCACTATAAATTACTATGCAATTGTATCGCTCACGAGAGCTCTTCATTTATCTAATTCCTCAATAGAATAGTAAAAATATTCAGCGTCATTGCTCCTAATATTGTCTCTATTTTTAACTTTTGATTCTATTTTTTCAGTTCTAAAATTGATTATATATTTGGTTCTATTCTGTTGTAGCCTAATAGGCCTATTTATATATATGAACAATATGCCTATTAGGCTTAGGGTTTTATATTTAACCCACTTACATTTTAAAATACGGCAATTGCTGCTGTTTTGCACAATGTCCCTTTGCGCCACCTGGCGGTCATTTCGGGAACGACTTTGAAATGCGGCTGGTTTATTTTTGCCGCGGTGATTTCGCCGCGGCAGCTGGCGCGGCGGTAATAGGCATTCTGGTTGTCCACCATCTGTGTACATTTCAATTGAATGTTTGATTTCAAGTGATAAGTACACAGGTTAATTTCTAAAAAAATGTATGCTTTACATTGTATTAGAAAGGACAGTAATGGTAATACAGTTCATTTAAATGTTTTGAAAGGGAAATATATTAAAAGATGAATGTTACATGTATGTTTAAAAGAGTAATCAACTTCAAATCAAATCAAAAGGGCTCAACTTAACTCTTGCAGAGATCAACTTAATTATTAAGTTCATGTTACTTAGAAATGTGTTTTATTGTGGCCAAACTACTTCTTCACCTAACATAAAACATTATGTTGGATCAACTTAATTACTTGCATTCATGTTGAAAATTATTAAGTTCATGTTACTTAGAAATGCGTTTTATTGTGGCCTTTTCACCTTTTCATATTTCACTTCCAAAATATTCAAACTGTTTAAAAATACAACCTATAATATTCAACAGGCAATTTTCGGTCCATTTTATTTCGCTTTGCAAATTCGCTTCCAAAAATTCAGTGGTTCAAATTCGACAGTAAATTCAACATTGACGTTCAGGAACTGCAGGAAAAGCAGTAGATTGCCGAGCATACTCTCCATCTGCTGTTAGTCGACCTCACCAGCAGGGAGTGCAAAAGCGCGTGTTGTTGACGAAGACCAGCAACAGTTAGAGCAAGCCATTCATTCATAAAACTCATTTATAGCAATGTAAGTGTATTTGTGATTATTATGACGGCTGTTTTATGTTAAATTCAGTGTCTTCACGGTTACTTTTCCTGTGTAGCCTACATGCATCTTTCTCTACCTTGAACGAGATTATAGGCTAATGTTATTCCCCGATGCGGATGTACAGATCCAATGTTACATTTTTGAGGTTGACACATATTTCTCTTGGTTGTTTAGTTGCCTTAACTTTATATTGTGGAGATGTGCTGCATGCAGGCTATTAGGGTTTCCCTCAATACTTCAGGATTCCCCTGCTGAACTTATAAAACGCTTAACGTAGCTTAATGGACTAATTACAGTGATATAAAAGACCAAACTCGTAGGCAAGCAGATAGACTATTTGCATTATAGCCTGAGGCAAGACACTTTCACCAGGAAAATAAATAAACAAACATGACTATCAGCCTGCAGTCATTAGGCTACTTAGCCTAAAAGATAATTTTGTCCGTCTAATCATGTATTATTTACTTGCAAGAATGTAGCTCCTACCAAACTTGTACACGCCGTTTAGACATAGGCTTACTTCTGACTTTTTTTTTGTCCGTTACTGCTTTTGGCCATGACAAAAACATACGCACGAAAGCCGGAAAACAAACGCTGGTTGGCCTCTCACGTCCGAGTGGTGGGGGAAGTGACGTATGCCGTAAAGCAGTCAAATTTTGTAGTTCTTTTTGTGCTCTGGTTACTACCCGAACCCCGAAGTTACGTAGTGCCAGTAAAAGCGTTACAGACCCTGTCAGGCTATGGCAGACGTGTCATTCAACCTATTGTAAGTCGATGTACCATCACAAGGGTCTTGGAAATATATTATGAAGGTTGAAAAGTTAAATAGTGTTGCTTTAATGCTGAGCGTTTCCTAGACTGGCACAAAGTTGGCTTGATGTTGGACATTCGTACATTTAGGGACCGTCTCTAAAGTGTACGACTTTGGTATACACGTTTCTAACTTCGATAGCATTTGAATAGAACGACTTACAGTCATAAAACCAACTGTAAAGTGTTCATGTAGTGTCAGGCATAATGTGCACCCTTTGGATTTTTTATATTTATTCAAATATAAGTTTGCTATTGTATGCCAATGTTTTATGCAACTTTAGAGACGGTCCCTAAATGTGCGAATGTACAATGTCAAGCCAATTTTACATTTATGCTGAGTCCCAATTCGCATACTATCCGTCCTAAATAGTATGCAAAACTAGAATTAGTACGTCCCAAATCGTAGTATGTTGAAATGAGTATTCCGAAAGATACCCGGATGGTCTACTATTTCCGGTTAGAATTTGAAGTGCAGATCAATGCACACTCTAACGGCTAATATTGCCCACAACCCATTGCGTGCGGGAGGGAGGAGCTTTGTGGTGATGTAAACATGGCAGCCGGATGCAGCAGCGGAGATGCGCCCTCAGCTTTTAAGTGTAAGAATTTTATTGTCTCGTAATATTAATGGGTTTATGTTGTGCCAAAAAAGTACCGTGTTTATCTTGTAGGGTCCGATGAAGATACTGAGCGCCTCATTAACTGGCACATTGCCAATGACGCCCTTTTCACAGGGAAAAGAAATGCGGCAATCAAAGGTTTTGAGTGAGTAGCGATCATTGACATTTGTATGTTTTTGTAGATGCTGTAGTAATTGGTATTTTACTTCATTTGTTATGTGTCATAGGCTTATATATTTGTTGTTATATTGTGTAAAATGTTATCGGAGGATGTAGGAAAAGTCTGTCCCAATGTCTATCCCTCTGATTTGTTATAGAAATATTATAGTGAGTAATTAAATATACATCCACTGTACAACTCCTGTAAAATGTTCCTCTGGGTTTTTTAGTCTAAAAGTGTGCTCAGTAGGAGAAATGATATGGATATGTGTTTACTTAAATAGCTTTAGAAAGGAGTAAGTTAGTGTGAGAATTATTGGAGCTCTAAACACTCTCATTTAATGTCTGTTTTATTACTATTTTACGGTCTACAAGTGATACTCATAGGTTTTAACTTAGTAACACATGTTCTGTGTTTGCTTTATAAATTCAAAAACTTTCAATGAAATTGTTGTGAATAACTTGTAAATGTGCTTCTCTTTTGGGTCCACAAGAGCCTTCGTTCATCAAAGCGACCTGCTGGGAAAGGTTTCAGCGGCATGGGTTAAGAAAAAGTAGTGCAAAATGCCCGTGCAAAATCAGTTTTTTTGTGTGTTTTTAGTAATTGTTGGTTTGGTGTGTTTGAGTGCTCATTGTTACAATTACACAGCAAAAGTTCTGTGACATTTTTATTTGTCTATGGTAGAAAGCAAATACTGATCCTGACATAATGACATAAAATAAATGTGGAAAATGGAGTAAAAATATAATATTCAGAAGTAAACAGTATAGCTGACTTAATGTTAAGCTGACAGAGTCTTTATGTCAGAATGTTTATTTTTAAACCACAACTTTTCTTTGTGCTTCTATAACAGATATACGGAGCCCCTGAGGGGACCTGTGAAAAAAAAAAAAAAATAGGACTTTCGCGTGCGCACGAGAAACTATCGCGTGGGCACGAGAAACTTTCGCGTGGGCACGAGAAACTATCGCGTGGGCACGAGAAACTATCGCGTGGGCACGAGAAACTATCGCGTGGGCACGAGAAACTATCGCGTGGGCACGAGAAACTATCGCGTGCGCACGAGAAACTTTCGCGTGGGCAGAGAAACTTTCGCGTGGGCACGAGAAACTATCGCGTGGGCACGAGAAACTATCGCGTGGGCACGAGAAACTATCGCGTGGGCACGAGAAACTTTCGCGTGGGCACGAGAAACTATCGCGTGGGCACGAGAAACTTTCGCGTGGGCAGAGAAACTTTCGGTTTGCGTTATAGCGTCATTAATACAAATGTGGAAATATGGATGATGTATATATCATATATGTTGTTGTTTGACATGTTTTGAAGTGTATATTTTAGCAAAAATCTCAAGCAAGGTGCTATTAAAGACAAGACTTAGAGGCATATTTTAGTCACAATTCAAATAATTGTATTAAATGTGAATATACTTTGAATAAACTTTGTATTTGTATGTGTATTGATAAAAAATAAACAACAGGCTAATAATCTTCTGCTACTGAGATGAAGGAAACATTTTTTTAAAGAAGTAAAGTTCACAAGATTGCTATTTATCTTGACCAAACTGTTCCGTCATCAGCTCTTCCTCAGTTCCGCACTGCAGAATAAAATAGTCATCCTCTGCTGCAGTTGTACGGATTCTTAACGCATTTATTGCAACTACATTTCATCTTTTTCTCATCGAACAACCAGACTAACGAATGGTTCGACACAACCCGTACCGAAGAGCCTAGACAGGTCTTTCTTCTGTATAGATATTTAGTTCGTCAGGGTAAATGACGACTGTTGGCCTACCATGGTCGCCCTCGTCCAGTAAGTTTTAAATAATAATAATAATAATAAATTAAGATATAAATCAATATAATTCGTTGTGCGCACGCGAAAGTCCTATTTTTTTTTTTTTTTCACAGGTCCCCTCAGGGGCTCCGTACAGATACAACCCTCTAATGTCAGAATGTTTATTTTTAAACCACAACTTTTCTTTGTGCTTCTATAACAGATACAACCCTCTAATGTCAGAATGTTTATTTTAAACCACAACCCTCTAAAAATTATATATTTAACGATATCATTTGCATTTCTCATCCAAACAACGCCATCTCAAACTTGGCACTGCACTTACTCGTGCCCTTAGCAAGACACCTATCAACTTTGAAATCCCTCGGACTAACGGTTCGAGAGATATGCTGTTAACAGACAGACAGACGTTTGTATAATTTTTATATATTTATATATATTATGACATATATTTAGTTATACCCTCTGTCACAGTCCACCATAGTTAATATCAGTTAATTATGTCCATTGGAATGAATGCAGAATCTGAAAGGGTTAATATATAAATTAATTGCCGCTGTATTCAGTTGTTGACAATTGATTGAGTTTATGAAAATCAGTATAGCATTTATGAACAAATTTGATTGACACACTACACAGAGTATTGTTTTTCATATATAGTAAACATCTGAAATCATAGACTGTAAAAAAAGATGGACGACGCCCCTTCGCTCTCTTCCATTGATGAGAACTGAAGCCGCCAGTGTCCCGATATGGCGCTGACATATTGGAACTTGAGTCTGCGCAGTAGCGATCTCGGGACCAGACCTGCGCAGTAGTGAGCAGGAAGTAAAGCCGCGAAATCAAGGCTCCGCCCTCACTCTCGCAGAATGCACTCAGGGAGAGTGGATTCTGCACACTTTAAAAAAAAATTATTGCAGTACGACAAGAGGCTTGTTAAAATAAAGTAAACACAATCTCCTCAGTCCTCCGAAGATCCTGAAAAAATGTCCGTTGGTGCTTCAGTGACTACTTCGCTCAGAGAACCTGTCAATCACAGCTGTCAATCATGACGTTACACCACCGCATCACGTAACTAACTAAAAACCAACTTATTTTTGAAACAGACACTTGAACTTACATCAGCGTGATAAAAACGACAGCAAATGAAAGAAACCACCTTTGGAAAAAAGATATCTGAGGTGTATTTAATTGTTTAGTTGGTCTCAGGTCCCGCTGAATAACACAGGGAGACGGGGCTTATGACCTATACTAGGACCAGTCACCGGGGGGCGATCGAGACGTTTTGGCTTCACTTTTCAGGGCTTGTGCGGCACGCTTGTCTGAAATCAAGGGTTGAGTAGTGGTTGGAGAAGCAGCCAGGACAGGAGGAGGTAGTGATTATTTGTGGAGGGTGAGTCATTTTCTAAATTCTCCCTAATATAAATATAAAATATAAATTTCCTAATCATTTACTCACCCCAATGTCTTCCAAGATATCCATGTCTTTCTTTCTTCAGTGGAAGAGAAATTAAGTTTTTTGAGGAAAACATTTCAGGATTATTCTACACAGAATGGACTTAAATGGCAACCAACCAACCTTCGTTCAAAGAAGGTTCAAATATCTGTCCCAATGCAGCTTCAGAGTCTCTACACAATCCCAGTCGAGAAATAAGGGTCTTATCTAGAGAAATCATCGGTCATTTAAAAAAAAAAAAAAAAAAACACACTCACATTTATATACTATTAAACCACAAATGGCCGATGGTTTGGCTAGATAAGACCCTTATTTCTCGACTGGGATTGTGTAGAGACTCTGAAGCTGCACTGAGACAGACATTTGAACCTTCTTTGAACGAAGGTTGGTTGGTTGCCATTTAAGTCCATTCTGTGTAGAATAATCCTGAAATGTTTTCCTCAAAAAACTTAATTTCTCTTCCACTGAAGAAAGAAAGACATGGATATCTTGGAAGACATTGGGGTGAGTAAATTATTAGGAAATTTTCATTTTGGGGTGAACTAATCCTTTAAAGAGTTGTGAGAAAATGAAATGCGTGTCAGATCCAAGCAGCAATAACCATAAACGATTAAAACGATTTATCGTGCAGCCCTACAAACAGGTGTAAAGAAATGAGCCTGCTCTTTTTCTCCCCTGTTGTTTTACTTACCGGTTGTACATCAATGAAAGACGTTCTTGCCTCTTGAATAGTTGGCCGAAAGGTTTTGTGGCCAATCTTGTACACAGGCGGGGGAAGAATGACAGGCAGGATTGTAAGTGCTAGTATGCCTTTGGAATCTAAGAATAGAAAAAAGGCAAATTAGAACTTGTTCGTTCATCAGCTTTTAAATTAAGCAAAGTGCATTTCTAACTAAGGTTACATGAGGGTGAGTAAATGACGACAGACTTTTCCTTTTCAGGTGAACTATCCCTTAAAGCAGTGCTTCTCAAACCTGTCCTGGGGACCCCATACCAATGCACATTTTGTATCTCTCCCTCATTTAACACACCTGATTCAGCTCATTAGTACAGACTGCAACATTTTTATTGGGTGTGTCTGATGAGGGAGACATCCAAAATGATGGGGGGGGGGGGGGTCCCAGGACATTTGAGCTAAGAACCTTAAACCAAACAAGGGGCAAACAAGCAAGACTATCTATGAAATTACACTGACAACGACTAGGCACAGAAGTGGTACCCTATGCCAGCCCTACAATATAACTGATTAGGGATGCACCGATCCACATTTTTTCACTTCCGATCCGATCCCGATACCTGAATTTGGATATCGGCCGATACCGATACTATTCCGATACTATTCCGATACCAGAGCTGTGTTTGCTTTAATATTATTATATTATATATTTATTATTATATATTATTATATCATTATTGTTTATTTTATATGATGCTGAAATAAACTTCTCACAACAGGCAAGTATGATATGTACGTATGTATGCATGTATGTCCCAAAAGGCAACTTGAGGTAAGTATAAGGTCAGAAAAGGAAGTCAGAAATTATGGCTTTGCAAACATTGCATTTTGCTGTGTTTCCAGTGAAGTATTTCCACACAGCGAACGTTGTTGGCTAGCCGCAAACTGCGGAATGGATTTCCTGAGCGGGGGCGTGTCTCATAACTCTGTGTCTCATTGAGCCGCGCCTCCGTTCAGGAAATCCATTCCGCAGTTTGCAGCCAGCTAGCAGACTAGCCGGCGGGAATCACTTTTGGAGTCATTTCAGCAGACGTTAAAGCGAGCGCAGACATGACTCATGGATATCGGATATCGCCGCAGGTTGGATCGGGAAAATCCGATACGTGAATTACGCTGGTATCGGTCCCGATACCGATACTGGATCGGATCGGCCCCATCCCTATAACTGATTTAAATTCACCCTACATGGTTTGACATTAAGTCTTGTCATGTGCTTGTACTTTGGACAAGTAAATTGGCCATTCATGTTTTTGAGCTTATTGTGAATGGTGTAGCAAACATTGTTAAGGGGTAGGGTTGGCACTGGATGCAACTGTGAAAAAAAGATACAAAGAAAGAGAATTTGAAATGCAAAATTGTTCATCACATATTTACCAGCAATTTTTCAATGAGGCACTCAAGATTCCAGTTGAGAAATGTCCATTGCTGTAAAAGAAGGAAACATCTGATTAGTAATATCTTTACAAAATTAGCATGTCTTATACAATACTTATACAATCTTATACAATAAAATAGGGGCGGCAGTGGCTCAGTGGTTCATGTAGATTGTCTACAAACCGGAAGGTTGGTGGTTCAATCCCCGGTTCCACCTGACCAAGTGTCGAGGTGTCCTTGAGCAAGACACCTAACCCCAGCTGCTCCCGACGAGCTGACACCGCCGTCGGTGTATGAATGAGTGAGTGAATGGGTGAATGTGAGGCAATATTGTAAAGCGCTTTGGTGGCCATTGGGTCTGTGAAAGCGCTATATAAATGCAGTCCATTTACTTGTCTTATGATCGATCACACGTCTTATGCTGGCTCCAGTTAATTTAAAATATATATATATATAAATCATTTTAATGAATCATTACTTAATTAAAAAATAAAATAAATAAATAGACAAAATTATTTTTAACAGCTTAATTAACTATTGTTAATTCACAAGACTGTAAACAGAAGAAATGTTAATTTTGTGGATAATAAAAAAAATATTTTATAAAATCACCTGTAGATATTTCATAGAATATTTTTTATTCATTCCAATGTATTAGTCTATCGGTATAACAATCAATCGCCTGAGGGCATTGCGCCCATTGACTTATTTGATTGCAGTTTCAAGACAAGTAAAAATAATAAATAAATGTTGTTAATGTTTATTCTTCCTGGCAGTTTTTTATTATTTTTTTATTCATTCACGATTCAATGATCATCATAGTTATTTTAATGATTGTGAACCAAATTGCATGACAAACCAAAATAATAAATTGTATTAGGCTATTTAATACATAAGCTTGGTTCCTCCTAAGGTTTTTTTTTTCCTCTCCATTCTGTCACCTGATGGAGTGTGGGTTCCTTGCCACTGTTGTCTCTGGCTTGCTTAGTTAGGGGCACTTAATTTTCAACAATATTATTGATTTAATTGCACTGACAATATCAGATGAGAAGAGAACTGAACTGAACTGAATGACTCTTTAACCCTCTGGGGTCTGAGTGGTTTTTGGGGTCCTTGAGATGTTCTGACATGCCCTGACATTTGTGCTTTTTTCAGTTGCTTATAAACATATTAATGGCAAAGGTATAATTACACTCTATTTAGCACAAACAGGGCTATCATAATATGTGAGCAACATGCATGTACATGTTTGTATTTTTGAGAGAATAATGTTTATGCATGGTTATTGAAAAAAAAAAAAAAAAGTTTCTGAAATATACGGTGGCCGAGAGAGCTCAACGCGCTGCAACTGAAGAAAACACATGCAAATAGAAAAACACCTGCAAATTAAGAAAACATCTTCATCAGTTTCACAACACACGTGTGCTCCAAATACTCACAACACAACCAAATACAGAAACGCGCTGCAAAAGTTCACAACACAACCAAATCAGAAACGCGCTGCAAATAGGACAGAACACAACGGAAATGTTTCCGGGGAACCCAATAAGTGACGGACCCGACTGGGACGTGCTTACAGCTGTCTACTTTAATTTAATTTAATTTATTATTTTATTTTTGTTGCAAAACATACAGAGATTGCACGTTTATGACATACAACTTTGTATAGCCTACAATATACAAAATGTATTTATAATATGTTTAATGTCATAAGAATACTAATCAGAAAAGAACAAGCTGAAGACTAAAATAAATGAAAGAAAAAAAGATAGAGAAAAAGAACATGAGGGAAAGATATTAATATATACATCAGTTACATTGTACACATTCATGTTATGTTAAAATAAGTTTTATAAGAAATTATAGAATGAAGGGTCCAAATCATAGACAGTAGGCTATATAAGAGGTCCAAATATGAGACGGCGCTGCGTTGTCATGGGAACATCCCAGGTGAAAATAATGAGGAAATTACATTGGCTTTCGTTGCTCCCTTCATCAAGTCCGTTCCAAACGGCTACATAATGAAACACAAGTGCCCCACTCCCTCCAAAGTGCCCACTTCAAGGGCTCTGCCGTCTTCCCTTTTAAGGGAGTAACGTTAGGGCATAGGTAATGCTCACGAGCAATAAAAACGTCCCAGCCGGGTCCGTCACTTATTGGGTTCCCCGGAAACATTTCCGTTGTGTTCTGTCCTATTTGCAGCGCGTTTCTGTATTTGGTTGTGTTGTGAACTTTTGCAGCGCGTTTCTGTATTTGGTTGTGTTGTGAACTTTTGCAGCGCGTTTCTGTATTTGGTTGTGTTGTGAACTTTTGCAGCGCGTTTCTGTATTTGGTTGTGTTGTGAGTATTTGGAGCACACGTGTGTTGTGAAACTGATGAAGATGTTTTCTTAATTTGCAGGTGTTTTTCTATTTGCATGTGTTTTCTTCAGTTGCAGCGCGTTGAGCTCTCTCGGCCACCGTAGAAATAAGGCCACAAAACACATACTAAATATGTGACAATAAGACTTTTGACTAATGGATGTCGGTGCCTAGAGTTTTTTCTTCAAAATGATGTGAAAATCATCCTACCTAATCATTCACATAACACAATACATTGATTTAAATCTTGTAAAACACTTTTTGTTTGTAAAGGCAATATGCGCAAGGGGCGTCAACCATTCAACACCATCATGCATATTTAGTGATTCACACCTGAGGAGACAATGGGGCCCGCATACTTAATGAGCCATTCATTCAGGTGTGTCACCTATAGCCACAAGAAAGAATGCAAGAGCAATATTATATATATATATATATATATATATATATATATATATATATATATATGTATATATATATATATATTCTACCAAATTGGTTCACAGTTGGAAGCATGTCAATTTTTTATTTTATTTTTTTTTCACAAATTTTGCTTGCAAATTGTATAATATCCAAGGAAAACATGTCTAGTAATTGTGCAGTTAATTCTCATACTGTATTTTCAGTTTTGGAATATGTATCCTCTCCCCAAATTTGTCAATAATAAAACACAATAAAAATTATTTAAAGAAAAGGCTTATATTTACCTTTGAAAATTTGTTTACATCTACCTTGTAAATATATATTTTTTATTAAAAAGGTTACAATTACAACAACAATTGAAGTGTAATCTTTCTTTGTAAAAACTAAAGTATACATTTTATCATACATATTTCAAAGTTAAGGATTCATTACTTCGAATATAGCCTACATTGACAAAACATACTATATTTAACATATTAGCAAAAATTGGCAAACAAAAGCTTATTTGAGGTGGCAGATATTTTACAGTAAAAATGTGTAATCTATCCAAAACTAATCAACGAAATGTTGTCTTTCATTTGTCTGTAACATAGGTCTTTCGTTTTTATTATAAGGAATATAAATGTTAATTTGCAGTTTAATACGTTGCTTATACAAATACATTTTATTTCAACATATTTCAGTCGATTTTTACTCAGTATAGCAAAATAGTTTGCTAAAAGCAGATCATTCATTCACACACAGAAACGCAATTCAAATTTAAACCGTCTTTTTGCGAGTTGTGGTAAACAGCGCATCTCTGCGTTCATTCATTCACACAGAAACGCGATTTATTTGAGAATGAAAAAAAACGTACTACAGTATTCCATCCGTTGCTCCTCGAAATACCAGCACTTCTGAGGTACGTTTTCCATTATTATTATTCCTCACAGCGCTGCGAGACAGTGTAGACAAGTACACTGATCTGAATAAACTTGATGTGTTTTCTCGAGCTGATATGTGGGTGTTCACAGTTTGTATGGGATCGTCTCAGTCATTTGCGTTTGAATAGCGCGCGCTCTCCGTGGGCGGGGCCGATTAAAACGTAATGAGCTGAGATGAATCGCTCTCTTTTAATACAGATTTCACAAGATGAGAATATTTGTTTTTTATATAAATTACTTCATTTAAAAGAAGAGAATTCAAGCTTCATGCCTGTGTGTCTGTATGCCTGTTTGACTGAGTATTCGCTGAGTTATTGTTCATTTCCGGACGCGTTTCAGAATGGACTTCACTGGCAGAGAGAAGGCAGAACTCGCTTCGTGTTTATTTTTCTTTATTTGGCAAAAAGCACAACACTTTGTTTTTATTGTGAGTATACACAAAAATAATACACATTTAACAGAATCGATTGATGTAAGAAACTCCTATGGAAAATCAAAGTCAACAGAGTATTTATGAGTTTCTTTTACACTGATAAAAAAAGCGAGCTGGTATCGCCGGCGATACAGCCGACCTCAGGGGGTTAAGAGAGGAGTGTGCTGTGAGTACATGTGACTGGTGTTTACTACGTGAAAAGGAAGCGTGAGATTCATTTAGTTTGTAATGACTTTCAACCCGGTGTGCAGCCACTTGGTAAGCTCTCTTAATTTCAAATGTTTTCTTGTCTGCTTTTATGATGTACGCTTAAAACTCAACAGCAGTGCAAAATATGAAAAGACAATGCAGAAAAGCAGAGCGCATGTGGCGGAAGACAAAGCTTGTAGTCCATTATAACATCTACAAAGACAGCCTGCATGCTTTCAATATGGAACTAGGCAAAGCTAGACAGACTTTCTTCTCAAATATTATAAACTGCAATTTAAACAACACACGCACTCTTTTTGCTACTGTAGAGAGACTGACAAACCCCCCAAGCCAGATTCCCAGTGAAATGCTCTCAAACAGCAAGTGCAGTGAGTTTGCTTCTTTCTTCTCTGACAAAATCAATAATATCAGAAAGGTGATCAGCACATCCTTGAGTTGTGCTGGGGTCAGACAGATCAGACCACCTGAAAAAGTAGTAACTTTGTCTGATTTCAAAAAAATTGATGGCAAAATTTTGGTAGAAACCGTACAGCACCTTAAAACATCAACATGCGCCCTTGACACACTTCCCACATCTTTTTTCAAAAGTGTGTTAAACAGTTTAGAAGCAGATCTTCTAGAAGTGGTAAATGCCTCACTTCTCTCTGGGAGTTTTCCAAACTCCCTGAAAACTGCAGTTGTCAAGCCCCTCCTGAAAAAGAACAATCTGGATAAGACCATATTAAGCAACTATAGACCGATCTCAAATCTTCCTTTCATAGGCAAGATCATTGAAAAAGTTATCTTCAATCAGCTGAACAAATTCTTAAGCTCGAATGGATACTTTGATAATTTTCAATCTGGTTTCCGACCGCATCACAGCACAGAGACAGCGCTCATAAAGATAATAAACGATATTCGCTTAAATACTGATTCAGGCAAATTATCAGTGCTGGTACTACTCGACCTCAGTGCTGCATTTGACACTGTCGATCATAACATACTTCTTGACAGGCTGGAAAACTGGGTGGGGCTTTCTGGGATAGTCCTAAAATGGTTCAGGTCATACTTAGATGGGAGAGGTTATTATGTGAGTATAGGAGACCATAAGTCTGAGTGGACATCCATGACATGCGGAGTCCCTCAAGGCTCAATTCTTGCGCCACTCCTGTTCAACCTGTATATGCTCCCAATGAGCCAAATAATGAGAAACAACCAAATTGCTTACCACAGCTATGCAGACGACACACAGCTGTACTTAGCCCTATCGCCTACCGATTACAGCCCCATTGACTCCCTGTGCCAATGCATTGATGAAGTCAACAGTTGGATGTGTCAAAACTTTCTTCAATTAAACAAAGACAAAACTGAAGTTATTGCGTTTGGAAACAAAGATGAAGTTCTCAAGGTGAACACATACTTTCACTCTAGGGGTCAAACAACTAAAAATCAAGTCAGGAATCTTGGTGTGACACTAGAGTCAGACCTTAGTTTCAGTAGTCATGTCAAAGCAATAACTAAATCAGCATACTATCATCTGAAAAATATTGCAAGAATTAGATGCTTTGTTTCCAGACAAGACTTAGAGAAACTTGTGCATGCTTTCGTCACCAGCAGGGTGGATTATTGTAATGGACTCCTCACTGGCCTTCCCAAAAAGACCATAAGACAGTTGCAGCTCATACAGAACGCTGCTGCCAGGATTCTGAGCAGAACCAGAAAATATGAACATATCACACCAGTCCTCAGGTCTTGACACTGGCTCCCAGTTAGATTTAGGTTTGATTTCAAAGTATTATTACTGGTATATAAATCATTCAATGGCCTAGGACCTCAATACATTGCAGATATGCTCACTGAATATAAACCCAACAGATCACTCAGATCATTAGGATCATATCAGCTAGAAATACCAAGGGTTCACTCTAAGCATGGTGAGTCTGCTTTTAGCTATTATGCCAGCCGCAGCTGGAACCAGCTTCCAGAAGAGATCAGATGTGCTCCTACTGTAGTCACATTGAAATCCAGACTCAAAACACTTCTGTTTAGCTATGCATTTACTGAATGAGCACTGTGCCGCTGTTCGTCCGACTGTACTGTACTGCATTTCATTTTATTTTTCTAAACTGTTTTAATTATTCTTATTTCGTTTTATTATTTTAATTTCTTCTATGTAAAGCACTTTGAATTGCCATTGTGTATGAAATGTGCTATATAAATAAACTTGCCTTGCCTTGCCTTGCCTTGCCTTAATGTTGTGTGCTGTCGCCATGCTTTGTTGTTGTACTGTGTTTACGTCCGTTGCACGTTAAAGATAACGCTATGCTCCGGTAGATCTAAGCAGTTTAGTTAGCTGATAAAGATAACGCTATGCTCCAAAGTTATAAGTTGATGAGGTGGTGAAGCCGTGGGACATAAAGCTAACATTTAGACTTATAACATTGCTATACCATACGTGTCCATTCATGTTTACTTTCTTTAACTTAATAAATGTTTGATAAAGTATGAATCGCGGACCGGTATTTAATGTAAGTGAAGAAGCAGGAGGCAATCCTGGAGGAGCTGGATCAGTTGGAGGTAAGCCCTAGAAGCTCCTCAGTGAAAGGCCCGGCAGACAAGCCAGAAAGAGGAGTCAAGAAAGCATTCTCCAAAGCTACCTCAGGCCGAAAAGAGTCTCAGTCGAAGCCACGCTTGTGCTCGTGCACTGCCTGTGCTGATGAGACACACGCTGGCAGGCTGTTTGCCTGCAAAGCCTTCAGGGAGATGGATCTCCAGAGGAGAAAGACCCATCTAAAGACCCTTGGGATATGCAATTGGTGCCTGTGCTTCCACCTAAAGGATGGCCGTTGCAACCCGAAGTTCCTCTGCAGTAAAATGGACTTCCGCAAAGAAGAGCCTCACCACTATCTGCTCTGCCCCAAGTCCATCGCTCAAGAGAAAGACACTGGCAGCGAGGTGCAAGGTACCAAAAGGGTGGAGAGAAAAGGCCTCAGGCTGACCAGCAAGCAAGAAGAGCTCCTGGAGAAAGTCACTCCAGAATTAAGAGCAGAATTCAGGATGGCATTTTCCAACAAAACCTCAACCATGATCTGCACTGCTGGAGGTGGACTGAAAGAGTACCCAGTTATAATGATGTTACTGGAAGTGACAACTAACTCAGGCCAGCTGATAGGCACTCTTATTGACCTTGCCTCTGACACCAACTATATAACAAACAACACTGCCCAGTGCCTTGGACTGATTGGTGAGCGCATCAAATTAATTGTCCACGGAATAGGAGGGATGAGAACGACAGTTACAACCAAGAGATACTTCCTGTGACTGATTGCGGAGATAAGTCAGCCCGTCACTCTGCAACAACTGCAAAAGATCTTTCCTGACGTCGCTGCAGAAGAGCTGGTCCGCCCTGAGAACATTGATCTTCTGATCAGCCACAGGGAAGGTCGTCTAGTTCCACAGCCGTTCAAGTTGGAGGGAGATCTAGTCCTCTTCGACGGCCCATTGGGCAAAACTGTTGGCAGTACTCACCCTGATCTCTTCGAGGTGGTCGACCTAACGCTGCACCAGTCTGAAACTCACTTTGCAAGGTCTATGAGAACATCCTCAAAGGTGTACAAGGAGGTCCTTGTGGACACCAAATACCTGAGTGAGGACCCAACGAGGATGGAAGAAGTGACCCTCAGCAGCACCACTGCCACGAATAATAATTCTGCCAGATAACCGCAGAGCAGTGGAAGCAACCTTCCTGAACACCGAGGCTCAGCTGGCAAGAGAGCCTGTGTGGAAAGCGGCATATGGAGAGCAGATCCGCGAGATGGTATCAAGAGGAGCAGCCATCGAGTTCACGAAGGAAAAGATCAAGGGCTGGAACGGCCCAATATGGTACATCAGCCATCTGGTTGCCCCGAATCCTCATTCTAGCTCAACGCCAGTGAGGATAGTCTGGAACAGTAGCCAGGAGTTTAAAGGGTTGAGTCTGAACAACCTCCTGCACAAAGGCCCTGATGTCCTCAACCCGATCCGAGGTGTCCTGCTGAGATTCAGGAGCAGATTGTATGCTGCTCTTGGCAATGTTAAGAAAATGTATAATTCAGTGTGGCTGAAGGACGAGGATCATCAATTCCTCTGGAGACATAACCCCGAAGATGAAATCAGTGTGTTTGCCGTCGTCAGGGTCAACATCAGCGACAAGCCTGCTGGATGCATCGCTCAGGTTTACATTTACATTTACATTTATTCATTTAGCTGACGCTTTTTATCCAAAGCGACTTACAATTACTATATATGTCAGAGGTCGCACGCCTCTGGAGCAACTAGGGGTTAAGTGTCTTGCTCAGGGACACATTGGTGTCTCACAGTGGATTCGAACCCGGGTCTCTCACACCAAAGGCATGTGTCTTATCCATTGCGCCACACCACCCCAGGTTGCCATGAGAGAGACGGCAAACCTGCCTCAGTTCACATCCATGGTTGAAGAGCGCCGGATACTGACAGAGGACTGCTATGTGGATGACATCTTGACGTCGCATGATGATCTCCAAACTCTGATTAGGATGATCGAAGGAGTGGAAGAGATCCTAAAAGCAGGTGGCTTCTCCCTCAAGTCCTGGGTCCTGACAGGCCAAAGTGGGAGGAGTGGAAAAACCACTGACCCCAGCAACGTCAGGTCAACAGAACCCAAGACCCTGATACTTCCCAACCAGATGCGGGACGAGGAGAAAAAGGCATTGAAATTGGGATATGAACCAGAATCTGACAAACTGTGTGTGCTGACCTCGGTGAACTTCTCAAGGAGGTGAGGAAAGATGAGGACCGGTCTGGATATACGAGAGGATGAGATCAGAGGCAGCACCCCCGACCCTCTCACCCGACGCATGCTGCTGAGTCAGACCGCAGGGTTCTATGACCCTATCGGCCTGGCCTCACCTGTCAAGCAACGAGGAGTGATGCTCATAAGAGAGTCCTTTCAGGAAGCAGGAAGAGACCATCCCTCCAAGGACACCTGGGACGATCCTCTTTCGCCACGTCTTCGAGAGGCTGCAGTAAAACTCTTTGAGCAATATGTGAGGCTTGGCCAACTCAGATTCGACAGGAGTCTCACACCCCTTGGAGCCATAGGTCACCCAATGGGGATCACGTTTTCCAAAGGTAGTGAAGATTCCTACGGAGCCGTTCTTTACCTACGGTGGGAGACAGAAGATGGAGTTGTAGTGAAGCTGGTTGAATCAAAGGCCAAGCTCACCCCTCTAGACCAGAAAGGTGATGTCATTAAAGCAGAGCTGTGCAGGGCTGTCTTTACATCCCGCCTGAAGATATACTTCGAGAAGCACTGCTACATCAAGATCGATCGGTGGACCCATTTTGTCGATAGTCAGACAATCCTGGGAGCCATCCAGAAGGATAGCTATGGCTATCAGACATTTTTTGCAAACCGGATTGGAGAAATCCAAAAGGCCGGATCAGTAGATAGCTGGAGGTGGGTCGAAGGAAGACAGAACGTCGCTGACCTCATCACAAGGGTGTCCCCTGAGAAGCTTGCTGAAGGATCAGTCTGGCAGGAAGGCCCAGAATTTTTGAAGTTGCCTGAATCAGATTGGCCTGTGAAAACTGCCAGAGAGATCCTCTGTTGCTGAAGAGATTGGGGCACTTCGGAGGAAGGCGTTCTCTGCACTGGTCACAGCAGGAGCCCAGTCCAGGAAATGGTCAGGCCCAACCAGTGTTGCGCTTGTGCGCCTTGTGGACCCCCGAAGGTTCAGTTCACTGGCACGGTTATGCGGGACCATCGCCTGGATAAGACAAGCAGTAGAAATCTGGCTGGGCAACAGCCAGGCCCCAGTTCGGTCAAAGTGGGAGGCAAGACCATACCTGTATGTGGAAGAAAGAGCAACAGCTTTCAAAGATCTAGCTCTCGCAGTTCAAGATGGTGTCGAGTTCCGGGACACAACCCTTGATCGCCTGGTTGTTCAGAAGGAGGAAAAGACAGGACTCTTTGCTCTGCGGAGGGAGAATCCAACGCTGCAATGAGGATAGAGCAGCTGTACCGCTAATCCCATGCCAGTCGTGGCTCGCAACCCTACTGGCCAGGGAGGCACATGAAGAAAACCATGAAGGTGTTGCCTCTACCCTTCTACGGACAAGAAGGAAAGCCTGGATCATACAGGGACGAAGAACAGTTAAGAAGGTGCTGAACAACTGTCACCTGCAGAAAGTGAAGAGCCAAGATGTGCCAGCAAGTAATGAGTGATCTCCCTCAAGAGCGTACCAAAAGAGCAAGCCCATTCGAGTATACAACCCTCGACCTTTTTGGCCCCTTTGAGGTGAAAGACGCTGTTAAAAGGAGGACTAGCAAGAAGGTCTGGGGCATTGTTTTCTGTTATATGGCCTCGAGAGCTGTCCATGATGACCACACCGATGAACAGTCGGCAGAAAGCTTCCTCCAAGCATACTCCCGCTTTGTTGCTCTGAGGGGGCATCCAAGGAAACTATGGTTCGACAGAGGCACCAACTTTGTTGGCGCTAAGTCGGCTCTGTGTGAGCTGCATAAACATCTGGTTTGCCTGCAGGCTGTGTCCATAGAAGATGTAGCCGCTAAGAACGGGACTGAGTGGAAGTGGGATTTTCACCCTGCAGATGCACACCACAGGAATGGAGCTGCGGAGGCTGCTGTGAAGCTTTTGAAGAGGGCGCTCATGAGCCTCGGAGGAGCTACAGGGTCTCTCACATGGGGGGAGCTCCAAACTCTGTTCTATCAGGCAGCCAACCTGACAAACGAACGCCCAATCGATGCCAGAGCTCAAGAACAGGAGGACTCGGTCGAGTACTTAACACCCAACTCCCTCATACTGGGTCGAGCGTCGCTTGGAGGAGACACCAGTGGGCTTGACCTAGAGACCCATCCTTGGCGTCGTCTAAGGGCTATTCAAATCGGAGTGGACCGGTTCTGGGCAAAGTGGAGGGAACTAGCTGGCCCAAATCTGTTCTTTCGACATAAGTGGCACCGGACAGAGAGGAACTTCAAAGTCGGCGGCCTCGTCTGGATTGCTGACCCAAATGCTTTGAAAGGTCAGTTTCGTCTGGGCCGGATTCTGACAGTTTATCCTGACAGTAAAGGGATTGTCAGGGATGCTGACATCGCAACATGTGCTGGCCTTCCTGTTTCCCTGGTGAGTGGCCGGAAGAAGAGGAGTTCTTCACTGCCCATGACAGTTATCAGAATAGACGTGAGAAGACTGGAGGTCCTTTTCCCGGTGGAGGACGAAACTCATCCACCCCAGCCACCATGACACCCGCATCTTCCTGAACCCCTCTCATTCTGCACACCACCCTATCCCCCTGGCCCAAACCCCTCTCATTCACCGTCCAAACCCCTGTTACCTTGTCACCGCCCTTACCCCTGTTGGCTGGTTGGCGCAAGCCTAACGCTGCCACCATGCCCATCACATTGCACATACATGAAGAAGTAAGAGCATGTACATCCCATACCTCGCATACTACCTTGACTGGAATATGCTCAATTTGCACTGCCGACTGTTTATTTACAGTACCGACTGTTTACATATACATTTGCAATACCGTACTTTAACTGTAATATGCAATTACTTTCCACTGCACTTTCACTCGGATAGCTTCTGTCCAAACTTTACTTGCACTACTTTAAATCCATTGTTATACTGCTCATTTTAGCCTAACTTATACATATATCTATTTGTAAAATTCTGTTTATAGTAATAGCCATCTGTATATTATGCTCACATTCTGTTTATAGTAACAGCCATCTGTATATATATTCATAGTACATATCTATCTGTAAAATTCTGTTTATAGTAACAGCCATCTGTATATTATATTCAGTACATATCTATCTGTCAAAATTCTGTTTATAGTAATAGCCATCTGTATATTATATTCAGTACATATCTAGCTGTAAATTCTGTTCACAGTAATAGTTATCTGTATATTATATTCATAGGACAAATCTATCTGTAAATTTTTGTTTATAATAGTATTCAACTCTATATTTATTCAGTACATATCCATGTTCTGCACTTATGGAACCACTGTATATCCTGCACTTGCTGCTATTGCACTTCTGGTTAGACCTAAACTGCATTTCGTTGCCTTGTACCTGTACTTGTGTAATGACAATAAAGTTGAATCTAAATCTAAATACCCGGGCAGTACACCACACACCTAGCCAAGGGATGTGATTGACTTGGACACTGGACTAAGCTGCTCCTCCATCGGTCGTGCCTTAATCAGACACTTACACATAGACATTGTGCAAAGCTAAGGGCTCTTAAAAAAAAAAGAAATGTGTGGAAAAGGTCAAATAAAGAGGGTGTCACTAAAAGGGGTCCTTTGAGTGATTTTGGTAAGTTCCCTGGATCATAAGATCAGGAACTTAAGTGGGAGGTGTTGTGTTTTCTGTGGAGTTCTGTCATTTGTGAAGTTTTGTTATTTCTTACTTACATGTTTAATCAAATGTTTACCTTAAACCAGAGCTACAAATGTTGCAAGTAACACTTATGGAGAAACGTTTGAGGTTTAGCAGCCCAGTAGTGTAGTGCCTCTTTAAGAGAGGAGTGTGCTGTGAGTACATGTGACCGGTGTTTACTACGTGAAAAGGAAGCGTGAGATTTGTAATGACTTTCAATGACTGCGTTCCAGTCCACTTTAAGACACGCACTTGTGAACTTCCCTAAGCACTTCCCTTCGGGGGAATCCCTGCCGCCATTTTGAAGTGCGCTCCACTTCGTGAAGTGGACGAGGGAAGTTTATATGGACAGACCCTCGTTCCCTCGATTTTGACAGAGGGAGCGAGTCTACTTCATATGTACACTTCAGGCACCTATATGTCCCACAATGCTGTACGATTGTGACGTCCCCAAAGATCTCATCTAATCACCACCACAACAAACAACTCTATGATATATTAATTCATTTTTTTTAATTCAAAACAACCCAAACACACCTATAAACATTTGGATGCTTCATTAAACAAATTCTTAAAGGGAAAAATAAATAAACTCCACAGCTGATTCCAAGTGATCAAGGGCTTAGGACGTTCCAGTTCAGCCCATTGCAGTTTCCGCCAGTAGTGGGCACTCGTGCAACGTAAGCAATGACGTACATCCGTAGTTAGCGGGAAGTTAGCGAGTGAAGGGCATGACAATTTTGCAGCCACTTGGTAAGCTCTCTTAATTTCAAATGTTTTCTTGTCTGCTTTTATGATGTACGCTTAATGTTGTCTGCTGTCGCCATGCTATGTTGTTGTACTGTGTTTACGTCCGTTGCACGTTAAAGATAACGCTATGCTCCGGTAGATCTAAGCAGTTTAGTTAGCTGATAAAGATAACGCTTTGCTCCAAAGTTATAAGTTGACGAGGTGGCGAAGCCGTGGGACATAAAGCTAACATTTAGACTTATAACACTGCTATACCATACGTGTCCATTCGTGTTTACTTTCTTTAACTTTATAAATGTTTGATGAAGTATGAATCGCAGACCGGTATTTAACGTAAGTAACGTACTTCCTGGTTTGCCGCGGGGCATTTTGGGAGCTGTAGTTTCCTGCTTGCAGAAAAGACTGCATGGTCTTTTGGTAGGACTTGAGTATGGTGCATAATGTTTGAAGTGTGAAGCTTGTGCATGAAAATTATGAAATGATTATTATTATTATTATTATATATTATTATAGTATATTAATATTATTATATATTTGTATTTTGATTGATGTTATTTATTGTTGCTTATTGTTATTGGGCTATTGAGGTAAAGAACTGGGGCTGTTTGTAGTATGCACATGAAAATTGAAACATTGCGTTTCTTATTATTTCAGGTTTATTACCTGGTTATCCTTTGTGAAAAAATAAACAAACAAATGTGGAATACATAGTAATATCCTTTGTACACTGGGTTGCCCTTTCCGTGGGAAGAAAATGGAACAAAAGTTTCCATGAATAACCTTTCAGCGATCAGTTCTTAAAATAACCTTTTTGTAACAATTTTTTTATTCTTTCCACTATAAAGAAGCCTTTGTGAATGGAAAGTTTCCACTGATGTTAAAGGCTCTTAATGGAACCATTGATTCAAATAAAGAACCTTTATTTTTAACCGTAGGAAAAAAAAAAAAAAAATGCATGTAATTTGTCAGGGAATCGAGGTAAGCGGTCGTTTTAAAGTGACTGATAGGATTGCATTAACAGATTCCCGCTGAACTTACATTTAAAAAGTTCATAAATATATAGCTGCCATTTTACTAATCATAAACTAATAAATAAATATCCATGATTCCTATCTGAACTATTAAGATTAAAACAACGTTTAAAATAAACAAGAATTCAAAGGTGAACTATTGACTTATTATTGCATTTTTAAGGTCATATGATATGGATCACACTTTGCAGACTTTAAAAGCATTTAAAAACAACATAACGTCTATAGTTTTACACATTTTCTATTGTCTTATTGTTATGATGTAATTATATGTGTTCCAGTGCAGTTTGTTTGGTTGTAAACAATGTTTGTTAGATGAAGTAATTTATGACCAATTCATGCAAAACCTTGTGATGTTTTAAAGATGCAAAATGTTTCCGCCTGAACACACAGACACTGATTTCCATTCGACTTTGGTTCTGTATTTAAATGGCATCGCTGAGTATGAAAATAACCAGTAACTGAGCTCGTCCAGGTGGCGATATTAACTTTATTGCATTTGTCTATTGTAACATTTGCGTGTGACCTGACAGATCTCCTCCGTGTTGCAGCTTTTTTGATGAATTATTAGCTGCTGTTAATGGTTTATGTTTGCTACACCCTGAAGTGACACAATAGTTACAAGTACAGAAGCAAAAAGCAATTCAATGTTTATACTTTTATAGTAAGATCGTGATCAAAAAAGCAACATTTACAAAAAACGTTTTGGTGGCACATTTCAGCTTGATCACATTAGCTTGTAACAGTTTAAAGTTTGTAGTTTCTTAAAGGTCGAGATATATATAAAAACAATACACAGCATTAAGGACATCTCCAATTTCACTTTACACTGCAAAAAAATTATTTGTGTTTTCTAGTACAAAAATCTGTTTTCCTTTTGAATTAAGTTTATTGGCAGATATTTATTCTTGTTTTGAGCTGAAACTAAGATTCCTCTTAGAAAGGGAACTCACACTGCATCCTGAGACACTTTGGGGAACGCCTCAGTGTGACTGATGGCTGGAGTACTGCGCTTCTTCTCTGGCCATAACCCACCAGCTCTTCCATAGAGCCTTCCATTCCTTCCCGACCTCCACTGTGAGGAAAAACCCGTATTCCTCTCGCATTCACCGCTTCCAACATTCAACCTATGTGAATGTGAAGGGAATGCACAAGCATGGGTGTGTGTGTGTGAGTGCGTGCGTGCATGAGTGAGTGAGTGTGTCTGTGAGTGAGTGTGTGTGTGTGTGTGTGTGTGTGTGTGTGTGTGTGTGTGTGTGTGTGTGTGTGTGTGTGTGTGTGTGTGTGTGTGTGTGAGAGAGATGGGTAGGTTTAGGGGTCGGGTTAGTGTGTGTGTGTGTGTGTGTGTGTGTGTGTGTGTGTGTGTGTGTGTGTGTGAGAGAGATGGGTAGGTTTAGGGGTCGGGTTAGTGTGTGTGTGTGTGTGCGTGTGTGTGTGTGTGAGTGAGAGAGATGGGTAGGTTTAGAGGTCGGATTTGTGTGTGTGTGTGTGTGTGTGTGTGTGTGTGAGTGAGAGAGATGGGTAGGTAAAAAATACCTTGCATCACAATAAGTGTATTGTGATTGTCAAAACATTTTAGTAACTAAACTGAATTTTATTAGGTTTAGTGACAACATGTTACAATGTTTATATGGTACAATTTCTGGTAAGCTACGTTTTTGTTTTTGTTTTACAAATTTCTTGAAACAAATTTCACAATTTCAATTCAATTCTTGTGATTTGATTTAATATTGACTCATTTGGATAAATATTAGGTACACAAGATAGGCGTACTTTTTCTCAAGAAAAAAAAAAATACATAGGCTACATACAGACGGCCCTATCAGCTGGTAGTATTATTTAAGGTTAAAAATAACTCAAATTAAATATAATGCGTTTTTTATTATAATAACAACTTTATTTAATGATATAAGTACACATAGGCTATAATAAATATGTAATATAGTACACATATTTCCACTGATGTTAAAGGCTCTTAATGGAACCATTGATTCAAATAAAGAACCTTTATTTTTAACCGTAGAACAAAAAAATTAAAAAAATGCATGTAATTTGTCAGGGAATCGAGGTAAGCGGCCGCTTTAAAGTGACTGATAGGATTGCATTAACAGATTCCTCCTGAACTTACATTTAAAAAGTTCATAAATATATAGCTGCCATTTTACTAATCATAAACTAATAAATAAATATCCATGATTCCTATCTGAACTATTAAGATTAAAACAACGTTTAAAATAAACAAGAATTCAAAGGTGAACTATTAACTTATTATTGCATTTTTAAGGTCATATGATATGGATCACACTTTGCAGACTTTAAAAGCATTTAAAAACAACATAACGTCTATAGTTTTACACATTTTCTATTGTCTTATTGTTATAATGTAATTATATGTGTTCCAGTGCAGTTTGTTTGGTTGTAAACAATGTTTGTTAGATGAAGTAATTTATGACCAATTCATGCAAAACCTTGTGATGTTTTAAAGATGCAAAATGTTTCCGCCTGAACACAGACACTGATTTCCATTCGACTTTGGTTCTGTATTTAAATGGCATCGCTGAGTATGAAAATAACCAGTAACTGAGCTCGTCCAGGTGGCGATGTTAACTTTATTGCATTTGTCTATTGTAACATTTGCGTGTGACCTGACAGATCTCCTCCGTGTTGCAGCTTTTTTGATGAATTATTAGCTGTTAATGGTTTATGTTTGCTACACCCTGAAGTGACACAATAGTTACAAGTACAGAAGCAAAAAGCAATTCAATGTTTATACTTTTATAGTAAGATCGTGATCAAAAAAGCAACATTTACAAAAAACGTTTTGGTGGCACATTTCAGCTTGATCACATTAGCTTGTAACAGTTTAAAGTTTGTAGTTTCTTAAAGGTCGAGATATATATACAAACAATACACAGCATAAAGGACATCTCCAATTTCACTTTACACTGCAAAAAAAAAAAAAAAAAGATTTGTGTTTTCTAGTACAAAAATCAGTTTTCCTTTTGAATTAAGTTTATTGGCAGATATTTATTCTTGTTTTGAGCTGAAACTAAGATTCCTCTTAGAAAGGGAACTCGCACTGCATCCTGAGACACTTTGGGGAATGCCTCAGCGTGACTGATGGCTGGAGTACTGCGCTTCTTCTCTGGCCATAACCCACCAGCTCTTCCATAGAGCCTTCCATTCCTTCCCGACCTCCACTGTGAGGAAAAACCCGTATTCCTCTCGCATTCACCGCTTCCAACATTCAACCTATGTGAATGTGGAGGGAATGCGCAAGCATGGGTGTGTGTGTGTGAGTGCGTGCGTGCATGAGTGAGTGAGTGTGTCTGTGAGTGAGAGTGTGTGTGTGTGTGTGTGTGTGTGTGTGTGTGAGAGAGACTGTCTGTGAGTGAGTGAGTTAGTAAGTTAGTGAGAGAGTGATTTACCTGTGTTCTTCGAGCCATGTCAGGTATTTTCATAATAATAGATTCAATTTATAATGTAATGCTAATCGATATAGACTTTATCATCATGCAGAATACTATAAAATAATATATTTTCTGTCTGATTTTTTTATCTGAAGTCAAATTAGATCACAGAAGATTATTTAAAACACTTGACTTGCGTTATAATGTAAGTTTGGAGCACAAACATGGTTTTAATCTCATAAATTGTCGTGTATTGATGGTGTGCTAAGCTAACATGCTAGCTAGCCCAGGTGCACCTGCCACCTAGCAGTTATTCTTTTATGATTTTTTTTTCTAAATAGGAATGCTTACTGAAATGTTTCTTTATTCAAGAAGGGCATTTGATACAGTTTCAAATGTGAAGTGAGAACTGTGCCTTCGACACCATCCGGCCGCTCCTGTTGAGAGACAAGCTGACGGAGATGAGGGTGGACCCACTCCTGGTGACATGGATTACGGACTACCTCACAGAGAGACCCCAGTACGTCAGACACTGTGGTCAGCAGCACCAGAGCACCACAGGGGACCATGCTCTCTCCTGTCCTCTTCACCTTGTACACATCTGACTTCCAGTATAACTCCGGCCTCTGCCATATGCAGGAATATCCAGACGATACTGCGATAGTTGGCTGTATCAAGGACGAACAGGAGGGGAAGTACAGGAGCCTAGTTGAGGACTTCGCAAGGTGGTGCAGGACCAACCATCTGCAGCTGAACTTGTCCAAGACCAAGGAAATAGTGGTGGACTTCAGAAGGAAGAAACCAGATCTCCAGCCTGTGTCCATCGAGGGGGTTGATGTGGAGGTGGTTAGGACTTATAAATATCTGGGACTTCTACTGGATGACAAGCTGGATTGGACAGCAAATATGGACTCTCTCTGCAGGAAAGGGCAGAGCCATCTGTACTTCCTGAGAAGGCTGGGGTCCTTCAACATCTGCAAAAAACTACTGCAGATGTTTTACCAGTCTGTGGTGGCCAGCGTCCTCTTTTATGGTGTAGTTTGTTGGGGAGGAAGCAGCAAGAAGAGAGACGCTGGTCGACTGGACAGACTGGTAAGGAGAGCTGGCTCAGTAGTGGGCTCAGAGCTGGACTCTCTGGTGACAATGGCAGAAAGAAGGACCCTGGACAAACTGCTGTCCATACTGGACAACGTCCACCACCCTCTGCACAACACCTTCATCGGGCAGAGGAGTGTGTTCAGTGGCAGACTACTGTCCCAGCCCAGCTCCACCAACATATTTAAAAACTCTTTTGTCGCACTGGCCATCAGACTGTACAACAGCTCCTAGTCATGGCAGGGAGGACAATAGACAATTGGATCATTTCTACCTCCCTCTGCACTTTTTACCTCAATTTGCACTGTTTACTGTTTTGCACTGTTTTATCGTGGCTATTTTGTTATAAGTTAATTTTATTTTATTTTAATATGTTTAATGTATGTTTAATTTATGTATGCTACTGGATACTTGAATTTCCCTCGGGATAAATAAAGTATCATCATCATCATCATTTGCCTTTCCGACGAGGTTCATGTTTATAACAGTAATCTTGCGGGGTGGACTCATTTAAAGTAATGTAATCGGTTGGTTTTAGCCAGGTTTCTGTCAAACACAGCACATCTAGGTTATAATCTATAATCATATCATTAACAATGAGTGCTTTTGAAGTAAGGGATCGAATATTCAGCAACCCAAGCTTTATCATTTGTTCATCCGTATTATATCTGTTTTTTATTTGTTGAACATCAATATTAAATTTTTAACCTTAGATGGGTTTAGGAGTTTTTTGTATGTCCTAATTCGGGGAACAGACACAGTCTCTATATGATGATAGCTAGGTGAAAGAGGCTCTATATGTGATGGGATTTATCTGACCTGGGTGACGTGAGACAGCTAGCAGACGGTCGGTTTAGCCAGTCTGTGTGCTACCAAAGCAATACAAAGTATTTTCATACAAAGTAACCAAAGCAAAAAAAAAACTAAAAACTAAAGACGTGTTTCAAGGTCCTGAAATAATCAGGCCTCTTAACATCACAGACCCCAATGGAAGAAAAGAGCAGGGAGATGCTGTTTTTACAAGCATGTAAACATGATCCATTTCCATGAGGATTAAATCATTCACTGGTTATTTTCATGCTCTGCGATGGCATTTGAATAAGGATCCTTATGATGCAGCAAAGTCAGAACGGGAATCAGTCTCGGCGTCTCCACACTGAAGTTCTGATCCGCAGGAGGTTTTCAATGAAAGGTAATGAATAAATAAACATTTATATTAGGAATAAGGTGAGAATGCTGAAAATAAAAGCTTTAAAAGAACACAGAGGCATAAGAAGTCTTCAGTCTGTTAATGCAGAAAAATCCAAATCTGCTGTGATATTGATCATATTGTCCTCGTTTGTCTCTTCTTTATTTGTAAGTATTCAAGTCAAGATTTTTTATCTGTCCTTTAAAATTGAATTGGTTGCACAATGTGGTTACAGATGGATTTTTTTTTAGATAAATTGTCATGACACTGCAAATTTTGTTACATTTATTACATTATCCTATATTAATCTTATAATTGCTAATTGCACAACTTTTTTAACATTGGCACTGCATTCCTGATGTCTCTTATTAGGGCCCGAGCACCGATGGTGTGAGGTACATATTGAGGTACAGCTTACATATTGTGAGTACAATATGTAAACTAATTAAAACGTTGCAGATGATACCAATATGTCACAGAGATTATTCTAATGCTGAAATGTGTAATTTATTTATAAACAAACTATATTATGCTCGGTCTCTCTTGCGCACTGTTGAGTGCGCTCGCGGCATTCGCATTGTTTTTGTCCAGTCCGGCGCCTCATAAACACACAAACACACACACACACACCAGAGAAAAAAACTTTGCAGGTCCTGTGGCTGAGAGACAGTCTACTCTGATGAGAACCGCTTCAGTGAGCTCAATTATAGTAATGCCACATTTTATTGTCAGTAACGGTAACGGTTTTGTAACGGAGGAAACAGTAATTAATTTGATTACTCCCCATACAGAAATGTAATATAATATATGTAAATTACATATATAATGTTAGTGCCCATGTATGTCTGCTGCATATATGAGAATATATGCAAAATTCATATATGTAAAACACATAGACATATATGAAACATATATTTCAAAATATAGCAAAAATGGCCGTTTTCATGTAAGTGCCATATATTTTCCCGTATATGCACATAAATGTGAAATATATGTAAGACGCATATATGTATACATACATATATGACGCATATATGTATCACTGATTCTTGAGAGTCGGGACCAAACACGTTTTAAAAAACTTTTTTTTTTAAATACACACTATATTAGAGTTATATGTTTCTGCAGAGAAAGGTCTTAGCTATTTAACCATGTAAAGGAACAGGTTCTAAATAAAAACACATTTTTAACAAATAAACATGTTTCCCTTCTGAACTGGATTTGTGTCAACTCCGTCAGACACACTAAAAAGTATACAATTTTAATTCTTCAAATCAAACAAGAATCTAAAGTTCTGAAGTATATTGTAATAGTGTTTAGTTACTCTGATATGTAAAAAAAATACAATATATAAACTTAAGTTGTGATGTCACACTCTTCTGAAAACTCAGATTTCTAAATATTTGCATTTTCAAACTTTGATTTTAATTTCAATATTGTAAAAACAAATTCCTTAAATAAATAAAACATAAGAGGATGTAGATCAGATGGTCCTTTATTACAAAAACAACATAAACTGAAGGAAGAATATTTTTTTCCACTAAAAAATTAACAAAAACATACATACATCCAACGCTGTTGACGAAGATCTGACGGTGTTGACGAAAAACTGACGGTGTTGACGGAAAAACTGACGGTGTTGACGGAAAATGTTTGAATGTTTTACCTCAGATTTGTGAAATGTTCACCTGTTTGTCATGATATGTTCTGACAATAAAGAGTAGTTTAAAACCACAATTAACACTCTGTTTTCTACAACTTTCACTTAGGAGCAAAAATCTGCCTTAAAACTTTAAAGAAATAAAGATTTGACATTTATCGTGATAATTATCGATATCGTGATATCGTGATATTTATCGTGATATTTTTTTTGGGCCATATCGCCCAGCCCTACACTGGCTTCTCATTTCTCTATCTCTGTCTCTACATATATAAATATATTAAAGTGCTGGCAAAGTTACACGTTACACAATAATAAGCAGACCACTGCCTTCCCGTTCTCTACAAGTCAGATGCGTACGGTTAATGTAATGCATGCTATGTATGTGCATTTATGTGTAAATAAAACCCTGAAATAACAGTTTAACCCTTCACTATATTCACAAATAATATTTTATTCGCACATTAAGAGGTTATTGGTGGATTTGTCAACTCCGTCAGCTTAAAGGTCAACTCCGTCAGACATAGAACCTGACGGAGTTGACGTCTGACGGAGTTGAAGTAAGGGCATGTATTTTCCCGCCAAAACATGTATTGTACACTGCAGCTAGGTAGTTTTTTCCTCAGTTGCTAGCTGTCCCAATAACCTCACTAAAATGCTTAAATTCAATCCACTATGGTTTAAAAAAAGTATCTTAACAGAAAGATGGTATTGACATCCAGCTGTGACCATAGGAATATTGAGATTGTTTGTCTAAAATATAAAAAAATATAAAAATGTACCAGAGCATGTGTGGTAGTGCTGCATTCACCACAGGCAGGGAGATGAAAAGGGGTCCTCAGGGATATAGCTGACCATGCTATTTCCTGATTTAAAGAGCTTTATGAAAAAATCTGACGGAGTTGACAGAAAGGACACAACTTTAATAGGCAGATTTTTATGGAAAATATTGTTTGATGTTCACTCCATGCATTGTTTTTTATATTTCTACCCCTTATTTTTTATTTGATATATATGTTTTCACAATTGTAGAGCTTTTTTAAAGTTTTTTGGGATGGTTAATATTGTGACCTCTTGCTGAGGACAAGTGCAATAACATGGACCTTCTAACCACAGACCATACATTTAAACAAATTTTCCCCAAAAAGATAAAAAGGGTTATTCTAGAAATCAGATAGGTATATACAATTCCTTTAGATTTAACTTTGTAAGTATGTCAATCATGATGAATTTCTTAATTTTTGCTATAAATTAGACTTTTCTGTGTGGGACATGTTTTGTCCCGACTCTCAAGAATCAGTGGTATACATGCATATATGACGCATATATGTATACATGCATATATGACGCATATATGTACTTTTTTCTATAGTACATACTTTCACATATATTAGGGATACAAATCTTATATCTGAATGCCTTGAAATTAAATGCCTATAGTTGGAGATTTTGTCTATTGTGTGAATACCAAATATAGTATTTTAATACAATAATGCAGTGTTTTCTTTGTCATTTTTGACAAATACATCCACAAAGTACCATAACCATATGCCACAGCTTTAAAAATGCATCAGTATCACATGCATGTACACTGTAAAACTTTTCACTGTAAATTTACAGTAAAATACTGGCAGCTGGGTTGCCATCCACATACTGTATTTTTACAACACTACTACAGTAAACAGCATTTACAGTACTCCACTGTAATTACCAATTATACCACATTTTACATTATTAAACTTGTCGACAGCAATACATTGTATTTTTACAGGGAATACTGCTTTTATTATTACATAATTAAAATATTATACTTTAAGGTTTCATAAGAGTAGTCACACTAGGAAAAAGAAAACAACATTTTCTGGGTTTTAAAACATTTATTTAGTTAAAATGCCATCTGTGAACATGTTGGCTGAATTACTTTTTAAACATAAAATGCAATTTTAACACTTAACAACAAACAGGTAACAGTTAGCACTTAATTAAAGGAATAGTTCACCCAAAAATTTTAATTAGCACATGATTTACTCACCCTCAAGTCATCCTAGGTGTATATGACATTCTGCTTTCAGACGAATACAATCAGAGTTCTATTAAAAAATGTCCTGGCTCTTCCAAGCTTTATAATGGCAGTGAAATGCTGTTTCTTTTTTGAAGTCCATAAAAGTGCAAACGAAATCCCATTCAAAGTCTGCAAGGTTTCGCAGAAGTGAGGACACCTGTAGGCTTACAGTGGTGGTCTTGTTTTGCACAACTTGGCCAGTTTTCTTTGAAGTTACTTGTCCTTTCTTTGTTTTTGATCCACGTCCAGGATTGATGTCAAGAAAGCATCTAAAATGCAGAAAAAAACAACAATTAAATATGATTAACTGAGTGTATATATTTTGACAAAGAGAGACAGCACAAAAGCTGTCTAAAACTGAACAACATGAAAAAAAAAAAAAAAATGCAATGTTGGATGTTGTGATCAATAACTGATATTTTTTCTGCCCTGGTAAAATGCATCAACTCAATGTGTCTGTTTACATGCACACTGTCAACTAACTACATTTTTGGAAGTGGGGTTGCCAGATTTAAAGTTTTATTCTACAACTTTTGTCTACTCATCACCCAGCTCATTAACAATATCATCCCCTCATCCGGTGCCATCAGAGTATCAGTGGAAAGGCAGTCTTTAGACTCTCCGTTTATATAGAGCACACACTGCCAGAATCCAGCCCAAACCTTTGTGACAGAAATAATTTTCTGCAACTTAATTGCAAGCCTTGCAATGTTTATTGCATATATGACAACATGATTTACCAGACTAAAATGCATGTTTGCACCCAAAAATTTAAATTCTGTCATTATTACTCACCCTCAAGACTTTTGTTCATCTTCGGGACACAAATGAAGATATTTTTGATGAAATCCGATAGTTTTGTCCTTCCATTGATAACAATATCATTGCAACTGTCAAAGCCCAGAAAAGTGGTAAAAACATTGGTAAATATATAGCTACAGTGGTTCAACCTAAATATTATGAAGCAGGGTTTCTGCACATTTTTTAAAGTCAAATTTAAGGCTTTTTAAGACCTTTTTAAGACCCGAAGAAATCAAAATTAATACCATGCATTAGGGGTGTGCAATATTGACAAAATATGTCTCGATCGATATTTTCAACGTTTTCTTGATAATAATTAGATAACATTTTACTGATTGTGTTTCTGTGCTTGGTGCCATGGCTTGTTTAGGCCTGTTGACAGCTGACTGACAAAGATATTCAGATTTTTCATATTCTATGCAGTGGTCAGTTTACAGCAGTGACAGAAATTAACATTTTTTATTAAGGGGTAATATTTGCCACCTTAAATTGATTTCAAGGGGCATTTTCACCTATATATGGACATTTGTAGATGTTTCAACAAGATATCTTTCACATCTACTGCAGTCAGATTCACCCGTGTTCACGCTGAAGGAATCACTCACATGGCTGGGCACTTGTAATGACACATCAAGGATGTTAAGAGGCTAAAAGCAGGTTTAAACATTGCCCCATTGAAGTCAACAGGGTGCACATTTTAAAAAGAGGATAACACGGTGTAGGCAACACCGATTTTTGTCGTTGTTCTCTGTATTGACAGCACTCCAAATTAGGGGTGGGCGATATGGCAAAAATATCATATCACGATTTTTTTCAGGAAAATCACAATTAACGATTTTATCACGATTCTTTTTATGTTGGTTTATGTTACTATTTTGTGACTTAGCATTACAGCCAATCTAATGTCCATATTTTAAAAACAAAGCCTTAGGTAACAAAAAAAAAAAAAAAAAAAAAAAAATGGCAGACAGGGGCGAAGATAAATATATTTGTCATTATTTTCTTTGTTATTAAATATTAAGATCAAAGATACACATTACACATACACAACTTAATATACAAATTAAATAGGCTCAACAGTGCTTTACGTTTTCAGCTACAGTAGGTGTATTTAACAGTAGCATTGAAGAAAGTAATTAAATGAACAAATATGAAAATAAAACAAAACATAGACTTCACTGTATAAATTATACATTGATACTTATTAAAGCTACTATTAAAGTTATCAGTCAAGAGCAGTGAGTGATTTTCTCTTTGCATTTTGTTGTTTTATTCAAATTATCATAATTTACTCTCTCAAGTTGTTTTAAGCTCGAATAAGTTTCTTTCTTCTGTTGAAAATAAAAGTTATTTGGAAGAATGTGGGTAACCAAACAGTTGATATACCCCAGTGACTACCATAGTATATTTTTCTCCTATGGAAGTCAATGGGGACCAGCTATACTGTTTTTTCAAAATATTAATATTAGAAAAATATTAGAAACTATTAGAAGGAAATTAAAACAGGTTTGGAACAACATTAGAGTGCGTAAATGAGATAAATTTTATTTTTGGGTGAACTATCCCTTTAAGGACAAGCGGCAGCGTGTTTACTATTGCTACTGTCTCTTTAAGAGCTGCACGCGACGCATCTAATATACACGCATTTGACAAGCAGATTTTCTCTCAATTTTCTCAAGTTTGCTTTCACTTTAGACATAACCGACTTTGTGTATGTAAACCTTGTGTGTATTTAACAGTATAAGCACAATAAGACTCGAAATATAACTTAGTCCAGTATCCAGGCTAGGGGTGTCGCAATATGCCGGTGTTGACGATAATCGTGATATTCAAAGCATGAAATATCGACATCGTGTTAAAGCTGCCGTCGGCAAGTCTGGCAGATTGGGTCGATTAGCCAAAATTTTGAATGTTTACAACTCTCATGCCCCTCCCCACTACCAGCGAGCACCCTCCCATCGAGGTCGTGCTCGTCAGTGCGTCACTGTGCGTGTGTACCTGATTTTCTGTGAACGCGTCCGTCTCTTCAGCATCTATCAACACCATGGACTCGGAGGTAGGCTGCCCTGGCTAATCTATCCATAGATAGCAATAACCAAGGAATTGGAAGCTTGTTAGTAGATTTTCTCTCCGCCATCATGCTTCATGCAATCTCCAGGCGAACTTCAGGCGTGTCGTGTGCATGTGATATTAACGTGCGCGAGTGAGGGGGGATCTGTGGCGTGTGCACGACCTGTGATTGACAGTCAGATCTCACACCCCCCTGTGCTGATTGGACCCGATGATCCGGGAGCGGTGGATTTTTGCAAAACAAATAACACGCTCCAGGTGGAGTTAGAAGCTCGGGTTTTTTTCTAAAACCACCTTATTTATGTTGTTCTGTCGGATTATAGTGTCGATTACACTGAATATGATAAAAAAAATGTTGCCGACGGCAGCTTTAATTTAGAGTGTGACAATATACCGGTATTGGCGATAACCACAATGTTTAAAATTAATAGGACTCTTATGATAACATGACACGTAAATACTCCAGCGCCAGCACCTGGTTGACCTCTCAGGTGGCAGTATTGCACCCGCTGACACCTGTCAAATAAGAAGACGACGCAGCGCTCGTCCGCGCCCGCGCAGCTAGAGTGGAACACTCTGTCCACACCAGAAAAAAGTAAGCTCGCCAGAATTAAGAACAGAGTTCTTCGGCTTCAAAGAAAACAGCACCTTAAAGGTGGTCGCACACCGGACGAGAAGCGCTGCGCCACGTCTTTAAAATTCGAACACATTCTCTATGAGTGTACACACACCGGCGGCTGCGACGCCCAGCAACGGCTCAGGACCATGTTCAAAATCCTGCCGCGACACAGAGCGTCATTTACATCGTTTTATATTAAATTTACATTATATTTGTCTCAAATCATCGTAAATGATTTCACCCTGTGCTGCAATATACATTCAATTTTACATTAATTTACAGAAATCAGCTGCTTGAATGAAAATTGCTGATGTTATCGGATTTTCAGGTGATATTCTCAATTCATCCGCGGGTACCCGCATAAAAGTGCCTAAAACGGGTGGATTGTGACATTCCTAAAATTCACGGGCGGGGACGCGGGCGGATAATGAACTCCTTGCGGGCGGGTAGCGGATGAAAAATATGTGCAATATGTCTAAATTACCAGCATTACACATACGCAAATATGTGTTTTAGTCAGGCCATCCTTAAACATATTCTTGTTTGCCGTAACCCGACCGACCCTGTCAATTTAGGACCGACCCAATTTAATTTTTTTCTCCCCTTTTAGTCCGACCAAGTTGCGACATTAAATTTCTCTGTACTGTAGGCTAATATGCCTATGTGTTGTAGCCCAGTCATTAAAAAACGATTTAGTTTCATATTCATGTTTAAATAAAATATATATTTTTTTAATATATTTCATGTTGATTATTTGAAAAGTGAAAAGCATGAATAAGATAAGATGATCCCGAATATCGTGAGACAAATGGAGTGGGCAGACATGATTTTGACCACTTCATTAAGTTCCTTTCTTTAAAGTGAATTTCGTTTTGTATTAATTGTATCTTAATTTTAATCAATGTTTCATCTACCAAATTACTGAATTTAATAAATAAGAAGTAAATATAGCAGGCAGGCAATATAATCAGGACACGGCCGGAGGCGCCCGCGCGTGAACTGATGAACTTAAATGAACCGAAACTCAACGTATAAGCTTCTTGCCTCACAGACCTGAGAAATAGAAAGCATGAAATGTGTACTTTTAAACAAAACAATTCAAAACGAAAGAAAACAGACTGTTCTCTGCTTATAATCCGTATGAAATGTGCATTTCTCTCTGGCGCGTTCACTACTGCGAAGATCGCGAGTCAGCATCGTCATCTTTGACACAGAAAACACTTGCTTATTACTAAACAATTGAAATGTCTCATTGATATATTTGACATAGGCCTATTAATAATCATTACTTTTCCAAGTTCTTTGTGACAGCTTTTAGGTGCGTTATTGGCAGCGCACCCTTGTGTTACATGAACGCGTCACCTGTGTGGTTCATCGCGGGCACGGGTCGGGTAACGGGCCAAATATTAACGGGTCTGGGCGGGTGCGGATTTAATTTTGATATTATCACGGGTGACGGGTCGGATCTGGTGCTGAACTTTGCGGGTACGGGCGGGGGCGGGTCTCCAAAAATGGACCCGTGCAGGACTCTGCCTCGAGTTGTCATAGACGCGACGCGGCTATTATTTTACTAGTCATGGAATGGGAAACGCAACATTAACTGTTAACAGGGGGTTTCTGTGTTCATATATTAATAAAGGGTGATTATTAAAATTAAGAACCCCGTTTTCTTTACTCATCTTATTTTTGTATTTGTATTTGCACTTGATTTTTTTATTCAAATCTGCTATCTGCATGACTTTATTGGCGCCGGTGCAACAATAGGTTTAAGAGCTTTTCAGTTCTTCAGGAAACCTTCAGACAGTGTTTTGCTTCAGTTTGAAACCAGATAAACTTCACATGCTTGTCTTCCTTCACAAGAATTATGTATGCAAGTATGCAAGAAGTAAAAAATGCATGTGCCTTGTCTATCAGTATCCTTATGTTTGTTGGGTAAAAAAAGAAAAACTATATAAACAAAGTAAAAATTAATTTAACTGATAACTACCCAAAATAGATTCTATAGATATCGCGATATACCGATATCGTGAATTCTTTTGGCCACAATAACCGTGGTGTGAAAAATCTAACATCGTGACAGCCCTAATCCAGGCACTGGTAGACAGGCTTTTAGTGCATGTGAGCTTCACATGTACGCGCTGAGAAACGCACACGTTAGAACAGCGCATCAGCACGCGAATTAAATGTTTAAACGACAAGGCATTAAAGCGTATGCAAATTGTGAACTTTTGTGAACTGCAGTCGCGTTCCGCTGCGTTAACATTTTATGTGAATATACGTCGCGTTGGGACAGAGGCGCCAGAACAGATATAATGCACGATTCTACGATATTTCTTCAAAAGCAGATCGTGGAGACATTTTAATCGTCCACGATCAAAAATCGTCATATCACACACCCCTACTCCAAATTTACAAAAAAATTAGTTCTCCTTTAAGGTTGCACTAGTTACATGGATTATTTAAACAATGTTTTTACTAGCTTACTGGGCCTTAAAAGTTGCAAAGACGTTGCTGTCTATGGGTGGTTCAGAAACCTCTCAGATTTCATCAAAAATATCTTAATTTGTGTTATGAAGATGAACGAAGGTCTTACAGGTTTGGAACGACATGAGGGTGAGTAATTGTAATTGTAAAATCATGATAATCACATTTGAAAAAAAAATATTCTGGTCAAGCTCATACATTTAACCATTTTAATTACTACATTATTGATACTTCAGTAAAAAAAATTAAAAATAAATGTCACTAAATTATTAGTATGTTTTAAAAAAATGAAATTATTGTAAACAAAGCTGTTTAACAGGGTGTACAAACTGATAATAACAGGGTGGATGAGTGGTATAAAGATGGATGGGTAATTTCGTATGGCTCACATACAGCCAGTTACATAATTACTTTAGTTTGAACTGGATTTAGATGGGAAATCTATGGAAGCTTGTTTTAGAAAAAAAGAAAAAAAAAGATTAATTGCAACTTTTTATCTCACAATTCTGACTTTTTTTTCTAGAAAGTCGAAATTGCGTGTTATAAAGTCAGAAATTGAATTGCATATAAAGTCGCAGTTTTGTGTTATGAAATTTATAATTGCGTGATATAAAGTCAGAATTGTGTGTTATAAAGTCGCAATAGTGAGTTTTAGTCAGAATTGCGTGGTGTAAAGTCAGAATTGCGTGATATAAAGTCGCAATTGCGTGTTATAAAGTCAGAATTGCGTGATGAAAATTCACAATTATCTTTTAAAATGTTTTATTCTGTGGTGGAAACAAGCTTCCATAGAAACGATATGTAAAACATTGCCAACAAACTCTAAATACTTAATGACTTTTAACATAAATGACTTTCACTCTCAGTGTCCACTGATATAACAGAGTGGACATTCTGAGCTAAAATCAGTCAAAAACAAGCTAACATAGAAGGTTTATCTAATAAAGAATTGCAAAAGTATGATTTTTCATATTTGCCGTAACAGGGTGGACGTACTGAGGTTGACCATATAAAATTCGAAAGATTAAATTGGTAAAAAAATAGACTCTTAAAATAATTGAGGAGCTCACTCACTTTCCCAAGTTGTTTTCCCTCCAAAGAAGTGATGACTGCTTTATGATATGATGTCATTTCATTTTTACAACTTTAATTTAAAGGGAAAGTAGTCAAAAATAACAGGGTGGACAATCAAGCTAAAAACCTCGATTATAATTGTCAAGTCAAATGGTGTTATTTATGATCTGGGGACACAAAAGGCTCTGAATCCCAGGAATGACCCAAATGTAATTATATTTAATTCAATTTTCTATTTAATAATATAAAGTATAAATATCTTCAAGTTAGTGTTTTAAGCATTTTTACATTTATTCCAAACTAATAACTGACTGCATTAAAAATTTAAACAATAGGCCAAATTTTGTGTGAACTAATGTTCAGCTTTTCTTTTTAATAGTCAACTTATTTCTATCCGTCATGAAGCTCGGTAAACACAGACACGAGGATGTACCTTTAATTTCCTCAAAACACCACAGTCCTCATGTTTTCAAGTCATTTCAAGTTTGATTTTGCCATGACATAAATCGTTAAAAGATTGCAATCTTGATTCAAACACCCACGCGATCTCATTCCTAAATGACCACGATTCTGCTGGGTCTATAAAACCTTTGACAGAATCACACCGGAACATTCAAGTCAAGTCATCTTCATTTATATGGCTCTTTTAACAATATGGACTGTTTCAAAGCAGCTTTACAGTGATAATAGGATATTAAAGTAACAGAGATTGTTTTGGCTTTACAGCAGCTCTAGAATAAAGTTATTGTCCAGCTAATGTTAGTTTTGATTGATTCACTTCCGTTGCAAATATTATTAGTTATTTAACTTTTTTTTATTTTTTTTTTATCTCTGCACAAGCTTTAAAAACGCAAACCTGTGAAAAGCTGACGGGGTGCACGTGCATATTACGTGTTTAGTCTAAAGGGATGCACGTTTGAATATGTGTGCAGGCCTGTTTAAAATCTGCTGCTGACCCAGAGAGCGTCTCGGTTACTGATGTAACCCTCGTTCCCTAAAGGAGGGAACGGGAGACGTAACGTCGACGTGACGACGTAATTGGGATCACTTCAGGGAGCCCTATCAACCTCGAGTGTCTACAGAACGAGCCAATGAACGTTGGCGTGCGTGAATCGCGTCACGCGCCCCCGCCCCGCATCGCGGGTATAAACAGGAAGCGGGCGCACGCACACATTGTTTTTCGCTGAGGAGCCGAGATTTTGACGGCTATGCAGCGATGGTCAGCAACGGTGGCGACGGGACATTACGTCTCCAGTTCCCTCCTTCAGGAAACGAGGGTTACATCATTAACTGAGACATTCCCTTTCAGTCGCTCACGTTGGGATCCCTTGGAAAACGCCATGGTTCCTGCCACATCCAGTGCCCAATGCAAGACTCTCAGACCCCCAATTGGTTCAGAACCCCCAATTGGTTCAGAACCCCCAGATTCGTTCACGAATCACCAATAAGCCTACTGACAATACTGTTATAAATGTAGTAAACCACTTAATGTTAACCTTTTGTTTGTTGAACTGTTGTATAAAATCAATGTTACATTTGAAATTGTGTGGATATTCAGGAAACATTGCATTCTTGTCCGTATAATATGATCAACAATAAAAACACTGCTGGATCAGCCTGCATTTTGTTTGCAGATTGAGTCGCACAAACAGTGCAAAGCGGCTCGTGACAGAACACAGACTGACTAAATGACCGTTTAATTTAGGTAGAAAATCCACTGATCTCCAGCTTACTTGTGTTTTCAGATCATCCGCGCTTCTTCAGCAGTGTAGAGAGAGCCCGTGCGCAAGCACATGCTTGCCAGATACTATTGAAAAGACCGGGTACAAAACGTATTCTTTTAACAGAAAAGCTCTGACTGGGGACTTAAATTGTTGAAATCTAGCAACCGTAAGAATAAACACTCGTAAAAACAGTCAGTAATGTGTTGTCTCCTTCATTTCTATGTATCAATGGATAGGTCTATAATTTATTTCGAGAGACAAAAAGATATTGACGGTCAGGTTGATGTTCTGTCTGGCTCAAACTTAGCTAACCACGTGTAGGTTAGTAGCCTAGAAATCTATATGCACCCTAGCGGCAGCAAATGTAATTTGCAGCTACTCAAGGAAAATCTCTCTCTCTCTCTCTAAACTTAAACACCCATCTATTTTTATTAAGACTTACAAAATAAACGACTTACAGAGACATACATGGACATGTTTTTAATGTCATTTTGTGTTCCACCAACAAGTGCATGTGCCTTTGTACTTTGAATATCAGGAGCAAATTGATGCAATCCACACTCACCTGACATCAATTCTGGGCAGCACACACACACACACACACACACACACACACACACACACACACGGTGCCAAGATCAAATTCACCATGGATGTCCTTTAAAAAAAAAAAAAAAAAAAGTTTATCTTTTTATCAGTGAGCAGGAGCACTTTGAAAGGAGGATAAAAAACCAGTTAAAGATCGGTACTTACACATGTTTGAGTTCGCAGATGCCGACACGACAACAAACTCCACCCTCCCCACCGCCACCAGGATGGTCCTGTCCATACCTTCCAGGGGGGTCGGCTGCGCCCCTGCCTTCGTCTTCAGGCAGGAGATGCAGATCCGCTACCCTCGGATTACGAACTATGGACAGGGCCTACGCCAAAGAACTTTATAAATGCTTGCTGGACTGTCAATAAATGTATGCTTCACTACATCATTTTATCTCCCGAGTCTTTCTGGTAGAACTACAGGCGTACCCACGATGGGGCAGCGATGCGGAACGACCGGCCCAGACATGGTAGGGCATAGCGTTCCGGTGTGGGGGCGTGGTCAAATTCAGTGTCTTGACAGAGGAGGCAAGGGAGGGACATTCCGCGGTGGCCTGCTCTGACAGGGGTCTGGTGACAGAGGGGGACAAGAGTGGTGAGAGATAGCGTCGCACACTGTCATCCTTGGCCTCTTGGGGCTCAGAGGAAGGGGTGTCAGTTCTTTCTTTAATAGTTTTAGTGTGCCGCGGACCGTGAGGCCAGCAGGTGGAATAGAGAGAACAAAAGATTATCCACCGGGGGAAGGAGTGGTCCTGCCACCATCTCCTGAAAAGAACTGAGGCCTAACTCCGAGCTGTCCATCTAAGCAGTGCCGCTTAGCCTGGTGTTTGGCAGGCTTAGGGGTGGAGACGGGTTATGCAACCTTCCTACGGCCTCCTTCTTGCTTTGGCCCGGGTGAAGGCTGCTGCTTGGGCCGAGCAGGAGGGGCGGGAGCTGCAGGAGGCCGGCCTCGGTGGAAAGCAGATTGAGGGGGCTGCACCAACGGCTAGGTGGAGGCAGAAGCTGGCCGTCGGGCAGGATATGTTTTATCGCCTCAGTCTGCTTCTGGGCTGCCAAGAATTGTTGGGCAAAGTCCTCAACAGCACAGCCGAAGAGCCCAGCCTGGGATATGGGGGAGTTGAGAAAACGGGTTCTCTCAGCCTCCTGCATATCAGCCAGGTTGAGCCACAGATGGCGTTTCTAGACCACACATGTGGAGATCACCTGGCCCAGGGATCGCGCAGTGATCTTCATCGCCACCTGCGTGAAGTTGGCCCCCCACCCAACGCAAAACGTCGTCAAACTATGCTCAATCGTTTGTGCTCCGTTTGTGCTGGTTTGTGCTGTGAAAAGTTTTGTTTGTGCGGCTTCGGTTTTTTAGATATTAAAATAATATTATGTGGTCATTCTGAGGTCACTCAGCCCCCCACATGCTCCAAATTCACCCCAAATTGTCTTGTTCGTTTGTGCTTCGTTTGTGCTGGTTTGTGCCGGTAAAATTTTCGTTTGTGCTGTGTCGGGTTTTTATACATTAAATTATTGTTGATGACGTCACCAGCCCCCCCACATGCTTCAAATTCACCCAAAATATGCTCAATCGTTTGTGCTGTAAAAAGTTTTGTCTGTGCTGCTTCGGTTTTTTAGATATTAAAATTATATTTTTAGGTCATTCTGAGGTCACTCAGCCCCCCACATGCTCCAAATTCACCCAAAATAGTCTTGTTCGTTTGTGCTTCGTTTGTGCTGGTTTGTGCCGGTACAATTTTCGTTTGTGCTGCGTCGGGTTTTAAAATATCAGAAATTGAATTATAGACGATGACGTCACCAGCCCCCCCACATGCTCCAAATTTACCCAAAATATGCTCAATCGTTTGTGCTTCGTTTGTGCTGTTTTGTGCCGGTACAATTTTCGTTTGTGCTGCATCGGCCTTTAAAATATTAGACACTGAATGAAAGCGAATTATAGACAGTGACTTCACCAGCCACCCACCTGCTCCAAATTCACCCCAAACATGCTCAATCATTTGTCTTCGTGTGTGCTGCAAAAAGTTTATATATATATAGGCTATTTTTATTTTATTTTATTTTTTTACAGTAGCTAGTTGAAGTAACAAGGTAAGACCGAAACGGCAAACCAAATCACAGTTTTCACTTAACTGTTATTTATCCTGTGCGTTTTCAACTTTTAACGGACACTGCGGATCACAGGATGTGTGCAATAACACAAACTCCAAGATAGGCTAAGGGTTTTACTTAGGCCTATATTGTTTTGTTAATAACATAATATGAACATTGTCATAAATACACGCACCATAATCTGAATTTTTAGCATCATTACTCCAGTCTTCAGTGTTATGAATTTGATGCTCTAACAGCTCTAATGTGCTGATTAATATTGTTATTTTTTTCCTGGAAACCAATATATACAACCATTCAAAGGTTCTGATCAAGTAGTATAAAAAAAATTAAAAAAAAATTAGCAAGGACGGATTAAATTAATCAAAAGTGAAAAATTATCACGGTTTCCACAAACATATTAAACATAAAAAAAAAAACTAAAAAAACATGCAATATGTATTAAACATTGATAGCGATATAGGTGAGCACCAATAATATTGAGCACAAAATCAACATCTTATGATTTCTAAAGAATAATGTGACTGGAGTAATGATACAGAAAATTCAGCTTTGACATTACAGGAATAAATTACATTTTAATTATATTAAAACATTAAAATATTAATTATATGAAAATATCTATTTATAGGCTAATCATTTTTCACAATATCAACAGTGTTGTGCAAGTTACTTCCAAACTGTAATACATTATAGATTACTTTGTTACTTTTATTTAAAAGTAATTATTTACCTTACAATAAAGGCTGTCTCAGAATTGTAATGCACCAGTTACTTTCACCAAAATAACTACAGAAGTAGAACTTAACATTCTAAAACGACTAGGGCTGTGTAACAATATGCAATATGAAACCGAAATCCCGACGCTCCATCCACGAACCTGTGTTGCGGTGTGAGAAGGCAGAATCGCGACACACCCCTTCCAACTCCAGAGTCCAGATCCAATGCTACTACATCTTCATATCACTATTATTTGAAGTTAACATTATAAAATACATAGACTTACACCACAAAAATAGGTGAGGATAAATTCTTTAAAATTGGTCAATTCCAGCGTTATGGACGTGACATTTGCAAGTCAAAACTTGAAATATAAATTATCAGAAAATGCTCTTAATACCAATATATTGAAACGTCTGTTTATATATCCATAGGCTTCTTCCTTAATAAAGGAGTCCAGACATTAGAAAAATATCAGTCTACTCATGCATTTTATATTTAATATGAGGGAAATAGCATGTGCGTTAATTTTTTTTAGTAATTCTATGAATTACACTGCGCAAACCAAAAGTAATACTACCCACCGGATGAAGAAGCGTTGGCTCTCCGCAGAACATAAATTATTCATTTTATTGAATTTTTCGTGTTTGCATTTATGAGGAAAAAACTATGTAATGGACGTAACGGACGGAGAACTGCGTTACGGACTGACCGCTCTGAAAACGTCCACAGAGACCTCAAACAGAAAGCACAAAGCCTTTCTTTAAGGTGAAATTCGTTTTGTATTAATTGTATCTTAATTTTAATCAATGTTTCATCTACCAATTGCCAGGATTTAATAGGCAAAATAAGAAGTAAATAGGCCTATATCAGACAATAGATAATCAGGACATAGAGGCGCCGGCGCCTGAACTGCAGCTGGTCTCATAAATGAACCGAAACTCAGTGCATAGGCCTACTTGCATCACAGACATGTCTACTTTTAAACAGAATAATTCAAAACGAAAGAAAACAGACTGCTCTCTGCTTATGTATGAAATGTGAATTTCTCTGTGGTGCGTTCACGAAGATGCAGGTGGGGGGCAGGTGAAGTCACCGTCTATAATTCGCATTCATTCAGTGTCTAATATTTTAAAGGCCGATGCAGGACAAACGAAAATTGTACCGGCACAAAACAGCACAAACGAAGCACAAACGATTGAGCATATTTTGGGTAAATTTGGAGCATGTGGGGGGGCTGGTGACGTCATCGTCTATAATTCAATTTCTGATATTTTAAAACCCGACGCAGCACAAACGAAAATTGTACCGGCACAAACCAGCACAAACGAAGCACAAACGAACGAGACTATTTTGGGTGAATTTGGAGCATGTGGGGTGCTGAGTGACCTCAGAATGACCTACAAATATAATTTTAATATCTAAAAAATCGAAGCAGCACAGACGAAACTTTTTACAGCACAAACCGAGCACAAACGATTGAGCATATTTTGGGTGAATTTGAAGCATGTGGGGGGGCTGGTGACGTCATCAACAATAATTTAATGTATAATATTTTAAAACCCGACACAGCACAAACAAAAATTTTACCGGCACAAACCAGCACAAACGAAGCACAAACGAACAAGACAATTTGGGGTGAATTTGGAGCATGTGGGGGGCTGAGTGACCTCAGAATGACCACATAATATTATTTTAATATCTAAAAAACCGAAGCAGCACAAACAAAACTTTTCACAGCACAAACGATTGCGTCTATTTTGAGTGAATTCGGAGCATGTGGGGGGGCTGGTGATGTCATCGTCTATAATTCAATTTCTGATATTTTAAAACCCGACACAGCACAAACGAAAATTGTACCGGCACAAACCAGCACAAACGAAGCACAAACGAACAAGACTATTTTGGGTGAATTTGGAGCATGTGGGGGGGCTGAGTGACCTCAGAATGACCTAAAAATATTATTTTAATATCTAAAAAAATGAAACAGCACAAACAAAAATTTTTACAGCACAAACCAGCACAAACGATTGAGCATAGTTTGACGACGTTTTGCGTTGAGTGGGGGGCCAACTTCAGGTTTCATAGCCCATAGAGCGAGGTCGTAGCAGTGCGCAGCTCTTGCATGAGCCCTGGATCAGCCCTGCCCTCATGCATGTCCCTGAGCACTTTCGCCTGATGGACTTGAAGGATGGCCATGGCATGCAGGGCAGAGGCGGCCTGCCCCTCAGCTCTGTAGGCCTTCGCCACGAGAATGGTAGAGAACCTACAGGCCTTGGAGGGGTGCTTAGGGTCACCATGCCAGGTGGAGGCACTCTGCGGGCAAAGCTGCGTCGCAACAGAGCACTCCACCGGAGGGACCCCAGTGTACCCTTTGGCTGCCACGCAATCAAGTGCAGAGAAGACGGAGGAAGCTACCAGGCCGCGGGAAGTCAAATCAATAGGGACTTCCACAACCTGGTGACTTCCTGATGGACTTCCGGGAAGAAAGGCACTGGGGGCGGGTGCTGCGGTGCTCTACCCCCACCGAGGTCATTGAGTCTTGATCGAAGCACCACAATACCCATATTTCCACAATGAGAACATGACTCATCCACGAGCCCTGCCTGAGCGTGATTAAAGCCACAACATGCGAGGCAGCGCTCGTGACCGTCAGGCGAATGGACCATGCGCCCACAACCAGAAACACATGAATGAGACATCTTTAAAAAGATGGAAGAAATCTTTTTAAAGATGGAATCTTTTGGAAGAAAAGCTCTTTAGTAGTGCTGAAGCGCCCAGGGGAGAAACACGAGCCGTGTGCGAGCCGTGTGCAAGCCCCTGCACAGACCAGCATCCGCTGAAATGCGCCATCACACCAACACCGACTGAAGAACAAAACCGACTGAAGAACGCTCGTAGCTTGAAGAAGGCGAATGAGAAGCACATACACACTTCGGCTCCGAAACAAAAACATTATGTGAGATTGCACTCGCGGCTCCTTTTATGCCCACGCGAAGCAAACTCCGCAGACCCATGGTATTTTCATACCATTGTCTCGTTTGCTAATACTCGAAGGTGATAGGGCTCTCTAGCGAAACCCCCATTTCGTCAGTCACTGACGTTACTCGTAGTGACTGAATGAAAGGGAACTTGCTATCAGTACAGGACAGGTGGGCCAAAACTTCATCCGTCGATACTTAATTCAGAAGAGAATTGGTAATTACGCTGTACTTTTAAAAGATGCAAGTTTACACTTTCTCCTCTGATTAATAATGTTGTAATGACAATTCCATTTACAGATTTTATGGATGTTTTGTTATTAATCTACCTCTTCTTGTAGATAGACATGTAATTTTACTATTTTCTTTTCTTATATTTTCATAATTTGGCTGCACAGCAAAGAACACGTCGATAAAACATGAAATTATGCACTTTTCCTCATTCAAATACTTTAAACCTAAGAAAAACCAAGTCAATTTGTCAACTTAAATGCAAGATTAATATTAGTGAACTAATTATTTTTTTTGTATTTGTACTTTTTTTCCAGTGACAAACCCTCTGGCAAGATGATGGACCAAATTTTTCTTCATCTGCTTTCTCTTTCAGGTAAAACATTATGTAAAGCATTAAAATAACATTACAAAAACCAAATAAAAACAGAGAAATTACACCAAATGATTTGCATATTTGTACCATTTACATACAGTGATATTACGACAAACTGTTCTGTGTAATATCCTACAAATCTTTGTAGAGGAGAGTGAGATTTGTCCTCTAGACACTCTAGAATTCATATCCATGTAATCAAGTCAATAATAATTCAGGTTGTCTACTATCTACTGACAGTTAAAGAAAGAATCTACATGAGAGAGCCAAAGAAAAATGAATTCTCAAAAATAAAAAAGCTGTCCAGACAAGATCCGTCACTAGCAGCCGATTATTCTGAAGGTTAATCAAGTAATAAACAAACTTAAATGAACAACAACAACAACAAAAAAGATATATATATATATATATATATATATATATATATATATATATATATATATATATATATATATATATATATATATATATATATGAAGACTTCAGATGCAATAGCCTCTAAGTGCCATCTGAAATTTTCTTCTAGAATGATCATTTTTATTAAGCTTGTATATTTATGTTCAGTTATTTCACTTTAATGGCAATGAAAATGACCCATTAATTGTAATTAAAGTAAAATTACTGAACTTAAACATACAAGCTTGAAAAAAAATGCTCATTTTAGAAGAAAATTTCAGATGGCACTTAGAAGCTTTTGCATCTGAAGTCTTCATATATATATATATATATATATATATATATATATATATATATATATATATATATATATATATATACACACAATTTGTGAATAATGACAAAAAAGGAACAAAATAAGATATAATATTATTGAACAACACTGTTAAAATACAATGTATATTGCAAGTTATATAGTTTATGTTATTTTAAATCATTAATTGTTATGATTGTTTATTATAATAATAAAATTGTGGATGGACTTCTTAACCAGAAAACATTAACACACAGCAATTGTTGTTTTACACTTTAAAGAACAATATTAAAATCAAATCCTTATTTAATCTTGGACAAACTATATTTTAAGTGCGCCTATTATGCTATTTTAATTTCCCCATAATACACGCAGCTATTTTCTCTCAATGAGAGCTGCTCTGCTCTGATTGGTCAGATGACCGACTCTGCTCTGATTGGTCAGAAACTAAACACTCATTATCATATCTGAATCTCAGCTCTTTATACACAGTGATACGAACAGTAAAGATCGCTTGGGTTTTCCTGTATGGGGGCTCGTCCGGGATAGGCTATAGGCTTTGGCAGTGACTCCCAGTTAATTTCAGGGTCCAGTTTAAGGTTTTAATGTTTGTTTTTAAGGCCTTGCATGGCCTAGCTCTTGAATATATTTTAGATCTTCTCCAGGTCTATCAGACGACAAGGCTATTGAGGTCATTTCAAACGTTACTTTTAAAGATCCCTAAATCTCGTATTTTGTACTACATTGGGTGTTTTTAAATCACGGTTGAGGGCACATTTACTTGCCCAGGCTTATCTTGTTTTACTGTTGTCTTGCATTTTAGTTGTATTTTGGTTTGGTGTGGTGTTTAATGTTTTTTTTTTTTTTTGGCTATCTATGCTGTCGGAATATTGTTTTAAAGGAACGCATTTTGGACAACTCACATTGGTTTTAAATGTGCTATAAACTAAACTTGGCAGCAGAAAACAGTGTCTTCTCGACATGAACACCATAAACCAAACTCTTCCAGTCTCAGATAAACTACAGTGTTTGAGGGCGGGGCTAAGAGACACTGTTCAGCCAAATTAATTTCAGTTCAGAATGGACTGTTTCATTTAGTAGACAAGAACTCCATTTATCTTTGATCTTTGCAGAGCTTTTACATTCACAAACAGCTCTATTACACACAGTATGAAAGGGAATACCTGAAAAAGCTTAATAAGAGCACTTTAAAATCAAGATGTCCTATCAATCAATCTCCAAAATTTAAGCACTGCTTTACAACAGAAATACTACATATACTACTAATACTGTAATTTCTTAAACGAAAATCAAAATCGAAGACAACAAGAACTCTTCAACAATGATAATAAAATAAAATATAAATCCAGCCAAATAGAAACAAATACATTGAGTGGAACCTTTAAGAAGGACACTGGGGAAAATAATACAAATCTTGAAATGAGTGTATTCTGTCGACAGGATTCCTGTCACTAACTCTGTGTGATCCACACAAGTATGTTCTGATCCGAGAGTCGATGCCATGGGGAAAAGCTCAAAATTACTGCAGGGAAAACCACATCGACCTGGCCACAGTTCAGAGCGATGAAGACTGGACCAATCTGCAAGAAGTCGAAAATGAAGAAGGGTTTCATTCATTAGCCTGGATTGGACTCTACAATGACATCAACAGCTGGCGTTGGTCTTATCAAGATGAGAGTGTCGTGTTTCAGTCCTGGGAACCTGGCCAGCCGAATAACGGCCGTGAGGGAGAGGAGTGTGTCGCAATATATAACCCTGGATACTGGTTTGATGACAGCTGTGATAACACTAGATATTTCATGTGTAGTGACGGTGAGACACACTCTTTATTGATGCTCATTATTTCAGTTTATGCATTTATTACATATCCATCTATTTATTTATTTAGCAGACGCTTTTATCCAAAGCAACTTTCAAATGAGGAATATGGTATGCATGAAGACATTAATATAATGACATTAGGGGTGGGCGATAGAAGTAAAAAAAAAAAAATCACAATTAGGCAGGATAATGAATTTTGTGCAGATGAATAACTGTAAATAATTGTGATTAAAGTGCAACAACCCAATAGAAGGATGTGCGCAATCATATTTAGACTGCAATTACATTAACAAATCAAGTAAATATGATTTTTAATGTTGTGGCGCTGGAGATTCAGCATAGCAGTTTTACATATTTGAATGCTTTTTCGTTTTATCCAGTATTTCACCCACCCCTAAATTATATTGTTTTAGGATTTAATTATAATAAATTTACATAATCAGTTAATAACACAATGACCTCAACTGGAACTCTAGTGGCTGCACTGGGATTTCATACCATTTAAGTCCATGTCACACAAAAAAATATTTTAATTTTATTAGAGATGCACGATATATCGGCCACCATATCGGTATCGGCTGATTATGTCCTTTTTTTTAATGTTATCGTTATCGGCCTGATTATAAAATGTTGCAGATATATTAAAGCAGATAAATAATGGATTACTTCCTTCAGCTGAGACAGTTCAGATCCGCACTGTTTGAATTGCGTAAAATATGATTGGAATCACTTCAAAAAATTTAAATACAGTTAAGTGCCACAGTAGTCTTTCATTTCGGCAATATAAAATTATTATGAGAACATTATAATTGTGTGTTTAGGACATAGTGAGACTTTTGTTTTTGTAATCAGGCTCTCAAAAACGATATAAAATTTGGATTTAGCTTTATCAGCCAATAAATCGGTTATCGGTTTTCAAATATAAGGCAAGGCAAGTTTATTTATATAGCACATTTCATACACAATGGCAATTCAAAGTGCTTTACATAGGAGAAATTAAAATAATTAAAAGAAATAAGAATAATTAAAACAGTTTAGAAAAATAAAATAAAATACAGTACAGTACAAACAGTCGGACGAACAGCGGCACAGTGCTCATTCAGTAAATGCATAGCTAAACAGATGTGTTTTGAGTCTGGATTTGAATGTGACTGTAGGAGCACATCTGATCTCTTCTGGAAGCTGGTTCCAGCTGCGGCTGGCATAATAGCTAAAAGCAGACTCACCATGCTTAGAGTGAACCCTTGGTATTTCTAGATGATATGATCCTAATGATCTGAGTGATCTGTTGGGTTTATATTCAGTGAGCATATCTGCAATGTATTGAGGTCCTAGGCCAGTGAATGATTTATATACCAGTAATAATACTTTAAAATCAATCCTAAATCTAACTGGGAGCCAGTGTCAAGACCTGAGGACTGGTGTGATATGTTCATATTTTCTGGTTCTGCTCAGAATCCTAGCGGCAGCGTTCTGTATGAGCTGCAACTGTCTTATGGTCTTTTTGGGAAGGCCAGTGAGGAGTCCATTACAATAATCCACCCTGCTGGTGATGAAAGCATGCACAAGTTTATCTAAGTCTTGTCTGGAAACAAAGCATATAATTCTTGCAATATTTTTCAGATGATAGTATGCTGATTTAGTTATTGCTTTGACATGACTACTGAAACTAAGGTCTGACTCTAGAGTCATACCAAGATTCCTGACTTGATTTTTAGTTGTTTGACCCCTAGAGTGAAGGTATGCGTTCACCTTGAGAACTTCATCTTTGTTTCCAAACGCAATAACTTCAGTTTTGTCTTTGTTTAATTGAAGAAAGTTTTGACACATCCAACTGTTGACTTCGTCAATGCATCGACACAGGGAGTCAATGGGGCTGTAACCATTAGGCGATAGGGCTAAGTAGCACTGAGGTCGAGTAGTACCAGCACTGATAATTTTCCTGAATCAGTATTTAAGTGAATATCGTTTATTATCTTTATGAGCGCTGTCTCTGTGCTGTGGTGCGGTCGGAAACCAGATTGAAAATTGTCAAAGTATCCATTCGAGCTTAAGAATTTGTTCAGCTGATTGAAGACAACTTTTTCAATGATCTTGCCTATGAAAGGAAGATTTGAGATCGGTCTATAGTTGCTTAATATGGTCTTATCCAGATTGCTCTTTTTCACGAGGGGCTTGACAACTGCACTTTTTAGGGAGTTTGGAAAACTCCCAGAGAGAAGTGAGACGTTTACCACTTCTAGAAGATCTGCTTCTAAACTGTTTAGCACACTTTTGAAAAAATATGTGGGAAGTGTGTCAAGGGCGCATGTTGATGTTTTAAGGTGCTGTATGGTTTCTTCCAAAATTTTGCCATCAATTTCTTTGAAGTCAGACATAGTGACTACTTTCTCAGGTGGTCTGATCTGTCTGACCCCAGCGCAACTCAAGGATGTGCTGATCACCTTTCTGATATTATTGATTTTCTCAGAGAAGAAAGAAGCAAACTCACTGCACTTGTTGTCTGAGAGCATTTCACTGGGAATCTGGCTTGGGGGGTTTGTCAGTCTCTCTACAGTAGCAAAAAGAGTGCGTGTGTTGTTTAAATTGCTGTTTATAATATTTTAGAAAAAAGTCTGTCTAGCTTTGCCTAGTTCCATATTGAAAGCATGCAGAATCAGAATCAGAATCAGAATCAGAAAGAGCTTTATTGCCAAGTATGCTTGCGCATACGAGGAATTTGTCTTGGTGACAGTAGCTTCCAGTACACATACAATATAAAGTGACAAGACAAGTGACAAGTAACATAGGTATAAATAAAAAATAGAAAAAATAAAAATAAAATAAAAATAAAAGATTATAAATTATAAATATATATAAAGTTATAAGGTGCTATAATGAAATGTCTGAGGGAAGTATTGCACATGTTTGTTCCACAGTAGGGGAACATTTAAGTGTTCATGAGGTAGATGGCCTGGGGAAAGAAACTTTTCCTGTGTCTGGTTGTTTTTGTGCTCGGTGCTCTGTAGCGTCGACCAGACGGTAACAGTTCAAACAGAAAGTGTGCTGGGTGTGACGGGTCCAGAGTGATTTTGCGAGCCCTTTTACTCACTCTGGATGAGTGCAGTACTTTGAGTGTGGGAAGGGTAGTGCCAGTGATTCGCTCAGCAGTCCGAACTATCCGCTGTAGTCTACGGAGGTCGGTTTTGGTAGCAGAGCCGAACCAGACGGTGATGGAAGTGCAGAGGATGGACTGGATGACAGCTGAGTAGAACTGTACGAGCAGCTTCTGTGGCAGGTTGAATTTCCTCAGCTGACGCAGGAAGTACAGTCTCTGTTGGGCTTTCTTCACAATAGAGTCTATGTGAGTGTCCCACTTCAGATCCTGAGAGATGGTGGTGCCCAGGAACCTGAATGACTCTACTGCAGTCACAGTGCTGTCCATGATGGTGAGTGAAGGGAGTGCAGGGGGGTTTCTCCTGAAGTCCACGATCATCTCCACTGTTTTGAGCGTGTTCAGCTCCAGGTTGTTATAACTGCACCAAAGAGCCAGCTGCTCCACCTCCTGTCTGTACGCAGACTCGTCACCGTTCCGGATGAGTCCGATAACAGTAGTGTCGTCCGCAAACTTCAGGAGCTTGACAGAGGTGTCTTTAGAGGTGCAGTCATTTGTGTACAGGGAGAAGAGCAGTGGTGAGAGAACACATCCCTGTGGAGCACCGGTGCTGATGGTGCGGCTGTCGGACGTGATTTTGCCCATTCTGACTAGCTGTTGTCTGTCTGTCAGAAAGCTGGTGATCCATTGACAGATGGAGCTAGGGACAGAGAGCTGGGTCAGTTTGGTCTGGAGCAGTGATGGGACGATGGTGTTGAAGGCAGAACTAAAGTCCACGAACAGAATCCTTGCATAGGTCCCTGGTTTGTCCAGATGTTGTAGGGTGTAATGCAGTCCCATATTGACCACATCATCCACAGACCGGTTTGCTCTGTAGGCAAACTGCAGGGGGTCCAGCAAGGGTCCAGTGATGTCCTTCAGATATGCTAACACCAGTCTTTCGAATGACTTCATGGCCACAGATGTTAAGGCAACAGGTCTGTAGTCATTGAGTAGTCATGCAGGCTGTCTTTGTAGATGTTATAATGGACTACAAGTTTTGTCTTCCACCACATGCGCTCTGCTTTTCTGCATTGTCTTTTCATAATTTGCACTGCTGTTGAGTTTCTCCAAGGTGCTTTTTGTCTTCCACTCTTCTTTCTGACTTTCACAGGAGCAATATCATCAATTACATTTTTAGCTTTTGTGTTAAAAGTATCAAGGAAAAAAATCCACAGAGTCAGCAGATATGCTTGGTGTTAAGGATATAGCCTTCATAAATAGTACACTAGTGTTCTCATTTAAGCATCTCTTCTTGACAGACACAGATCTAGCTTCAGTGGCAGGAGAGATCAATATATCAAAGAAAATACAGAAATGATCAGACAGTGCTACATCCTTAATAACAATCGATGAAATGTTTAGACCCTTACTGATAAGTAAATATAGAGTGTGTCCATGATTGTGTGTGGGTCCATGTACATGCTGAGTCAGATCAAAAGTTTTTAAAACAGTTTTGATTTCTTTTGCCATATTGTTTTCTGCATTATCTATGTGAATGTTAAAATCTCCAGCAATGGCAAAACAGTCAAACTCTGAGATAATTGTTGATAACCGTTCTGTAAAGTCCTCAGCAAAGGCTGGAGAGTATTTTGGAGGCCTGTAAATAATGATAAGTAAAATGCGTGGAGCACCTTTTAACACAGTACCCAGATATTCGAAAGACGGGTAATTCCCAAATGATATTTGCTTACATTGATAGATATCTTTAAAAAGAGCAGCTAGACCCCCACCTCTCTTAACAGCTCTGCAGACACTCATAAAAGTAAAGTTAGGAGGGGCTGTTTCATTTAGGACTGTTGCACTGCAGCTGTCTTCTAGCCAGGTTTCATTTAGAAACATAAAATCCAGGTTGTTTGTGGTTATTAAGTCGTTGACTAGAAGTGATTTATTTTTAAGTGAGCGAATGTTTAAAAGTGCTAACTTAACAGTCTTACTTTTTGTCCCCACAGCAATCTTAGTTTGACATGTAATAGGCACCAGATTAGTTGGGTTTGCTGTACGGCTATTGAAGGCCTTAGACTTTCTATCTTGTAATAGAACAGCAATAGAGAAAGATACAGGCACACTGGGTTCCCGCTTGTTCTGTAAGAATTTGAGAAAGTTACTGTTATCATAGCAGGGACCCAAAACATATCACTGAGAGCTGGTATCAGTTGTTTTTGGTTCACCTCGATCAGATGGAGGAGGGTGTGGGCCTTGGCGTTTTGGCCGAAGAGGCCGAAGAGCTCTCACAGGAGGAGGGGGCGGGCGAGCTCGGTGCGCAGGCTTCGGTGTTTGAGGTGCCTGCCGTTTTTTGGTTGGTATCTGGGGGCTTGCAGCAAAATAGTGGGATAGTCTGGTTCCAGAATGCACCAGTTCTTCCATTTTCTGTGAGAAACACAGAAGTGGGGATGTTGGAGAGAGGGATAACGTGTCTGTTGAGAGGGGCTGTTGCTCAGGTGTTATCAGAGGCTGTAATATGCTGTCCTGGCTTCCCTGGCTGTTTTCCAGGAAGTCGTCCTTGGGTGCTGAATCTTGGAGCAGTTCTAATATGTCTGTCTGTGGTGAGCTCTGTGGGCAGGGCTCAGCTGAGATTGTGTCCGTGAGCAGAGATTGTTGTGGCTCAGTGGTGTTATCATTGTCCTTGTGTGATATGTCAACCGCATGTCCATTTTGCTGCTGAAGTGAAGTCCTGTGGTCATTCATACTGTTTCCAGGTGTGTGTGTGTCGTTCATATTGACACACACTGCAGAAGGATGATTGAGGGAGAAGTAGATATTGTCCTTTAACACTCTTGAACCAAGTTTGTTTGGGTGATGGCCATCCCGATGAAATAGTTGTCTCTGACTCCAGAAAAGATTGAAGTTGTCAATGAAGTTTACTCCTTTTATATTGCAGGTTTTTTGCAGCCATGTATTAACCCTCTGAGGTCGAGAAACGCGCCCCCGCGTTTTGCTGGATTTTTTTCACATAGCAGCAACATAAACTTAAATTACTCCGTCATTTATGGTTATACAGAAAAAAGAAATATAAAAAAATAATCTGTGATATTTCTACTTTTGTATGTGTCCACTTACAATCAAATCAAAACATTGTGCTTTTGTAAAATAAAGAAAATAAACAGGGTGTGCGTTCTGCCTCTCCGTCGCGGTGAACTTTTTTTTCTTGAGCACGTCTATAAACTGAAACAAAACTCAACAAATACTTCTCACACATTTATGAGCCATATACCTTTATACACATTTAAGTGTGTACTTTTAAATGATCGGATTCAAACTGAAAACAAATATTCTCTGTTTAAGTAATTTGTATAAAACCAACAGGATGTCCAGTATCTCAAACGCTTGCTAATTACTTTTTAATTCGACACGCCCACTCGCGCAAAAGAGATTCACATGCAAATCTCCACATGGGACGCGAACGCCCTCGTTACCTCAAACACAAAACACCAAAAAACTTCACAAGTCTCTGCTTTTCGTCGAGTTTGGAAGACACGTCTGAGCTTACATTGGATTTAACTCAGAAGAAGAAGAACGCAATTTGAAGACAAGAAAGATGTAAGGTAAGAAATTCTTACTTATTAGTTTATGGTATTGTTGCATAAACTTCACATTGCAGTTGAACTGTTGCTAGATACTGTATATGGTGAATATTATACTATTTAGACCCGTGTTTCCTGATAAATACTGTTTGTGGATATCTGCTCAAACATAGATATGTATAACCATAATGTTTAATATTTTGGAGCGCGATGGCGTTTGAATGTATCATATTTTGGAGCGCGCTGTGGGTTTGAGTATCATATTTTGGAGCGCGCTGTGGGTTTTAATGTATCATATTTTGGAGCGCGATTGCGTTTGAAAGGAAAAATGCACCAAACATTAGGCTTTATGTTTTTACTATTATCTCATTTCATATCATCATAACGAATGGAAACATTTGAAGTAACATATGATAATCAATATATTTTTCTCTAGCGTAGTTGTTCTTGAAATCTTTTGGAAGATTTAATTTATTGTTATTATTATTTTATGCAGCACTGCGTAGCCTATGCCTACAAGGCACAACAAACCTGGTGTTCATTATATATTGTTGGAAACGTGTGTGTGTGTGTATTCTGTGAATTTTAAAAAGAAATTTTAACCAGAAAAATCTAAAATCTATTCCCAAAATCGTGCAGCCCTATAGTTTCTCTTGATATCATTATGTTCACAGTTTTTTTCTTTTTTTTTTTCTTTCAGGGACCAGATGCAACTGAGTCCTGCTGACTTCAACATTCACATGAGTCTCTGTACATGAACATGGTAAAGTGAAAATCAAACACCTTGGAAATTAAAGGTATGTACAATGTTTTTAGGAATGGCACAAAGGTCTCTGTCTTTGGATCATTGTTTTCAATGTGCTCTTTTGTCATTTGTATTTTTGGATTGTGTTGTGCTGTAAATAAATCCAAACAATCTAAAAGCCATTCTTTTTTAAATCTCCTCATTCTTTGTGCAAGGTTGCTCTGAATGACAGGGCCTGATCGCTCCTAATAGGGCAGTTAGGGGAGTGTCTTTGTCTTTCTCAGGTGTTAAAAACTTACATATTCATGAGATGATCACGCCTTTTCGCATATGGCTTTGTCACACAAAACACGTCTTAGAAATTTTAAATCAATATGTTGTCTTATCTGAATGAGCAGTCAGGGTGATTTTCACATAGTTTTGGAGCAAATATTCTAGGCTATGTCATACAATTTTCAAAAGTCTTGTGAAGAAATAATCAGTATGGGTTTCATGGCCTTATTTCAGTGAGAATTTTTTTTTGTATTTTCACAAACCACGCATAAATGTCATTATCTCAAAACTACAAACTTTTACATACATGCTGCTGATATATTATTGTAGCAGAGTTTGTGCTGAATACAGTGTAATCAGACTTTAGCCATGAAAATGTCACTAGTAACAGAAAAAAACACAAATGTCAGAGCATGTCAGAACACCTCCATGGCCCAGAAAACAGCTCAGACCTCAGAGGGTTAAGCCCAAGCAGCCGTGAAAACCTGTTTGTTCCTCTTACTGGGAGTGGTCCACTGATGAATGTCTGAACTTTCAGTCTTTTAAGTGTTTCAAAAAGTTCATTGAAATCCTTCTTAAGAAGTTCTGACTGCTCTTTATGAATATCATTCTTCCCCACATGAATGATGAGTCGATTTGCAGTCTTATGTTTCATCAGAATGTTCTGAAGTTCCCTGTTTATATCAGAAGTTGTAGCTTGTGGAAGGCAGCACGTAGTTGTATCCCTGCTGCTAATGTTTCTGATTATGGAGTCCCCCACTATCAGAGTCCTGGGCTCGGCTGTGCTCTGAGCTGAGTGCCGCTGTCTGCTCGACCTTGAGCGCCAGTTAGCATCAGTGTTAGCTACTGGCTGATTCAGTCTGTGTTCGATCACATTCATCACGTTTGGGGATTCCTCATTTACATTCATTAGTACTTCAAATCTGTTCTCAAGATGTATAGGTGTTGGTAGGAGACCAGTGTTTGCAATCCTTGTCAGAGCTGTATCTGGGGTAGAGGATGCTACTGCGGCAATATGTGGGGCTCGTGACAATCTGATGTCTTGAGTGCCTTTGGGTCTCGCTCCCTGTTTGTGCCATCGATTTGTAAGTCGATCGGCTTGTTTCTCTACCTGTCGAGGAGCACTAGTTTCATGGGACTTGTAACGGAAGGCAGGTCACCCGGCCTGCGTGTTGATTCAATTACTGAGATTACCCCGTGATCAAACCCCCTCTAGTCTGGGACCTAATCAACTTACTGGAATCCTCATTTACAAACCCCTCTATTGTCTTAAGACTCCGACTCCAGGACGTGCCGACCGAATGGAGCCTCCTATCTGCATAAATCATTGATCCCTGATTTAAAAGACCCTAATCTATTTCCTGAGTAAACACACAACCTTCTGTTCGACTGTTTCGGCTAAGATTTGTGATCAGCAAAACGCCAGTCGGACTGGAGATGCTATTACCCCTGGGGATCTTTCACAACATCTCACGCACAAACCACGAAACTGTTTTAACAGATGTTCGACCAAAAGCCCATTGATTATAAAACGCACATACCTACATACATAGTAACTCTCCAGAGGGGGGAGAGGACAAAAGTTCACCACGCGGTCGAACTGCGAATTAACTCAATGCACACACAAACACAGAGAAGCTCTCATCCCTGGACATTATGATCAAAATTACCCTTGCCAATATATCTTTGAAATGTATTTGTGTTGTATATCATGGTCCTTATACGGAAGACCGCTATAACTAAGTTTTATGCTATAATCAAAAAGTGAAATGCTTATTATTATGAAGGATCATGTAACTCTGTGTTATTAACTGCCAGATTGACGATCCGTGGTATCGTCATGTTCAGAAAAAACCAACGGTGTTGAATCTTTAACACAAAATATCAGAGGATGCATTCTTTCATTAATACCAGTTTTATAAATGTTCATGAACAAGTTTATTCCGTCAGTACATAGTCAGAAGAGGCGTGTACCTTTGCAAAACGTAAGGAGGTGGCCACAATCGTCCTTCCAGACGATTGGGTCACGCACGTGAGAAGGCGTGACTTTAGCGTCTTCAAAACAAGGCGCCATATCTCTCGATCCTTTCAGTTCGCCAGAGAGAGAGAGACCCGCCTCCTTCCTTCTTCCAAGTAACCTTCCTTTGCTTTTTATTTCGTTTTTTTATTCTAAGTCTTTCTTTTCTTGATAGTTTATCTCAGTTTGACAATTTCTTACAAACCAACGAAACCAACTTAAGGCTAAATCATCTTTGGCTAAGTTAACGTTACCATCGCAACGAGCTCCGCCTTGACGACGCATCAGACCACGTGTTCCAGGCTCCTTTTGTACACAACAGACGCACAAACGAGGGCCAAATAGGCAAAACAAGTAAAGTAAACGTTACATTCTTAAATCCGAAAGAAATGCTGTTTAAGTTGTCTAATAATTACTAGAAACTGTTGGGGTCTCGGTAAGCAAGAGCATCCGAACAGTAGCTGAGCAGGAAGTAGAGTGCATAAAGAATTATCGGTTATCGTATCGGCCAAAATGTTCATATCGGTGCATCCCTAAATGTTATACTTTAAATATTCTCAAAATAGACATTTAAAACTCAAAATGGGAGATTAAAGGGATAGTTCACCCAAAAATACAAGTGTTTGTCAATAACTGACCATCATGTTATTTCAATCTTGTATTAACGCTTTCGTGGAACACAAAGGAAAACATTATACAGGTTTTAACACTGAAAATATTTGGTGTAAGATTTACAACTTTCACTCAAAAATTGCTAGTAAAGTTCACAAATAATTACAAAGAAATGCCAAGTAAATTAAACATGATATTTTGAAGTAGAATAGCTGAAATGGAGTATAAAAAAAAAACATTTTATCCATGCTGGGTCCATATAAACTATGGAAATATAATAAAATTGACTTCTGGAAACAAATTTTGGCAGGTTTAAGAGGCTCACACTCGTTAAACTAGAGAAAATTATTTAGTCTTGTCATGCCTTTGATGTCTTGACTCTGTTTTTCACAGAAACGACCAATGCAATAAAGAAAATGGTCTTAATCAGAACTGAAAAGACGTGGCTTGACGCTCAGAAGTATTGCAGAGAGCATTACACAGACCTGGCCACTGTTAGGAGTCTAGAGGACAACAGACAGATCGCCAGCTTGATAACTAATGTGTATGACGCCTGGATCGGACTGTACCGGGACTCGTGGAAGTGGTCAGATCAGGCCACCTTTACTTCCTCAACCCAACTCGCTGCTCAGAGACTCAACGGGGTGCGCAAAAACTGTGCCGGTGTAAATTATGATAGTAATTCTATTAGAGATTACGATTGCTCTGGACTTTATTACTTCTACTGCAGCATTGGTAAGTCCTTTACATTCCTTATTTTCGTTGTTTGTTGACAAAAACTGAATATGACTGTTCATTTAATAAGAGTTTCCCAAACTGGTGGTTTATGAGAGAACTGTGAAAAGCTAATAATTACTTAAATCATAAAAATATCAATATTTTATATTATACATATATTTTTATAAAAACGCAAAAGCTAAAATGTATGAATATAGGGATGCACTCCAAAACCGTCTGAAACACGAAAATAGCTGTTTCGGCCGAAATGTTTCAGTAGTCGAAATTTCGGTGCATCACTATTTATAAATATGATATTTACATTTACATTTATTCATTTAGCTTACGCTTTTATCCAAAGCGACTTACAATTGCTATATGTCAGAGGTCGCACGCCTCTGGAGCAACTAGGGGTTAAGTGTCTTGCTCAGGGTGGATTCGAACCCGGGTCTCTCACACCGAAGGCATGTGTCTTATCCATTGCACCACCACCATGATATAATTTATAATAATAAAACATCATATTCACATGTTCACAGTTCTCTGATGTTGGTTAATGGTCACATGACATGCAGATAAACAACTAAAATATTGAATATTTTTCTTAGTAAGTGTTTTATTTTAACACTTATGATTTAATTATATACACCCATCTTAAAGTCAGTTTCACATTTTTGGTTCGGGGTGCTCCGATTGGTCGTCCACTGATCGCTATGGGCCGATAATGGCTTTAGGAAGTTTGTCTTCACATCAGCACATCGTCTGCACTATAAGAGCTTGCTCAATCGAGGCAGTGTCGCTTCGTCACTAAACCGAATTACAGAATTAGAAAGTTGTGTATCAGTATATTGGATCTGTGCAGATCTTAAAGTGACAGCAGCCTAATAATCCTGCTGCTATCTCTGATTATTTCTCAGTCTTTTGTTGTTTGATTAACATTAATGACATTAACTGCTCTTGAATGACACATTTTTGTAACCTGAATTGTAATGATTAATCTATGTTTAATTTATTCAGGGAAGATCATCCGGTATTATTTTACATTGATTCATTATTCAATTTATTTAGTATTCTTCCCTACTGTTACACCTACCTGAAAAAAACTAACAGCACTGTTTATTTTACTAATCTTTATTCTGTTTTATTTATTTGTGCTACTGCTAGTAATTTGTTTATTTGTTCTTATTTTATTACTGACTGTTAACTTTTTTGCAATTCAGTTCATAGTTTGAAATCAGGCTTGTTCTGTGTGTGTAAGATATTGTGCAATTGCCCCTTTAAAAAAAACCCAACAACAACAACATTTAGTTAAGATCATTTTAAATATCAAAAAATGTTAAATATATTTTTGAAAAATGTCTAAAAAAATGCACCCCTCCCCCCTCAAATAAAAAAAAATCCCCCCACAAGAGTCACTTAAGGAGGGATTCCTCCCTCTTCAAAAATCAAAAATGAGATTCTGGCACTGAATGAATGTCTGTAAAATCAGACTGAAGCATCCATATAAATAATTCTACAGGATTAAAAGAAGTCTTCAAACAGATATCGGTATAGGGAATAGATATCAGTGATCGTATCGACTCCAAAAATCCTGATCGGAGCACCCTTGTTTTTGGTCAAGGGGGTTCGGCTGACAAGAAGTTTGGGAATCCCTAATCTACATATTCATAAAGTATGATATAGTAAACCACAAAGTAAGATATTACGTGTGTTGTCCTGCAGTGATGAGAAAGCAGGTGATCCGAGTGCAGGTCAAAGCCAGTGAGAATGCGGACGACGCTACATTGAGTGCACTCGTCTTAAACAAGGTGGGTTTTATAACACTCAACAGCCTCAAATTAACCCTCTGGTGCTCTTCACTCATTTTTTTACAGACAAATTTTACACTTGTTTTTGTTTTGTTTTCTTTATCGGAATGGTACGAAACTCGGCAAAGGTTTTGGCACTTGCTGTGTAAAAAATAAAATAAAAATCATGGACATCATTTGAACAGGTTAAATGGTCCTGAAAAAAATTGTCACACTTGTGCTCCTCGCAGGCGGGTAATCCATCGACCGGAAGTTGAAGTGCTGCCATCTTGTAGCAGAACTTCACTTGCATTAGCATTCCATTGACTCCCATTCATTTTGGCGTCACTTTGACAGCGAATAACTTTACATCTGAGGCGTTTAAAGACTCCATTTGTCCATTATTTATTTCTAAAGAAACACGACAATGTATAGAGGGCTCCATTACCTTCTATGTTATATTATGGCCCTGTAGAAACAGTTTTTGTAAAAATAGGCCTATGATTGCGTCATAACCACTCGACTCTCTGTCGCACAGTAGAGAAATTACCGTACAGACGGGAGGAGAAGCTCGCAGGCAATCGGGGGGATGTCAAGGGAGAAGCCCATAGATATACTGTATTATACTGTCAAAATAATTAATCAGAATACTTACTCCTGCTCACTCACGCCAAAGAACTCTTTGCTCAAGCTCGCTGTCTCTGCAAGATTAACGTTGGCAGTTTGCACGCACAGCTACTAGAATATTTACATCTGTCAGACAGGTTGCTCACATCATCAAGCTTAGTTTGAGTCTGCTCGTCAGGAACGGAAGTGCTAAAAAAATCGCTAAAAACGGGCTTCACTTGTCTCAAATGAGTTCCAATGAGATGGCTCTGTCCACTTCTTATACTCTCTATGGCTCCTCGCAATCAAAAATGAGCACATTGGGAAACTAAATGGGAGACGAATTTCCTCTAGTGGAAGCATTTGGAACTGCGGCCGAACACAATCTCACTGAAAGCTCATTTTTTGAGATATCAAACTTGTTTGGATTTATAGCTTTGGTTTTCTCACAGTTTTTGAATAAAACATGTACATACAAATTTTAAATAGTATTTTTGCAAATTTTTCATAACAATAAACGTAAAATTCTGTAATTTTTTAAAAACTTTAAAAAGAGATCAAACTGAAGTCTGTGCTTTAAAGGACTCAAGATTTACACAGTTTAAGTTGGAAATTGAATTGTCAGGTCTATATGCTCAAAAAGTGAATAAATGGATTATAAATACAGCGTAAATATAATTTAGTGCCATAAAATCCCCTAAAAAAAAAAAAAAAAAAATTAACCCTCTACTGCACGCATTATTATGCAATCATGGAAAAAAATGTTACAGTGTTTTTTTATATATAAAATAGACTCAAATTAACATATTAATCTTTTTTTTTTTTTTGGGGGGGGGGGGGGGGGGGGTACTTTTGGGTGCGTGCGACAATGGAACAGCCTGATGTGTTTTCTCCCAAAATGACATGAAATTCATAGATGATAGAACATGCATGTGTTTGTGCCTTTGCGTGTGTGTGTGTGTGTGTGCGTGCGTGCACATGTGCATGGGGACTGCACAGCGACTTGTGTATGTGGTTATTTTTTGTTCACCATACAGATTTTGGAATGACAAAAACCTCAAATTCTTGATCTACTTTACACCTTTCCCAACATCAGCTCAACACTGTGCAAGGACGACATGTAACCTGAATGTTGAACATACCGGAATAGATACATACCTGTCTCTTCATCCTCTGAGTCTACTAGGCCTTATTCTGCCTGCCTCTCATACTCCTCGTCACTGATCCCTAGCTCATCCTCACTTTCATGAGATGGTATAACCACTTGTACCCTGTACATTTCAGCCCTCCTCTCAGCCTTGCCATAGAACACTGGCGGCTTCATTTTCTAAACAAAATAAGCGTATATATTTTACTTTACTTTTACTTTACTTTATAAATATATACAAATATATATAAATATATGAGTAGAATACAACCATCCAACTATATCAGTGCATCCATACATTGTCATTCATACAAAGCTACTCTGCATTAGCATGGGCAAAATATTGTTCCATTACCGCACAATGTTGCCATATGGCAACATACCTATTTTATTGAATAAAAAGGTAATAGTAGTATCAAAACAATGTGACAATGATTGAAAAAAGATTAGAACTTATCCCAGATGCTTGATGTAATTTTTAAATTCTGAAGAAATATGAAAAATTGAGGAAAATCTTCACATATTCACGAGCACTTCTTCAGCTACTGGAGTCATCAAAAGTGTGTGAAAAGAATGACAGTGCAAGGGTGTGTAGTGTCATGTGATGTCATCAAATCATATCATTTTTTTTTATATGAATTTAAGACCAATCAGAGCTCATATTTATTTTCAAATTTCAAGAAATGTCCAAAGAAAGGGTATGTTGCCATATGGCAACACCGTGCAGTAGAGGGTTAAATTAAAAAAAACATTATCAAACTAAAATATAGTACATTCATTTCATTGAAAATAAAAAATAAATTTCTGTAATTTTGACCGACATGCGAAGAGCGCCAGAAATGTATTAAAATTCTGTGCTGGCTTGATGATTTCCATTCATGTATGACAATAATGAGCGTCTAATGAGAATCATCACACATGTATTATTTAATAAGACCTTTTGCGACATTTGTTTTTGGTGACGAATGTGTTCAGATTTGGAAGCATTAGTTCAATGAGTTGGTCAGTCCTTCGCATAATGACAAAATATTGTGTATGTGTTTTGAGCTTCGCCAGTTTTTGCACTTTCGGCAAGATTTGTAAAGTATAAGATGATCATTTTGAGGAGAAATACATCACACTTGTTTAATGAAAGCCTGTTTTTGTGGTTTAGTTACAGAAGATGCTGAGCGATCAGGACGTCACACTTACATGGAAGAAACAACCGAACGGAAAAATCTTCCAGAAGAAAAAGACCCCCAGTCATGCCAGTGCTCCAGTTTGCTGAAGTCATGTTCCTCCATGGAGTGAAACTTCTCAAACCAATGCTTCATTTCATTCTTAGTTACAGATTTCTGAATTAAACTAGATGAATTACAACTTACAAGTAATTAGTCAAAAATAAATGTAGATCTATTCGTTTAGCATTTCTTCATTTAGCAGACAGATATGTACACCTGAATATGAGCTAACAAATGTTTACATGGAAGAAACAACCGAACGGAAAAATCTTCCAGAAGAAAAAGACCCCCAGTCATGCCAGTGCTCCAGTTTGCTGAAGTCATGTTCCTCCATGGAGTGAAACTTCTCAAACCAATGCTTCATTTCATTCTTAGTTACAGATATCTGAATTAAACTAGATGAATTACAACTTACAAGTAATTAGTCAAAAATAAATGTAGATCTATTCGTTTAGCATTTCTTCATTTAGCAGACAGATATGTACACCTGAATATGAGCTAACAAATGTAAACACTGTAAAATCGCCATGAAGAATAGCCTAAATAAAGGCCTTTGGGACGATATAAAAAACTGCATCAGATCTTCTCACAATAAAAAGCACTACTGAATTAAACACTAGTGAACTTCACACAAATGCACTGTATACAACTGTACGCTAATAAACACAGTCCTTTGCATTTGTTCTCTGATTCAGATACACGTGTGAATGCGCATTTCCATTTACAATAATAAGAGAGACTATTACGCCACAATGTTGATTCACAAATAGTTCTGACACAGTGACTGTTACCACAATTACTCCATAGCCTACGCATTAGTTTATTAATTATCTAAGAATGAGAAAAAAATATATATTTAGAAAACCCCTAGAACTCAAAAGTTTTGTGAGCCGACGCAAAATTTTTCTGGGTAACGCAAACATTTTGCAAGCGAACACAAAATGAATGACATATAATTTTTCTTTCCATCAAATTTTTTTTTTTTTTTTTACCATCATCATGTCCCATAGTTTACCTATAAATCTATAGCTTAGATTTATAGCCTCAAGCCATCAGATTCATCCGTACTGAAAACTGTCACTAAAGAACTACTCACATAATGACCAGAGCAATGCAGGTTTGAGAGGTGGCGCCCCGACAAATCTCGCCAGAATCACGACTTGCTTTACGGCACGACGTCACACACATCAACAACATTTGAAGCAGCCTCTATGGAAGACAGTAGCACGCATTTCAGACGTGGATCATGGCAGAGTCGACGAAGAAAACTAAGAAAGCGCGGTCGGAAGAGTGCAGAGACGGCTCTGCGCGAGTGGTTTTTACGACAGTAACATTAAATACAAGACTCTAGGGGGCGCTGTTTGAGAAAAACGGAAACTGCATAGTGTGCCTTTAAGGGAATTATTTGGTTTTATTTGGTTCTTTAATTTGGCACAACTTAAGTTCCTTTTCCCTATAATTGTTTGTATGTTATTTTTCCTTCTGTGTGTTTTCATTTACATTATACATATCTCTTGCACTGTATCTAGTGGCTTTGGGTTTTTGTAATAAATTATCACGATCCAACACTTCGTGTTTTCTATTCATGGTTCTTTCTGCTGTACCCAATCTACCAGCAGTAGTGTGATATCTGAATGTTGCGTTCCATCTCCCAGACCTTTAAAGATTGTAACAGAGAGTGTGCGTGTGTGTGTGTGTGTGTGTGTGTGTGTGTGTGTGTGTGTGTGTGTGTGTATGTGTACTTGTACCAGAGGTGTGGACTCGAGTCATGTGACTTGGACTCGAGTCAGACTCGAGTCATGAATTTGATGACTTCAGACTCGACTCGACAAAATGTACAAAGACTTGCAACTCGACTTGGACTTTAACATCAATGACTCGTGACTTCACTTGGACTTGCGCCTTTTGACTCGAGAAGACTTGCTACTTCCCATGAAAACTGGGGAAAAAATGTTCACACGGCCGCGCCGCTCTCAGTTTATCTGCATCTGAGAAAAAATGTGCACCACCTGTATGCATGCAGAGAGCGCGCGCGCTGCCTGCACGACATCCAATCACTGTAGTCCCACGTTGTTTTGATTCGACAGCATCTAAGCAGGCACATTGCAAGACAACCAATGAAGCGCAACAAGCAACAACGCATGCTACGAATTTGAACGAATGCTAAGCACCTTATCGTAAGTACCGTAACTAGCTGCTACATAGCTGCCAACTCTCACGCATTCACTTTTCACACGCTCTCACGACCAGACATGGGCAGTATTTCAATTAAATGTATTTTAAATACGTATTTAATTACTTTAGTGTATTTTGTAATTTGTATTTTGCAGGTGTGGAAAAAATTAAATGTAGTTTGTAACAAAATATTTTGAGGGAGTGTATTTAGAGTATTTCAAATACTTAAATACTTAAGAAAAATCACCATATGCTTATCACCATAGTAAATGATTTTGCTATATTTTCGGTCTGATGTTGGCAATAGCAATGTCCAGGTTAGATGCACGAAAATCACGTGACACCCTGTAGACCGGGCTCCCTCCAAGAAGTGAATGAGTTTTGAACACAGGAGAAGAAGTGGCGCTGTCGAAGGGAACCGTCGCAACTCTGTGGTCATTATGTTAAGCCCGCCCCGCCTACTCTATACACGACGTGATTGGCCTGACCCAATTTAGGTTTTTACAGCTCCGAAAGTCAACGGAGAGTTGCTAGACTACCCTGACTGCAAAATACATTTTGCTGCCGCTAGGGTGCGTCTAGATTTCTAGGCTATAGTCTAGCAACTCTCCGTTGACTTTCAGAGCTGTAAAAACCTAAATTGGGTCAGGCCAATCACATCGTGTATAGAGTAGGCGGGGCGGGCTTAACATAATGACGACAGAGTTGCGACGGTTCCCTGCTACTTGAAAACAAAGAATGGCGGCTGCTGTCTTTCGAATCGGCTTTGGCCGCGACTCTGGAGGACTTGGAGTTAGGTTTTTCTTTGAGAAAAGAGCATAGAACGGCACTTTAGTCATTCTTAAAAAAGGAAGATGTGTTCGTAGTTTTGCCGGCCAGATATGGCAAAAATTGAATCTATCAACTGACGTTAGCTCCGCTGTTGGGAAAACGCTCTGGTTGGTTGAAGCGTTGTCCTATTGCGTGTAGAGGGAATTTGAAAGACAGCTGTTTATCCCGCCCCTCGGATTGAGCCGTGTCTATGGTGAGTTGCCAGACCTAACATCTTGATGTAGGTCTGGCTTGCCAGGCTAGCTAGACTACCCTGGCTGCAAAATACATTTTGCTGCCGCTAGGGTGCGTCTAGATTTCTAGGCTAGGCAGTTAGAGTCTTGTGTGTAAAACAAACCCACACATATTATGATTAATATGATTAATCATATATATTATGATTAAAATGGAATTTTGATTTTGTGACAAATTCTCGGTCTGTTATTTTTTTTCCCCTGGATTACTAGCCTATCCCCCCAGATTAGTTTCACCTGTTAAGTTGAATTCTTGAAATAAACTTTTTGATGATATTCTAATTTTATGACCAGCACCTGTACATGCCATTTACGTCAGAGGGAGCTATTTCAGGCCCTGTAGAGATTTAGTGAAATGCCCATGCTTTTTTATTTTGCTATTTCGCCATTTTGAATTTACACATTTCTCATATTTGTGTTATTGCTACTATTTGTGTTATTGACCTTTCAGTAATAATAAAAAAAAAGACTTAAGATTATTGTGGGAGAATTTTTGTATTTTCAAAATACTAATTACTTGTATTTTATTTAAATACATTTTTCACATCAGTATTTTGTATTTTATTTTGTTACATTTCATGAGCCAGTATTTGTAGTTTGTAACAAAATAGTTTTTGATGTATTTGTGCCCACCTCTGCTCACGACACACGTCCATTTTCTCACGCACAGAAAAATCGCGAAGCAAAGAGGACACGGAGACCGACAGACTAGACAGAGCAGGTTAGTTATGATATAAAAAAATCTCAGCTCTCAGATTCTGTCACTTTTATTACGAAATTCAGACAATAAATACCGTTTTGGCGCTTGTAATTGTGACACGACAGATCCCTAGCGGCACGTGACCCGATCATCTCTAGCTGATAGTAAATAACGTTAAACACGAATGAACACTGTTGAAAGATACAGTACAACTTACCGAAATGTATATTCCTCATACATAATATCGACCCATCAATCAAAGGGGTCCATAAAACAGTTGGAGAACAATTATGTCACATAACATTTACCTCAGGAAAGCCATTTAAGCACGTTAGTTGGCTAGAAAAAAAGAGCTATAGAGAGTATTTTGCTAAATATGTGTACTATATTGCATGTTTATTATATTTTTACTTATATCATTAAATAAAGTTGTTATTATAATAAAAAAAACGCATTATATTTAATTTGTGTTATTTTTAACCTAATACTGCCAGCTGATAGGGCAGTATGTTTACAGCATTAGGTGAGTTGTTTTTTTCTTGAGAAAAATGAATGCCTATCTTGTGTAACCTACCTAATATTTATCCAAATGAGTCAATATTAAATCAAATCACAATAATTGAATTGAACTGAAATAATAAAAAAGCGTAGCTTACCAGAAATTGAACCATGTAAACATTGTAACATGTTGTCACTAAACCTAATAAAATTCAGTTTAGTTACTAAAATGTTTTGACAATCACAATACACTTATTGTGATGCAAAAATTACATCACAATTATTAATAATTGCCTGGTTACTGACATTCTTCTAAATATCTTCCTTTCTGTTCAGCAGAAGAAATAAATTCATGTGAAATTTTTTGTGAAAATTAAATTTTCTGTTTTTTACTGTATTTGATTAATGTCATTGTATAAAAAAAGGTTTAAATAAATACAACTCTTACAGACATACATGATTTGTATACATTTTATTTCTGTGGTAAGAGGACTTGAAATGACTCGAAACTAAAATGGTAGGACTTTGGACTCGACTTGAGACTTGTTGGCTTTGACTTTTGACTCGACTCGGGACTTGCCTCATCTTTGACTCGACTTGACTTGGGACTCGAGGGCAAAGACTTGAGACTTACTTGTGACTTGCATAACAATGACTTTGTCCCACCTCTGACTTGTACAACTATCTTTGTGAGGACCAGTTTGAGTTTTAGACCATTGGAGTGAGGACAAAGAGAGTAAACTGAGGACATTTTGGTCGGTCCTAACTTTCTGAGAGCCTTTAAAGGCCTGTTTGAGGGTCAAGACTTGGTTTTAGGGATAAGGTTATAATGAGGTTAAGGGTCGGTTTAGGGTCAGGGGTCGGGTTAGGCACTTAGTTGTGATGGGTAAGGTTAGGGTAAGCGGATAGAGATTGCATTGTGTCAATGAAAGTCCTCATAAAGGTAGATGTACAAGAATGAGTGTGTGTGTGTGTGTGTGTGTGTGTGTGTGTGTGTGTGTGTGTGTGTGTGTGTGTGTGTGTGTGTGTGTGTGTGTGTGTGTGCGTGCGTGTTGTGATACAGTCACATATGCAGTATATCTCACAACACAGAAACGCTGAAGTGCAAAATAATCCAATATCTCGAATCACACAATCAGACTCGTCTGGACTCGGGTTCATTAGAGAGTCACAGCTGGACTATCGGACCGTCTGCATTAGTTTTGGACCTGCAGACATATTTCATATTCAAACACTCAGCAAACACATCAGCAAACACTGGAGTGGATCAGGATCCTCCAGGATGGGTGTCTGCCGGTTCCCGGTTCTGCTCGCTGGGCTCCTGTGTGTGACGGGCTTCAGGGTTCAGGGCCAGAACGGGAAAGTGTTTAGTGGTGTGTGACTCCGCTCCCACCTCGGAGCCGGCCGGGAACACGTTGGGAATGTCAGTGAGTTCGGGAAAATGGACGGGTCGCATTCTCAGCCGTCAGGAACAACAACCCCGAGCCCTCGGAGATGAGCAACCACACCATGACCATATACTTCGACCAGGTAGAGGGAATATGTGAGCCTGGACCACAAAACCAGTCACATGGGTCCATTTTTTTAAATTGAGATTTATGCATCATCTGAGAGCTGTATAAATAAGCTTTCCATTTATGTATGGTTTTTTAGGATAGGACAATATTTGGCTGAGATAAAACTATTGAGGAACTATTCGAAAATCTGGAATCTGAGAGTGCAAAAAAATCGAAACATTGAAAAAAATCACCTTTAAAGGAACACGCCGACTTTTTGGGACTTTAGCTTATTCACCGTATCCCCGAGAGTTAGATAAGTCCACACATACCCTTCTCATCTCCGTGCGTGCCGTAACTCTGTCTGACGCACCCACCGCTAGCCTAGCTTAGCACAAAGACTGGAGGTAAACGGCTCCAGCTAGCATACTGCTCCCAATAAGTGACAAAATAATGCCAACATTTTCCTATTTACATGTTGTGATTTGTATAGTCACAGCGTGTACGAATAACAAGGTCACATGAGACACAGCCATCTAATAACCGTATATACTGGGAACTATATTCTCAGAAGGCGAAGCACTGCTACTTGGGCGGAGTCCAAGCTAAGCTAAAGTCCCAAAAAGTTCCCTATGGTCCTGTTGCATGCTGGGTATACCTTATTTCATATTTATTTCATTGCATTGGGGCAACTTATTATATATCACAGTATTTCATTTTTTTGATATTTCAAAATGGTATTACTGTAGAAATGTAGCAAATTTGAACAGTTTTGAAGAGTATGTAAACATGTGCAAATTGTCCTGTAGGTTCATTGAGTTTTGGCTGTGTTTGTGTTTGACTAGGGAAAAAAGATTTGATGTCATTTGAACAACGTCGTCACTGAATGTATTTTGTGTTGAAGCAAAGATAAATGATCCATAGATTAGCTCACAAGTTTTGAAAAAGTGATCATGTTGAGAAATGTGTCCTAGCCATTGTAAAAAAAAAAAAAAAAAAAAAAAACTGGAAATATTGTGAAATATAATATTACAATATCATTATGAGTTCGCTTAGGAAAGTTTTGAGTATTGCGAGTAAACTATTTGGTATCGCTCTAAGAGGTCTAGAACAAAGTCATCAAACCAGATGCCTTAGTAAAGCTGCAAAAATCATATCAGACAATAGGCATCCTCTGTTTGATAAATGTGAGAGATTACCATCGGGTCGGAGATTTAGGATGCCAGCACTTTTTAAAAACAGGGGGGAAATATCTAGTCAAATTCTTAAATGAAAGGTAGTGTTGTTGTTTACTGAGCGGGTCTCAGTTATGATTGTTTTTTGGGTGTTTTTCGTGTTTTTATATTTATGTACATTGTTGGTTCTTTGTGTGTACACATGTTGAAACACAAGCAACAAAAATGTCCCCATGGGGATAATAAAGTAATCAATCAATCAAGTCCTAACCTTCTGCCTGTCCGTCCAGGGGAGTCTGGTGTTGAACTCAACGCTGGCCGGTGTTCTCAACGCTGGTCTGGTGACCATGGAGAGAGGAGATAAACAGAAGTTTGTGTGGAAAACAGAGACACTGATGAAAGAACACATTCAGTAGAAGGACGTTTGTAGGAGTTCACAAGTGTGATGATTCTTCAGCCTGTTCTTTTCATTTAGGTCTACTTACTTTCGCTGATGGACTTCTTCCTCTGCAACCTTTCTTTCTTTATTCATTAACCTGCTTCTTAATACATGATTAACATGGCTAAATGTAAATTCAGAAACCCTTGTTATTAGCGACCCCGGTGGTCATTACATGAACTGCAGCAGCAGTCGCGCTCGTACTCGTGCACACGTAACACACAAGAGACTGGACGTGATTCAATGTGCCGATATACTCATAGTGAAGGTCTTTTTTGTTCTTCTCTTAGAAGTAAAAAGAAGTTGGAAATACCTTTGCAAGGATTTACTGTTAACAAGCAACCTGTCGCCGTCCACTGCTGAGAGCGAAGTTTAGATGAATATGTAAACAAGTGCTGTGCGCTTTCCTCTCAATAACAAAATAACACAAGACAAATAACAGCAGTGAGAAAACAGCAGTTCAGAAAGTATCTGATCGTAGAGATGTAGAAATGTTTGCAGCAGCTCTGAGATTCACCGGCATCACAACGACAGATGAGGTTTGATTATTTATTATAAAGTATATTTGAGACTATAGACTATATAGATCTGTCTCTGTGAGACTGTAGTTTGAATGAATCCCTTTTCTTTGCATGGCACATTGACATTACAGTACAGAACGGCTCTTTCTGTGTTATCCTGAACATTGTATAAGCATTCGTTCGTTTTCATGTGTCATTGATTGGAGGAGAGGCTCTCGGGAACGTAAACATCACATCCTTTTAATTTTCCCGCCAAAAACATCCCAAGTCCTTCACATAAAAATCAATCTACAGGCTTTCAAAGACAACCTAAGACACCGGGGAAGGTCTCATTTTTTCATATTTTTTCTTGCAAGCTGTTCACGCATTGGCATTAAAAAGCAATTAAGACATGAAAATTCATACATATTGCCCCTTTAACATGTTACATTGCACTTTAAGTGTACAAAATGGGATACAAAAATGTAAAAAATAAATAAATAAGGATTAGTTTCACAAAGATGTCAAGACCTTCAGAAAAAAAGAAGCTTCTTGAGAAACATTTACTGTTTTGGCCGGTTCATCTGTGACTTTCTGACTCTGGGATACTGAAACAACAATACAAATTTGAGTAACAACTTCCAGTGTTTTTTACTTGTTGGAACTTGAAAAATGCATCTTGACGAGTGACGTCAGAATAACCTCTGCGAGTTACAGTAAACACTCAGTTTGCTTATAAGGAAACAAACATCTTTGATCATAAAGGTGCACATGCAATTTTTCTCTGATTTAAAACAGCTACAGTATGTGCATACCTAAAGAAATTAATATAATGTGGTTTAACAACTATGATTATGTGTATTGCATAGCATCAGTGTCCAAAAAAAAGCTGTTTTATTCTGCATAAAACATAGTAGAGCAAAGTTTGTCCAAATCAGACTTAAAATGCACTTTGGTTATGTTGATTTAAACATGATGAAATACGTATAACCAATTTAACTTGGCCAATTTACTCATCTGAGAATATATATATATATATATATATATATATATATATATATATATATATATATATATATATATATATATATCACTGATTCTTGAGAGTCGGGACAAAACATGTCCCACATAAAAAAAGTCTAATTTATAGCAAAAATTAAGAAATTCATCATGATTGACATACTTACAAAGTGAAATCTAAAGGAATTCTATATACCTATCTGATTTTTAGAATAACCCTTTTTATCTTTTTGGGGAAAATTTGTTTAAATATATGGTCTGTGGTTAGAAGGTCCATGTTATTGCACTTGTCCTCAGCAAGAGGTCACAATATTAACCATCCCAAAAAACTTTTAAAAAGCTCTACAATTATGAAAACATATATATCAAATAAAAAATAAGGGGTATAAATATAAAAAACAATGCATGGAGTGAACATCAAACAATATTTTCTATAAAAATCTGCCTATTAAAGTTGTGTCCTCAGTTTCTGTCAACTCCGTCAGATTTTTTCATAAAGCTCTTTAAATCAGGAAATAGCATGGTCAGCTATATCCCTGAGGACCCCTTTTCATCTCCCTGCCTGTGGTGAATGCAGCACTACCCAGGGGCGTGTCTAGAGCATTTTCAGTGGGGGGGCCATGCTGGGGCACTGCCTCCAAACGGGGTGGCCGCCAGTGACCAAAAAAAAAAAAAAGAGCTAAATTCTACAGTATATTAAGTAAATCCTATTGATTTTATTTTTTTTTTTTTAACTTGAATAAAGTTACTTGTAAACAAATGTAGTAATAAAGCACATTTTGATTAATTTAGTTTTTTGTCATCCCTGTATATATCCATTAAGTTAAATTTGAGAGCCAGTGTTTATTATTTTTTGTGTTTTCATAAAATTAACAAGTTTATAAAATACTTTTTTTTTTTTTTATAATGAGCAATTTTAAAATCCCAGAAGCAGAAACGATGTCAATTATTTTCTTTTAATAAGTAGTTTGGCCATTACAATATACAGTAGTTTTATTCACAATCTCTTTCAAATAATAGTAAAAAAATAAATAAAAAAATTCCCCCCACTGTAATAATTCAAATGGTTTGGTCAAAACATCATAGTGTTTCATTCAACATTTCTTTCAGATTAAATTTCAGGTTATAAAAAAACATTTTACTAACATTGTCACTAACATTTTAGTAACTAAACTGAATTTTATTAGGTTTAGTGACAACATGTTACAATGTTTACATGGTACAATTTCTGGTAAGCTACGTTTTTTTATTATTTCAATTCAATTCAGTTATTGTGATTTGATTTAATATTGACTCATTTGGATAAATATTAGGTAGGCTACACAAGATAGGCGTTATTTTTCCTCAAGAAAAAAACAACTCACCTAATGCTGTAAACATACTGCCCTATCAGCTGGTAGTAGGCTATTATTTAAGGTTAAAAATAACTCAAATTAAATATAATGCGTTTTTTTATTATTATAATAACTTTATTTAATGATATAAGTAAAAATATAATAAATATGTAATACTCTCTATAGCAATTTTTTTTTTCTTGCCAACTATGTGCTATAGCCTATATTATGTTCATTAAATGGCTTTCCTGAGGTAAATGTGACAATTGTTCTGCTATGTTATTGACCTCTTCACGCTGATGAAAAACACTGATTGATCGATATTATGTATGAGGAATATACATTTCGGTAAGTTGTACTGTATCTTTCAGTGTTCATTCATGTTTTTTTTACTATTAGCTATTACTATCTGTCACGTAACATTTACAAGCGCCAAAACATCCGCCGTGGCCGCCCGAGGGGTCGTCTCCGCCGTGGCCGCCCGAAGGGGTCGTCTCCGCCGTGGCCGCCCGAGGGAAAGTCTCCGCCCTGGCCGCCCGAGGGAAAGTCTCCGCCCTGGCCGCCCGAGGGAAAGTCTCCGCCCTGGCCGCCCGAGGGAAAGTCTCCGCCCTGGCCGCCCGAGGGAAAGTCTCCGCCCTGGCCGCCCGAGGGAAAGTCTCCGCCCTGGCCGCCCGAGGGAAAGTCTCCGCCCTGGCCGCCAGATGGACTGACATTTCTGCCCTGGCCTCCCGAACTGTCCATTTCCCCTGCCCCACCCTGGTCTGTCCTTCCTGTTCCCCCTGTCCCGCCCTGGTCTGTCCTTCCCGTCCCGCCCTGGTCTGTCCCTCCCGTCCTGCCCTGGTCTTATGGAGCGTCTGGTAGCCGCTCCGTAGGGAGGGGGTAATGTCACATGCCTGTCCTGTCTTGTGCTGCACATGGGTGTTTTGTTATTTTGGGCTCCTGTCTATTGTCTAGCCCCTCCCATCTTGTTATCTGATTATTGGTTTATTTGCCCCACCTGTCTGTCTCGTTACCTCCTTGTTTGTTCCCCTATTTAGCCTCCCTGTGTTTGTAGTCCTGTGCTGGTTCGTTGTCCGAGTTTCTCGTTCCTGGAGTTCCTGAGTTTTGAGTTTTGTACCTTGTCTGCATGTCACTAATAAATTTCCTCTGCATTTGTATCCTCGTCTCATGTTAACTATTTCGTGACAGTCCCAGGTTTCTTAAGAATAGATGTTATAACAGCAGTTTTAAGTGCAGTAGGGACAGTACCAGAAAGAAAAATGCATGATATTAGTGATTAAAGAGGAAAGAAATGGTAAACCAGCTTTGACCAAGTGAGTCGGTAGTGTATCCAGTTGACACGTGACAGATTTAGATTTTTGTACAATGAAACAAATTTCCTCAACAGTTGGAATTTTAAAGGCAGAAAAAGTAGAAAAATGAAGATAAGGGAGAAAATGAAGATAACGGAGATGGCACAAAGCTAGAATGAATTATGTTACAATCAGGGTTTGGTTAAACCAATTGCTGGTGAATATGTTAAATTTTCTTATTAAAAAAGAGCTTGAATGCTTCACACAATTCTGTAGAGTCTATATGCCAGTTAGAACAATCAGGTGGCTTTAAAATAGTGTTAACCACAGAGAAAAGAGATTTTGTGTTTCCCACACCAGATCCAATCAAACCCGCATAATAAATTTTACCCGTTTAATAAATAATGTAATTTTTTTTGTATGTATGTAGCAATTAGAGGGTGCAGAAAGTGTTGTAAATGCCTTGTATACACGTACAGATCATTTGTAACAGGTAAGTGTAACACATTTACAAGTGATGAATAGTTTACACTTTAGATTAGGGGACGCAGAAAGTGTTGTAAATGATTTATTCATATAGTAGTTACACATCTATAACAGGTGTTGAACACTGTAGTGTGCACTACAGTATAAGTGCTGACTGGTGAGGGTATAGACAGCTGTCTTCTCTGAAACACATGGAGTCTTTAACCACTGTGCACCTGATGTTAGCAAAACATACAAAAAAATTTAACATAATTTGAATTATATCAATATCCCAATAATTATGAAATGCATAGTCATGTTTCATAAATGATTAGTTAATCATTTAATAATCACTTGTAAATGACTTATAACGAAATTTACAAAACATACATAAAATGTTAGTATATCACTTGCTAATCATTTATGGATGTTTTATCACTTGCTAATCATTTATGGATGTTTTGTAAATGATTAGTTCATCATTAACTAACCACTTATTAATGACTTACAACTGAACGTTATTATAAAGTGTTACCCTACAGGAAGTGAGTTCCATAAATGGATAACCAAAAGTTTGTGACCCCATAGAAGTTGTCAGAGTGTGTGGAAGAACAAGTGTAAGTGCAGAAGCCAATCTTAAAATACGGGAAGGAGTGTGTATATGAACAAGATCTAGAAGAAATGAAGGAGCCAAGTTGTTAAGTGCTTTGTAAGTTAAAAGTAAAATTACAAAATTTACACAGAATTTTACTTTATGCAAATTTGGTAAAACAGGAGAAATATGTTTAAAAAAATGGAAGTTTTGGTAATGACTCGAGCTGCGGCATTTTGTACCAACTGTAATTTATGTAGAGATTTGGAAGGAAGCCCATAAAACAAGGCATTACAATAGTTGATTTGTGATGTTACAAGAGCATGCACAAGCGTAGCAGTACTCGAGTGAAAGGACAGGACACAGATGATTTATATCCGAAAATGGAAGAATGCAGAACAGGTAACTCTATTAATATGAGCTTCAAAAGACACTCGAGTGTCTTTTGGTCTCGAGTCCGGTGGTCCGGAGGCCGTCCCCTTCGAGCAGCCCGCTGTCATCCCTGAGATCGTCTCGGAGTAGCCCACCATCAGTCCTGCCACGGCCAAGAGAGTGGTCTTCCTTTTTTATGCAGTGGCGGTACTGCAGGCGTGGAGAAAGCACAGGACATCTGCCGATCCAGAGACTGTTCCTGAGCCTGTGTCTTCGGACAAGATGGCCGCCGCCGAGCCTGTTCACGTCATGCCTGCCGAGCCTGTGTCTTCGGACAAGATGGCCACCGCCGAGCCTGTTCACGTCACGCCTGCCGAGCCTGTGTCTGTTCCTGAGCCTGAGCCGGTGTCTGTTCCTGAGCCCGAGCCGGTGGTGTCTGTTCCTGAGCCCGAGCCGGTGGTGTCTGTTCCTGAGCCCGAGCCGGTGGTGTCTGTTCCTGAGCCCGAGCCGGTGGTGTCTGTTCCTGAGCCCGAGCCGGTGGTGTCTGTTCCTGAGCCCGAGCCGGTGGTGTCTGTTCCTGAGCCCGAGCCGGTGGTGTCTGTTCCTGAGACTGAGCCGGTGGTGTCTGTTCCTGAGCTGGTGGTGTCTGTTCCTGAGCCTGAGCCGGTGGTGTCTGTTCCAGTTCCTGGGCCGGTGGTGTCTGTTCCAGTTCCTGAGCCGGTGTCTGTTCCTGTGCCGTGGCCGCCCGAGGGGTCGTCTCCGCCGTGGCCGCCCGAAGGGGTCGTCTCCGCCGTGGCCGCCCGAGGGGTCGTCTCCGCCGTGGCCGCCCGAGGGAAAGTCTCCGCCCTGGCCGCCCGAGGGAAAGTCTCCGCCCTGGCCGCCCGAGGGAAAGTCTCCGCCCTGGCCGCCCGAGGGAAAGTCTCCGCCCTGGCCGCCCGAGGGAAAGTCTCCGCCCTGGCCGCCCGAGGGAAAGTCTCCGCCCTGGCCGCCAGATGGACTGACATTTCTGCCCTGGCCTCCCGAACTGTCCATTTCCCCTGCCCCACCCTGGTCTGTCCTTCCTGTTCCCCCTGTCCCGCCCTGGTCTGTCCTTCCCGTCCCGCCCTGGTCTGTCCCTCCCGTCCTGCCCTGGTCTTATGGAGCGTCTGGTAGCCGCTCCGTAGGGAGGGGGTAATGTCACATGCCTGTCCTGTCTTGTGCTGCACATGGGTGTTTTGTTATTTTGGGCTCCTGTCTATTGTCTAGCCCCTCCCATCTTGTTATCTGATTATTGGTTTATTTGCCCCACCTGTCTGTCTCGTTACCTCCTTGTTTGTTCCCCTATTTAGCCTCCCTGTGTTTGTAGTCCTGTGCTGGTTCGTTGTCCGAGTTTCTCGTTCCTGGAGTTCCTGAGTTTTGAGTTTTGTACCTTGTCTGCATGTCACTAATAAATTTCCTCTGCATTTGTATCCTCGTCTCATGTTAACTATTTCGTGACAGTCCCAGGTTTCTTAAGAATAGATGTTATAACAGCAGTTTTAAGTGCAGTAGGGACAGTACCAGAAAGAAAAATGCATGATATTAGTGATTAAAGAGGAAAGAAATGGTAAACCAGCTTTGACCAAGTGAGTCGGTAGTGTATCCAGTTGACACGTGACAGATTTAGATTTTTGTACAATGAAACAAATTTCCTCAACAGTTGGAATTTTAAAGGCAGAAAAAGTAGAAAAATGAAGATAAGGGAGAAAATGAAGATAACGGAGATGGCACAAAGCTAGAATGAATTATGTTACAATCAGGGTTTGGTTAAACCAATTGCTGGTGAATATGTTAAATTTTCTTATTAAAAAAGAGCTTGAATGCTTCACACAATTCTGTAGAGTCTATATGCCAGTTAGAACAATCAGGTGGCTTTAAAATAGTGTTAACCACAGAGAAAAGAGATTTTGTGTTTCCCACACCAGATCCAATCAAACCCGCATAATAATCTGATTTCGCTGTGGAAAGTGCAGACTTATAAACTTGCATGTGGTCAGCATACAAATCTTTATGAACTACAACTCCAGTCTTGGAATATAATCGTTCTAATCGACGCCCCTTGACTTTTAGCTGAAGGCGTTCTGATGCAAACCAGGGAGCAGAGTTGAGAAACGAAACAGTCCTGGTTTTCAGTGGGGCACAGGGGTCGAGGATCATTTGAAGATTGTCATTGTAATGCTGGATTAAATCATCAAGATTCCATGAATGGTCTTTGTAGGGAAGTGTGGGCAAACATTCTCCAAGAATAGTACGACTCGATTTAGGCTTAGACACAGATAAAAAAAGACACCGAAAGACACCAGCAAGTGGTCAGTGATAACTCAGCAGTAGTGCAATTACCAGGAATCACACCTGAACAGCAGACCAAATCAAGAGTATGACCTTTTGAATGAGTTGAGACATTGATAAATTGCTGTAGTCCAAAACCATCTAGGCATGATAAAAACTCCTTTGAACATAGATTATCTGTATTGTCCACATAAATATTAAAATCACCAACCAAAAGCACGTTTGGGGACAAGGAACAAAGAGAAGTAAAAAATTTAGAAATTTCCTGTAGGAATATAGAATTGGCCTTCGGAGGCCTGTATACAATAGCAAGGATAGTTGGAACGAATCCATTGATTTGCAAGGCAACAGATTCAAATGATGTATATTCTGTTACAGGAAGAGTTGTAACTTTCAATTTTTCCTTATATAGGTACATGGTTTACAGATAAAAGCAGGGCTGGACTGGCCATCGGGCATACCGGGCATTTGCCCGGTGGGCCGACGTGCTTTTTGGGCCGATACATCTCATACTCATACATTATTTTTTTTACGGCCCATAAAATGTGTACATAGGCGGCCCATTCGTTTTGTTTTGTTTTGCTTAATTGGCGGCGCTGGGTTTGTGCCGGTGTAATGCAGTGGTCAAAAAAGTCAGTGTTAGTTTTTTTTTTTCTGACAGACCAGCCCATGAAACACGTAGATCAGCGGCCCATTGGTTCTTTTCTTGATTGACACTGGGCTGGCCCAATCACAACTTTAAACGAGTGAGCGAGAGTGCAGCAGTGTCAGTGTGTATCTGTCAAAATAGTCTGCGAGATGGAGAAGAAACGCAAGGATTGTGCAGAGAAATAGCGTGAAAAAATAGAACCAGGCCCTTAAAGCAGACACTGTAAACTGTGTCAAAATATATGTTCCCTTTCAAGGGAACTTCGAGCTGCGTCGAGACGCGGTGGGAACGCTCTGCGTGATTGCGTCGTGAAGCACGTGTATAATCAGTCCAATGGAAAGACGAGACGTCATAGGCGGGTGACGTCATCGACCAGGAAGCTATAAAGCACCCCTGCGACAGACCGTGGCAGCTTTCTGTGCCTTCAGCAAGCGATCTGTGTATTCTGTCCTTGTCATATTTATTGTTGTCTGTCAAGTTGCAATATATATATTTATTATGGCAAAAGAGAACAAGCAAGTGTTGTGTTGTTCCCTCCCCACGTTATATCACGGGTGGGGACACACACTTCAGCTTTGTGTTGCTTGTTTGGGAGTGGAGCATGCCAACAGTCAGTTCTCGAGGGGGCTGACTGTGAGCATTGCGAGAAGCTGTCCGTGAGGACGCTCCGCTCCCGCCGGCCGTTCTTCGAGAAGGACGGTTCGGTGCGCGCGCCCCGAGGCGCGGGTCCCGCTGCTGCCGAGGCACGGCGTCGACGCGCATCTTGGGGATCGCAAATGGTTCTAACAAACACCTGTTCGATCCACGTGCCTTATCTCGGGGAGAAGCACGCTCTGCGGTTTCTCCTCCCCGGGATGAGGCACTCATCCTGCGATTTCCAGTTCCGAGGAATTGGTATCGTTAGTGTTTTTGTTTAAAAATAAATAAATAAATAAAAGAAAATAAGGCAGATGTTTATGAGTTTTCAATAAATAAATAAACAAGTCAGCTCATAACTCTGTTGAATAAAGAGGAGCTTATAAAAGGAGGTTTTATATAATGCTGTTGCTAAGTTAAATATTACTGGCCAGCCGAACATATATATATGAGAGTGAAAGTATAAGGAAAACTCTATATCTCAGCCTCCTCGTCGGGGAGTGCCGTTTTTTCCCTATCTCCACACTGAGGTGTCGAGATCGTGGAATAAACCGGTTTCTGTTTATGTATTTTATCCCTAAACTTCTACTATAGTAATGTTATGGGTATTAAGTATTATGGTATGACAGTGCCTCGGGTTAAAGAGACGCTTGCGAGCTATCTCTCTCCCGTGTTGGTGTCATAATAACCCCGACGTTACCCACCAGCCACCATAAATAATAGATAAATATTATTAGGCAGCACTGGTGGGTAAAATGTATAAGCATGGATTAATGTGAGGATGTAACAGCACTGACGCTATTTGAGAATTGCGTCGCGCAACAGATAAACTATACCGGGGAGGGACAGTTTCGAGAAATCGTTTCTCCTCGGCGTCCTCTTGGGCGACTCTCTGAGGAGGGTCGCAGCGCTGCCAGTTCGGTTGTTTCCTGCTGGTGGCCACGGAGTGTTATATTTATATATATATATATATATAGTTTTTCTGATGTAAAGAAAAATTAAGATAAAATATGTCTTTTCTTCTGGACGCTCGAAGACGAAGAAATAAACTCTTCAGTGGCGTTCCAAAGGTTTCTTCCTCACCGATCTAACGTTCCTGAGACTGCTGGGCGGGAGCAGTCTCAGCATACTTAAGCTCCTCGCAGCATAGAGTGCGGTAAAACAAAGATTCGCCATTCGGGCTCATCCACAATCGATGGGGACCTGGGTGGCGGTCACAGTCTAGCCAGTTAGAGATATGCAAGATCTGAGGACTGTTTTATCTCTAAAATAGCTAAAAATGGAAGAAGCCCTGACGCCGAGGCTGCAGGCTTCTGAGGGTGGTCCCCTCCGGGGTAGGGACGGTTTTGAGAAATCGTTTCTCCTCGGCGCCCTCTGGGGTGCGACTCTCTGAGGAGGGTCGCAACGCTGGCTGTTCGGTTTTTCTGCCGGTTCGCCGTTTCAGGACACCGAGGTGTCAGCGTCCCCAAACGATCCTCTGAGGAGGGTCGTAGAGCAGTCATTTCGGTTTCCCTGCCGGTTCGCCGTTTCAGGGCGCCGAGGTGCCTGCTTTTTTCCAGCGATCCTCCGAGGAGGGTCGTCGGAACAAAGCTAGTTAGAGGTAGGCAAGATCTGAGGACTGTCGTTATCTCTATTAAAACTTAGACAAGAAGTCCTGACGCTGAGGCTATCAGGCTTCTGAAGGTTTCCCCGGGGCAGGGACGGTTTTGAGAAATCGTTTCTCCTCGGCACCCTCTGGGGTGCGACTCTCTGAGGAGGGTCGCAGCGCTGCCAGTTCGGTTGTTCCCTGCCGGTTCTCCGTTCAGGGCACCGAGGTGTCAGCGTCCCCATACGATCCTCCGAGGAGGGGCGTAGAACGGTCAGTTTGGTTGTTCCCTGCCGGTTCGCCGCTTCAGGGCACCAAAGTGACTGTTCAACCAAATCCAGAGGCCAGTCTCGAGAGACTGGTTCTCCTAGTAGAATTTCTGGCAGCGTGGAAACTACTGCCATATATTTCTCAGTGGGTCCTGCACACTTTAGAAAAGGGTTTCAGAATTCAGTTCGGTTCTCGTCCGCACAGATTTCTAGAGGTCCTCCCCACAGTGGTGGACCCCAAGCAGGCTCTGGTTATGGAGCAGGAAGTACTGACACTTCTGCAAAAGGAGCTATAGAAGGGGTTTCTCCTCCCAGCAGACAGTCAGGGTTTTACAGCCGTTACTTCATTGTTCCGAAAGAGGATGAGGGGTTGCGTCCTATTCTAGACCTGCGTCAATTAAACAGCAGGTTTCAGAATCTCAAGTTCAAAGTATACTATACGCTAAAATGATTGTCACAGATTCAGTCCGAGGACTGGTTTGTCACAATAGACTTGAAGGACGCTTACTTATCTATCCATCCTCATATCACAGGAGGTTCCTGAGGTTTGCTTTCGGGGGCGAAGCATACCAGTATTGGGTTCTTCCCTTCGGCCTAGGTTTATCACCCCGCATCTTTACAAAATGCGTGGATGCAACTCTGGCTCCTTTGAGACTCCAGGGCATTCGCGTATTATACTTTATCTACGATTGGTTGATTTTAGCTCAGTCCGAGCAGTTGGCGGTTCGGCATCGAGATGTCGTTCTGTCTCACATAAAGAGGTTGGGGTTGTGGCTCAACGCCAAGAAGAGTGTGCTCCTCCCAGCTCAGAGGACCACTTTTCTGGGTGTTTTATGGGATTCGACAATAATGCAAGCACGTCTGTCTCCTGCACGTATTTCTGCGATTCTCACAGCCGTAAAGGGGATAAAACTAGGCCAGTCACTCACTGTGAAACAGTTTCAGAGACTGTTGGGGCTCATGGCAGCTGCGTCCAACGTAATCACTTTTGGCCTTTTGTACATGAGACCTTTGCAGTGGCTCAGGATCAAGGGGTTTTCTCCGAGGGGAAATCCATTTCGCACGATCAAGGTCACGCGGCGATGCCTTCGTGCCTTGGTCATGTGGAAGAAACCTTGGTTCCTCGCCCAGGGCCCAGTGCTGGGGGCTTCTTGTCGACGCGTAACGCTTTCGACGGATGCTTCCCTCACGGGATGGGGGGCGGTCATGAGTGGCCGCTCAGCGAAAGGTCTTTGCAGGACCATCAACGTTCTTGCCACATAAATCGGCTAGAAATGATGGCGGTATTTCGAGCTCTCAAATACTTCCTGCCAGACCTGAGAGGTCACCATGTGCTTGTCCTTCCGGACAACACACTGATGATCTCGTATATCAGAGCAGATATCCTGTTGAGGCAGGGGCTGAGGCCCGGGGAATGGGGACTTCACCCCAAGGTGGTGGAGCTCCTTTAGGAGAACTTCGGTCAAAACTCAAGTCTACCTTTCGCATCGTTTATACAACGCATTGCCCATTTGGTTCTCCCTGATGCATCCAGCTCTGCTTGAACTGGATGCAACGTATTAGGTGTGGTTGAGGCTACACCTGTATTCATTTCCTGATATCTTTGCTCTTGGGAGTTACTCTCTTCCGGAGTTATGGATACTATGGGCTCGGCCTCTGAGGGGGCCCAGCTCATAGATTCAGGTCTCTCGACTGAGGTCGTGGAGACCATACTCCAGTCTAGAGCTCCCTCCACGAGAAGACTGAATATGCATTGAAATGGAAACTGTTCTCTGCCTGGTGTGGAGAATGCCTTCTGAATCTTGCTATCTGCCCTATGGTACAGTACTTGATTTCTGCAATGAATGTTTCTTTGCTGGGTTATCTCTGAGGAGAGATCCTTATTTCATCTTCTCCGTGGTACTTGAGGCTGGGGCCTGCACGTACTTGGATTTGCACCTGGTATGGTGATAGTCTTCCTCACCCCTTGCCGGGTTGTATTCCTACTAAATTTGTGGGTCATTGGTGCTGCAGGCCTTCTGTCCTCCACCTTAATACAAGCCAGATCAGGAAGAACTTAATCTGTTTTGCCCTGTCCGGGCTCTTGGATGCGTATGTCCACAGAGCTGCAACCTGTGGCATATATATAAGAGCAGTTATTTGTCTGCTTCAGGTTACCTAAGATAGGTTGCCCTGCATCTAAACAGATAATGAGCAAGTGAGTAGTTGAGGCTATCTCACTTGCTTATGAAGCGGCCGGACAGCCTTCACCTTTGGCTGTCCCGGCCCATTCTACCAGGAGTATGGCTGCCTCTAAGGCTTTATTATCAGGAGTTTCACTCTGACATCTGTAATGCGGCAGGCAGGTCCTCACCGCATACATTTGTTAGATTTTATGACTTGGACCTAGGCTCCACTCCAGGGTCTAGGGTGCTTGTTTCCTAGTATGCGCATGGTCTTCATACAGAACAGGCATTTGTCATATGGCATCGTGGGTATAGGGTTCCCACCGCGTCTCGACACAGCTCGAAGTTCCCTTGAAAGGGAACGTCTCAGGTTACGTATGTAACCCTGGTTCCCTGAGAGGGAACGAGACGCTGCGTCGCCTTGCCATACTCCCTGCATGCCTGTGATCGACTTGCTTCGGCTTACAGAAGCTGCCACGGTCTGTCGCAGGGGTGCTTTATAGCTTCCTGGTCGATGACGTCACCCGCCTATGACGTCTCGTCTTTCCATTGGACTGATTATACACGTGCTTCACGACGCAATCACGCAGAGCGTTCCCACCGCGTCTCGACGCAGCGTCTCGTTCCCTCTCAGGGAACCAGGGTTACATACGTAACCTGAGACGTTTTCTGCCCTTCATCAGCTCCAGTGATGATGATGATGATAGTGAGGAGGATCAGGAGAGAGATGAGAAAGTGTAGAGCCTGCGGTAAGCAGAACTACTTTCAAAACACTTAAGCTATGTCATGATCGAGTGTAGGAACCCATAACCCAGTTACAGATTATTTCCACATTGCATAGTTGACGATTACATAGACAGTATATAAAGACGATTACCGCAATTCACTAGAAATTTAATGAGAGGCCTTTGTAAACCATGTTTTCCGCCAAAATAAAAGCTTGATGCAGTTTGCGTCAAAATAAAAGATCATGTGCTTATCTCTTTCAAGTATAGAAATTGGAACAAAACTAATTATGAAAGTTTCCTTTATTTTTTAGTGCATTTGTTTTACAAAATATGGCTATTACTGTCATTGGATTAATATTATAACTATTATTATGTAGTAGGTGTAATGTAAATAGACACTGTAACTAAAAGAGGTTTGAATTTTTCATTTAATTTGCACACTGAATATAGGTTGGAGCTTTTAATTTTGAACTCTCAAAGTGCACCAGATTGATCAATTTAACATTAAAATGCACACATTTTTCTCACGGGGGGCATGTCCCAGGACCCCCCTAGAAGAACCAAGGTCCACCCACCACAGTTTTACCAAAAATCCTGTGAGAAACACTGGTATTGCTATGCCATTGCAGCTTATAGCTTGTTTTAGGATTCATCACTGTGGAGTATAGTTCAACTGTATTAATTAATAAATGTCAAATTTTCACTCGTTCCTATACTCACTCTTTAACATGGCATTAGTGGTTTTAAGGAATAGGAGTTGGTATGCATATAATTAAGGGCGTGCAAAGATGGGTGGTGTTTATGATCATATAGTGGGCCAGTCTGGGCCAAAATGCCCGGGCCGATTTTTTGTCCCAGTCCAGCCCTGGATAAAAGCATATCCAGGAGGAATAGAATGGTTCAAATGGAAAAAGTCATTACTTCGTTGCCAAGTTTCAGTAAGACAGAGACAATCGAACTTACGATCAAGCAGCAGATCATTCACGAAAGGACCTTTATCGGAGATTGATCAAATATTCCATAGTCCAAATGAAAGATTGTTCTTACCGTTGTTAGAGGTAGTCGCCTTGGTTAGTCGTGAAGTCGGACACTTTCTGCTTCTTGTAGTGACGCTAGCGCTGTGTTTGCATACTTTACCACAGCTGAAGTGAAATAAATGCTATATTTGTCAATTACACAGACACTTCAGATACTTTTCTGTTTAATACGTTATGCAGCCTACACTGTAGTACTGCTTAATACAGCGTCTGTTTATACAAGAATAAAGTTCAACATAAGCTTATATTTAAATACCAATGTAGTGGAGTCTACGTTTTTATATCAGTTATATTTTGATAAACTTGACACAATATAACATCGCGACTAGATGAAAAGAGATTGTACAGTTATAAAAACAGATTTGTGAGCATTAGTGGAACTGAAGGTGCATGTGAGAATAACCACAAAACACACGTGATCGTTGTCATGTGGTGAATCTGGCCAATCGTGGAACAGCTGTGTCGTCATCAGAGCTCGTGAGTCGCTCTGGAGTCCTCCTGCTCTGATTCACTCTCGATGTACTTTCATGGCATACGTCACAGTCACGTGGCGTCGGCGCTGTCTCAAGTTGGACACAATTTCTAACCAGAATGCACTGCTTCAAGTCAGCCGCCGATCGGTCTGTGCAGCGCTGCATGAAGTCGAACTAGCCTATAGACACTGCTATTCTTTTATATTTAGAATTACTTTTTGAACTATAGGCCCTATCTTGCACCCAGCGCAATTGACTTTGTACACTGACGCATGTATCATTCCTATTTTGCACCCGCGCACAGCGGACTTTTCCCTCCACAGACACACGTCGGTAAACTAGCAAATGCATTTGCGCTCCCGGGGGCGGTTCAGCGCAAAGAGGAGGCGTGTTCCGGCGCAAACGTATTTTGCAGGTTTAGAAAACAATTCCGCCACTGACCAGGAAAAACCTCGTTTTACGCGTTGCGCATGTTATTCATATGCTATTTTAAGGGCGCATGCTTGGCCATAATCAATGTAGCGTGTGCACAATGCGCATACACTTTGCTTATCTCATCTACACACAGACGCAGCAGTTCTCATTTTTAGAAAACCATACATTATTACAAGGAAAAATATTAACACATGAGGGAAATCATTGTTGTGTCCATGAAGATGTGAAACAATAGGCATAAATCTAGCTTACACATTTACCCAAATTATTATACACCTGTTTAACCGAAGCTAATTTGGGTGTGTTTCTCCGTCCCCAATGTCACTTCTCTGTGTTTTACGGCCCTGACGAGAACGTCGGTCTCCTCGGCTGTGAACCGCTCCTGGCGTGCGTCTGGCAAATCCGCCGTTATAATAGCCATCCGCCATGGAACAAGCGCGCCTGCTCTTAAAGGGAATGTGAGATGTCGCTCTGATTGGTTTATTTCACGTTACGCCCAAACCACACCTATGAATGATGAACCTACTTCAGACCAACTCATTTTAGATTTGCGTCGGGCGCAAGAGTCATTTATCCCGCCGGTATAATAGCAACAGCGCCCAAGACCCGCCCACAAAGCTACTTGCGTTTCGCACTTGATACTTGCGTTTCAGATCGTTAAAATAGGGCCCAATATCTTTAATCATCATCGTTATCGTACTTGTTGTGACCGAACCTTTACCAAGGAAAAGAGAAAGGTATTCAGGATTGCGATTGTCAGAATAATAGCATACTAATATTTCTGAACAGAGAGCTCCCCCTGAAGTAGTGTTGAAGTTAATGAGATAATTAAGTGACACCTGATATTAATAAGCAGAATCACTGAAGGAATGAGACTCACGGGTTGGGGTCTCAGTACCAGCAGGAAAAGTAGGTGGTGGGAGTGAATGAACATTACCCACATAAATCATATGATTCAAAATTACGTGTCTGTATTAAATACCATACCATGATGGTAGTTGAACAAACTCAGGGTTACAGGATTAGTTTCAAGTTGACAAACACCAAACCAATCCAATCAGGTTTGTTGGTACCGTGACTATCGCGATGAACACTGCTAAAAGCCGAACCACTTTCATGGTGCCTAAAATCCTGGGTTGGTGCAAACTAAACTGAAACATAATTTGTTAACTTAAACCGGCTTCATGGTTTAGGCCTCAGGCCACTACATGTTATCATCAATACATAATAATCATCTACTACATAATCATTTGTCACTGCTTTTTTTCTATAACAAATGTGCTTTATAACAGCCAGAGAAAAACTAATGTTAGAGTTAAGTGTAACTTAATAAAACTAACAGATGAATAAGAAAGAATGAGACAATGGAATATATCTAGAACAATAACACACTGTTTCTGCTTCTGTTTCACGTCAGAGATGTAAAGATTGTCCACCCTGAAAGTCTAAATGTGGACCTAAACAAATGAGTGATGAGGATGTGTTTACATGCAAATGTGTTCATGTTCTATAAACTAACACAGAACAGCAGGAGTATGACACGAAACTAAAGAAGAATTTTCTAAATAAGACTAATTATTAAAAATGTAACAATGTTTTAATGAACACATTCCAGCCAATCACAATCAAGTATTTAGACGGAGGAAATGAAGACGTTTATTCTGAAACAGCAGAAGAAGATGATGATATTATTTCAGTGGGATAGTGAGTCTGATAATCTTTACTAACATTAGAGATGGACTATAGGGGAATTAAAGCATGATATGAGCATTTTCATGAATGTCTGCCGTGATCTCCTCCTCAACACCAGCGATCTCGGCTCTCAGAAGAGGAAAAAGAAGAAGCCTATATATATGAGCAAAACAGTTTATACCTTTTTTCCACAGAAAAACAAACAAACAATTGTCTTCCTTTACTCTTTTTTAAAGCTTCAAACCCTCAAGCCCCAAACCTCACTGGTCAAACTCACTCCTTCATCTCACACACGTTTCTTTCTCTTTGACTGGAGCCTCAAACCGTGTTTTTTTTTAAAGGCTCTCAGTAACCAGTATCACCAGTCTAATACCCACACCTGCAGTCTTGGCCACTAGAGAGTATGTGCACGTAGCAGGCTACAAGTGAGCACATTCTAGTGGTGCAAAGATGTACGGGGCGCCGTTTGTAAAGCGGCTCACGCTGAAAATAACAGCAACATTTTGTCACATTTAGTTTCAAACAATGTTTAAAAAACTGGTATGAATTTTTGACGGTCACTTTTTAGCACATTTACAACAATATTTGTCAACTTAGAGATATTTTAAATAGTTAAATCTAAATATTAAATGTTACACCTAAATGTTAAATCTAAATGCTAAATCTAAATGTTAAATCTAAATGTTAAATCTAAATCTAAATGTTGAATCTAAATATTTAACTAATATGCAAATTTAGATTTGATAAATGATAAACATTTAGATTCAACATTTAGATTTAGATTTAGATTTAACATTTAGATTTAGATTTAGATTTAACATTTAGATTTAACATTTAGATTTAGATTTAATATTTAGATTTAACATTTAGATTTAGATTTAACATTTAGGTGTAACATTTAATATTTAGATTTAACTATTTAAAATATCTCTAAGTTGACAAATATTGTTGTAAATGTGCTAAAAAGTGACCGTCAAAAATTCATACCAGTTTTTTAAACATTGTTTGAAACTAAATGTGACAAAATGTTGCTGTTATTTTCAGCGTGAGCCGCTTTACAAACGGCGCCCCATAAAGATTAGATTAGATTAGATTCAACGTTATTGTCATTACACAAGTACAGGTACAAGGCAACGAAATGCAGTTTAGGTCTAACCAGAAGTGCAATAGCAGCAAGTGCAGGATATACAGTGGTTCCATAAGTGCAGAACATGGATATGTACTGAATAAATATAGAGTTAAATACTATTATAAACAGAATTTTACAGATAGATTTGTCCTATGAATATAATATACAGATAACTATTACTGTGAACAGAATTTACAGCTAGATATGTACTGAATATATTATACAGATGGCTATTACTATAAACAGAATTTTTACAGATAGATCTGTACAATGAACATAATATACAGATGGTTATTACTATAAACAGAGTATACAGGTGAATATGTACTATGAATATATATATAGATGGCTATTACTATAAACAGAGTTTTACAGATAGATATTATGTAATAAGTTAGGCTAAGATGAGCAGTATAACAATGGATTTAAAGTAGTGCAAATAACGTTTGGACAGAAGCTATCCGAGTAAAAGTGCAGTGGAAAGTAATTGCATATTACAGTTAAAGTACGGTATTGCAAATGTATATTGGTACTGTATAAATAAACAGTCGGCAGTGCAAATTGAGCATATTCCAGTCAAGGTAAGTAGGTAAGTAGTGCAAGATGCATATGTAAACAGTTGTTACTATAATAACAGTCAGCAGTGCAAATGAACATTATAGTATTGCAAATTACTATAATAACAGTCAGCAGTGCAAATGAACATTATAGTATTGCAAATAACAAAATGGAGGCAGGTGTGAGGAGGGAGAGGAGAGTCTATCAGTATATGAGGGGAGTGGGATCAATGAGGGTTAGAGTTTAATAAAGAGACAGCTCTGGGGAAAAAAACTGTTCTTTAGTCTGCTGGTCCTGGTCCGGAGGCACCTGAAACGCCTGCCGGAGGGCAGGAGAGAAAACAGTCTGTGGGCTGGGTGAGAGGAGTCCTTAAGGATGCTGCGAGCTCGATGCAGACAGCGTTTCCTCTGGATGTGCTCGATGGCAGGTAGTGGAGTCCCAGTGATGCGCTGGGCGGTTTTCATCACCCGCTGCAGTGCCTTGCGCTCTGCAACAGAACAGCTCCCATACCACACTGTAGCACAGTTGGTCAGGATGCTTTCTATTGCACAGCGATAGAAGTAATACACATAAAGATGTGTATTTGTAAATTTTACAACATTTGCAAATGCTTTTTATCACTTAATTAAAAGCATCATCATTACTAGTAAACTGTGTTACATATATGTATATGCCTATAAGCACTGCTGTACAGACACTTAGAGGTTTATTTAAAAATGCAAAGCTTTGAAAATCAAAATAAAGCTCTGTAAACACTTGCATTTTTACAACACTGTAAATGTGTCCCATCGGGTAATCAAAAGTTCTACACACACTTGCGGTCTTCATGCCCACTTGAACACTTGGGCCAAACACAAGGAAAACGTCATGCAAGTGTAGCAGGAGTGCATTAAGAACATTTATTTTGTGATTCCACTTGCCATGACCATTTTTGGGTTTTCCTCATTCTTTCCATCCACCAGTGACACACTTTGCTTCTTCCCAGTCTGCATGTGCGTTCCCAGCGGTGGGTCACGCAAGTTTACGTGCTGATTTATGAAGGCCGTAACCTTGTAAATGATTGTTTCATAGGTTATACTGTTGTAAGTGTGACTTCAAGTCCCTCTGTGATGGACACATTATCTGTTTTTTCCTACAGATGTTATAAACGGAGGATTTGATGGGACAAATTTCTGCATTCAAGAGTGATTCTGAGTAGACACAACACAGATAACACACCACTACACACGTAGACAAATGGTGAAGTGCAAAGATCGCAAGAATGGAACGGCCATTTATGTCAAAATGATCAGGGATGAAACATGAGTTATGCAGTCCAGCAATATCATTAAAGCTGCTGTTTAGTTGTGAATGTTCAAATGTAAATTGTAAATGTTCATATCATTTTTTGATTAAGGTTCATATTAATATAGACTAATACTGACAAAGACGTCAATATGCAAATATAGAGAAACAGAGGAAGACAAACACAAATAAGGTGGACAAATACACAAATATAGAGGAAGTAAAATATGAAAATTAGTTTTAGAACAATACACAAATGATGTGATGAGCTGAAAGAGGGATGAGAGCAGATATAATAATAGCGTAGTGTAAATCTGCAGACAGAAACATCAGACTCAGGACAGAAACACACAACCTCTAAAGTAAGAACATGTTCATTCTTCAAACACAATTACACTTTCAGATGTTAATATTGTCTGAATGATTATGTACAGTGAACTCATGCTGCTGTTCAGATACTAAATGAAATTGTCATATTTTACTCCAAAATGAATCTGGGAATGTTTGATTTCTGAGTTTTTCTATGTGTTTCTTCCTCAGAAATGGACCAAACTCTATATTTGATTCTTCTTCTCATTGGTGAGTGTGTTTATGGTTTATAGTTTCATCAGGTTTGACCCTGTTATGAAAAGCATTAAATCAAACGCTCTCTTTCACAGCTCTCTGCTCCGTATCTGAATGTGTTCAGCGTCAGTATCACTTTATAAACGTGAGGAAGACCTGGACTGAAGCTCAGAGATTCTGCAGAGAGAATTACACAGATCTGGCCACCGTTGACAACATGAACGACATGAACGAGCTGAAGAAGAGTGTGAATGATGGAGGTGATCAGTCTATCTGGATTGGGCTGCAGAGGAAATGGCAGTGGTCTTCAGGTGAACCTGCACTCTATCTGAACTGGGGATATGGACAACCTGATGGCAAAGATGAGTGTGCTTTCATGAGAAATGGACAATGGGAAGATTGGCCATGTAGTAACAGCCTGACATTCATCTGCAATTCATCTAACAGTAAGTGCAGCTCCATACAATCACAATACACATTCATTTATAAAAGATACACCATATTCTGTACTGTAAAATCTAATTAGTTAGACTTACTTAAAAGCACCCAAACCAATTGCCTTAAAAACAAAGTAAAAAAAAAAATAGGAATAGTATGTTGTATTGGCAAATGCTTAGTTAGTATAGTTCAGTTATACAAGCGTTCCAGTAACTAAAAAAGAACCGAGAGTACTTGATAATTTACATGGCTACTGGACAACCTGAAGGCAGAGATGAGTGTGCTATGATGAGAAATGGACAATTTCATGATTTGTCATGTAGTGATACTCGTCATTTCATCTGCAACAGTAAGTGCAGCTATTTACAATTACAACCATTCATTTATTGATGCACCATATATATAACGGCTCCAGAACGTCTTCTACTAACACACACAGTATTAACTTATAAATTAAAGATAGCTTAGGTAACTTCAGAGAGGCTAGCAATATCAAGCTAGCTTTGAAAGCATGAGATCCCACTCTCCCTTCAGAGTCTCCAAACCCACGGCTCCTTTAAAACACAAGCACACACACAGCAGAGTCGGCTAAGCATCAAGAGAGACCGTGTCAAATTACCTCATGACTCAAAGCACATAACATTACAATAATAATGAACGTAAACAGCATACGGAGCTCTAGTTGTACCACCTGACTGCTGTAGATTCATTTCGGCGTTGATAGTGTTGATATAGATAAACATCAATCCGAGTCTGAGGACGTGACCAGCTCCAGGTAGAATGTCACAGTTTGTCACCTCATAATTACGGTTACTCATGGTGTGAACGCAGCATGAGCTCGTTGTTTTGGTTCAGGAGGAACTGTAGAAGACGACTGCTGTGTGTTTGTGGCGCTCAGTGACTGTGTGTTTCTACAAAGCCTTACAGAACGCACTGATGATGTGTGCCGTCTGCGCAGAAGGTGCATATGCAATGATTTATCAACATTAAAACACAAAGAATATAATTTTTTTCAGGTATGCTAGTTTTTCATTTGCATATCTTAAGTGTAGAAAAATATATAAATCCAGAGGTTTTGTAGACAAATTTGCAAATGTTTTAAATTTCGATTTTTGGGCTATGTGTAATATAAATAAATAAATAAATGCTTAAAAAGAACAATACACAAACGTTATGTATACTGATAAACTGTTCGCAGATATTCTCTTTGTCAAGTATCCAAGGTCAATTTGTTTTTAAGCCAGATTACAAAACTAACTCAAACCTCTATTGTTACAAAAATGATAATTAAGGTAAATTATTGACTGACTGTATTCAAATGAGTAAAACAGATAAGTATTATTACTCACACCATCACTATGCCTCCTTTTCAGATATCTGAAAAATGCCACTAAATTAAGCAGCCTTTTCATGCTAAAATGCTTAACTGTTTTATCTTCAATCATGGAGGTCTGCGCAATCGGGCCGTTTTGTCTATGGTGCAGCCTAGGGATGTTTGGACCCCAATATATATATATATTTTTTTTAAAGAAGGCCTTAAACACTTTATTATCTTTTACCTCTATAGTTGTAGACTAAATTTAGTTTAAAGAAGATCTAGCCTACATTTCTCTTTTTCATTAAGGGAGATATGGAAAATATGCCATGCTTTAGTTTAGTGGAGGATTTCTGTCCCCTAGTGGAAAACGTCTCAGGTTACGACTGTAACCCATGTTCCCTGAGAAGGGAACGAGACACTGTGTCGTTGAAAACGACTCTTTGGGGACGCTCCCTTAGCGTGCGCTTCTGAAGTATGAATGAAACTAATCCAATCCTGATTGGTGTTGCGTCATGACGTAACATGTGACGGCATAACCGGATGCATAAAAGTGACGCCGGCACTAAGTATGGTAACCCATACTTGGAATTTGACCTCTGCATTTAACCCATCCAAGTTAATGCACACACATTAGGAGCAGAGTAGTGAGTAGTTAACACACACACACTGCAAACGTGGATACACACACCCAGAGCAGCGGGCAGCCTTTTGTGTGGCGCCTGGGGAGCGATTAGGGGTTAGGTGCCTTGCTCAAGGGCACCTCAGTCATTTCCCACCGGTTCTGGAATCGAACCAGCAACCTTCGGGTTACCAGTTCAACTCCCTAACCACTAGGCCATGACTGCCCCTAGCAAGCCGCTCCGAGGCATCAAGGGGCGTGGCAAGACGACGCAGTGTCTCGTTCCCTTCTCAGGGAACATGGGTTACAGTCGTAACCCGAGACGTTCCCTATCGAGGGAACTCAACACTGCGTCGATGAAAACGACTCTTTGGGGAATGAATGCCCACTATGCCATGCAGCCCTCCAGCCCTCCTAGACCCAGATTTTGAGCGGCGAGGGAGATACTGTTGGAACGCCGCTGATTGCTTTTTCGCCTCCTGAAACCTGTCGACGACAGTAGTGACTGCGTCACCGAACAGGCCAGAAGGTGCGTCCAGCAGAAAAGATTTATCTTTTTCTTTTATACCCGACATATTCAGCCACAGATGTCTCTCCGTGGCCACCATAGCTGCCATAGAGTGGCTGATAGCGCGCAGAAGCAGATAGCTCGAGCATTGGGCACTCGTCACAGGCAGAAGAAGCCACATCGCGGGCTTCTGCGCCGTGAACGAGCGTTATAGAATCTGCGGATGATGAACGAGAAAAGGCCTCGGCAGACTCGTTCACATCCGCGAGATCCTTCTGCGATCCCCACGATCTAAGCCGCCGCGCCGCCTCAACGGACGTGGGACCTGAACCTGGCCATCATCAGAAAAAATAGCCAAGCGGGAGCACAGCACTCTAATAGGGAGTGCTTCACAGTGTTCACAGGCAGCCCCCTCGAGAGCCTGTGCATGCTGCGCTCCTAAACAATACACACACAACTGATGCGTGTCCCCACCCGTGAGATATCTAGGGCAGGGGTGCACACACTTTGTGTATTGTTCACTCGCCATACTTATAGGGTTTTTGCAACACCAAATAAGACAGACAGTTTCACAGAGAGCGAAAGCTAATGTGTGTGTGTGCCGGCGTCACTTTTATGCATCCGGTTATGCCGTCACATGTTACGTCATGACGCAACACCAATCAGGATTGGATTAGTTTCATTCATACTTCAGAGGCGCACGCTAAGGGAGCGTCCCCAAAGAGTCGTTTTCAACGACGCAGTGTTGAGTTCCCTCGATAGGGAATAAAAAACTTTAAAAGGAAAATGACATAATGAAATTACCACTATAACCAGTAGATGGCAGCAGAGGAATCGTTTGCTCATACAGTGCTGCAAGTATGATGTCACTGTTTAGGCCAACCGACAGTTCGCATCACACTGGTTCCCTCGACAAAAACACAATAGGATTTTCCCATAGGCTTTTGGATTATCGCTAAAAACAAGCTCTGTGATCAACAAAAGTTTATGATACTTGCACATTTTGTCCATCAAGATCACAAATGAACACAACTTTTATGAATTTTGAAGCATAAATGCAGTCGCCAGAAGTAAAAAGCTAAAGTTTGGCTATAAACGAACTACACAATGGTCCCACAAATTCAAGACTATCATCACTAAAGCTTCTGACAACTCTTTCAGTTTTTATCTAAAGTCATGTTCCCAGAACATTGAGTTGGAATATAGTTTATAAGAGCAGAATTATATAGTTTATCTGTTCGGCGTGATGACATTTAATCTCCGACAGCCTCTGTAGTCCCATTTAGCCACTTGTTAGCAACAGCCTTTTTCAAGACATGTAACAGCTTAAAAAAATCACGAGTGGCGTAATATTGATGTATTTTATGTTGTAGAATAAAACGTGAAAGTGTCTTGAGCTTGTGTTCACCACAGACATTATTTCAGCCATTTAACCAAAATCCCATTCAAAAAACCCATTGACTTCGGGACGATGGAACCAGAAGTGCTAAAATGCTAATCTCTACAAAGTGATGTCATATTTGAACCACTCTATTTGCTCTTGCCACTTCATAATGTAGTTCTTTTCATGTTTTGCTTTTGGATTTATTATAAAATAGCTTTAATAACAAGTAAATATATATAAGTAAATAATGCATTACTTTTACTGGATTTAAAAAAAAAAATAGTAAACTGATTTTTAAACATTGCTAAAGGACACATGTGGAAAAAAAATTGTATTACAAAAATATTTAAAGCTGCTAGAATTACCCAGAAAACACAAACTTATTTTCTTCTTCTGGTCTGTGTTGCTGTGGGTCTATTAGTCTGCATTTACACTACAGCACTTAATGCACAGGTTTATTTTGACAAAGGTTTTGTCCCGTCCATTGCTACGGTTATCACTGTCAATCACAGCAATTTCAGAAGTGACTGAGGAACAATGTAACGGATTCATTCCTGTAATTATATATTTTTTTCTTGGCAATTTGGGATTCAGTTTTCATATTCTATGCTTTACGTATCCAGTTTTATAAAGTCCATTCCATTTCTGGCCTCACTCTCTCTCTGTGTGTGTGTGTGTGTGTGTGTGTGTGTGTGTGTGTGTGTGTGTGTGTGTGTGTGTGTGTGTGTGTGTGTGTGTGCGTGTGTGTGTTTTTTTAAGTTTCCTCGGAAATACTTCCATATTAATTAAAACATTTTCCTTACAAATTATATTATCAGCATTACAATTTGAGTAAATGTAACTGTGTAAAATATAATCACGTAATTATTGTATGTAATTCATGTAATTTGTTAGTGAATATAGAACAGACTGTGGATAAATGTAGAATTTTGTTTTATGGAAAAAAAAAATGAAAAAAGGAACAAACTGATTTTGTTTTTGTGTTTTTTTCTTAAAGCGAACACAGGACTCGTCTTTGTCAATCAGAAGAAGAACTGGACAGACGCTCAGAGTTTCTGCAGACAGAATCACACTGATCTGGTCAGTGTGAGGAACCAGGATGAGAATCAACAGGTTCAGAAGTTCATCAATGATAATCACATATCTAATGATGTCTGGATCGGTCTGTTCAGAGACTCATGGCAGTGGTCAGATCAGAGTAACTACTCATTCACATACTGCAAGTCTGGTGAACCTAATAATGCTGGAGGTGTTGAAAACTGTACAATGCTCAATCCAAATGCTCTGGGAAAATGGAATGACATAATTTGCAACAAGCAATTTCCTTTTGTGTGTCATGAAGGTGAGCAGATCCTCACAAACACACACAATCCATCCATCACCTCCAGATATCTTAAAGTTCACACTAAATGTCTGACATGACAGATTCCTCCACAGTGTTTGTTCTGCATGTTGTTTTTGATCAGTCTCTCTCTAGTTTTTGCTTGTGGTTTGTTTTGTGTCCAGATAAACTGATTCTGATCACAGAGACTCTGACGTGGCCTGAAGCTCTGAGATACTGCAGACAGAATTATACGGATCTGGTCTCGGTTCATTCAGAGGAGATGCAGGAGGAGGTGATGAATGTGGTTAAACGTGCGTCTACTGAGGCGGTGTGGTTGGGTTTACGTCACTCCTGCACTGTGGGCCTCTGGTTCTGGGTGAGCGGAGAGACCGTGTGCTTTCATAACTGGGCTCCAGGGAACGGCACAGGAGACGAGGACTGTGAGTCTGGAGTGAGATCTGGAGCAGTTCTGTCTGGAGGAGATCAGCGCTGGATCAGCCGTCCTGAGACTCACAAACTCAACTTCATCTGCAGCAGATCTTAGGAGTGAAGGATATGTCATTATCATCAGATAATGTGCTTATATCAGTAAAATTAAATTAATTTCTGTAATTTAAAAGTATCATATGAGTCTGTTTAATATCAATGTGATGTTCTTTGGGTATTTAAAATACTAATGTGCACTATATGTTTTAAAGACCCCATGACATCAACATGAGTTTTCATCTGTGGCTTTTAGAAACATTTATATTTTAAATTTGCATTAGTTCTCCCCTGAAAAAACGGCTCATTATTTTCAACACAGACTGTTCAGTCAAACATACTTGCTGTTAAATAGAAAGTAGAAGATCATGATTTGAGGATGTGGCTCAAAGTATATTGGCTGTTTAAAATAAAAGCAAAGCACAAGCCACGTCAGTTGATTTCATGGGATCTTGTTATTCTGGTGGTGTGGCTTCTTTCTTCTCCTCACTCCTGTGTTTTGCACTAGTCATATATTTACTAATTACTTGTTTAAAATATAATTGTGAGCATCTATATGTGTCTCAATTAAATTAAATATGGTTTATTCTTAAAGCTACAATATGTCTCTTTTTTTCGCCACTAGGGGTCGCTAACCTCTTACAATAACAAAGGCGTCGGTTGATGACGCAGTGATAAGAGGAATCATGGAGCTTGTCGTCATGCTGATGGATCTAATAATGTTTGTGGATGTGTGAATACATTCATGTTTTTTATTACACGGCTTGGTTGAATTCTAATGTAGAATGCATAGAATTATTTCTTGATAACACACCGTTGCCATGAAAAACAGAGCGTTGCTATGGACGCAGGATTCTAACCGTAGAGACGGAACGGACTATTTTCAAAAACAATCGTTTTTAAATCAATAAACTCCTTTTTAAATCAATATTTTGTGTCAAATTATTGATTTATTTGGTAGGTAGCCATGTAATAAGCGGGATAATGTAGAGCGAGGCGGTTGTTATAGCGAATACACTACCCACAAGTGCTGAATCACTACTCACACAGGACAGTTTATTTGACAAATTAAACTTGTGAAGTAACGCAGCGCTGTTTCACTTGCTCTAACGTTACAATATCACACTAAACTGCATTTGAGTGTGTTGAAAGTTATGTTATTTATTGTGTTAGTTTGTTGGCTATATGAGACTTGCAGTAAGCTAGATCATAGGTCTCGTCAAGTCTTAAAGCTCTGTCAAGTCCAAGTTTGTCGAGAAGCTCTTGGCATCTCGAAAACAACATGCCGATATTGATCCTCGTTTTAGTTCTCCTTTTGTCCCAAAGTCTGCTTGTAATGGTCAATAGTGTTTGAACAAAACAACAACAGCGTGAGCGTGGCGATAAACATTACGCAGTTGTCCACGTCTGTTGCCATGGTTACTATGGCAGTACTAGCAGAAACCAGGGATAACGCGGATATTACGTCATTGACAGGCGACAAGTGACAAGAAACGGGCACTGTTTAAAGGTGCAGTGTGTAATTTTTAGCGGCATCTAGTGGTGAGGTTTGCGAATTGCAAACAGCCAGTCACTCATGGCCTATCCCTCCCTTTGCAAACTCGAAGGAGAAGCTACGGTGGCCGACGAGCTGTTATGCTGTAGGTTAACGTTAGTGTTTTACGGACAATAGTACAATAGTACTAATCAGCTGATTGTCTCACGGACGTAACCAGCACATTTATACCCACATAGCAAAGCCATAACACAGCGAGGGAGAAGAACTAAGTTACATGAAACAATCTAACTACATATTTTACACCACTGACAAGGGAAAAGTCACTTCTCAAGATGTCTATGGCTAGCTTCTAGGTAATGCTAACATTTAGGGGTGTCCCCGACTATGGATTTTCATAGTCGAATCAGAATCGTCAAGTCTTGCCTATAGTCGACTAATAGTCGAATCGGTCACCGTGATTTTGCCAAGTAAGATGTGGTCCTGGATCAACAAATTTTGTTGATCCTGGATCAACATTTAATCAACCAATCACAAGCCTCTGATGTCATCAGTGTGTGCCGACCAAATCCAATCAGTCCATTTTGAACGTTCCCTCCTCTCTTCCCTCGGCTGACTGACAAAAGGTAAGTTATTTTGTCTGTCCTCTTTCTTTGACCCTCTCTGCAACTAAAAATCTGACTTTGTAAATGTATGTATTCACTAAAAAATCCTGAAATAGAACACTTAAATGGCCTAATGTAATGCAACTCTGAACATACATACAAAAGCCATGTGCTGTTTAGCTAATAGCTAAGCTTACTTTACTCCACAACCCCTAAAAGTCTTCTTTCTCTCATACCTTTACACACAAATACACATTAAATATTTAACAAAATGTTATAATAATGTTTAAAAATGTCAATAAATTCCAGGGCCCGTATTCATAAAGAATCTTAATGCAAAGAGTAGCTCCTAGTGACAAAATTCTAAGAAAATTCTTAGAAATGTGGGCGTTTACTCTTAAAATTAAAGAAAAAATCCTAGTAAAGAAAAAAGTAATTCAGAAAGTATCTTAACCCTTAAAAGAGGTTTTAAGGTCAAAATTGTTAGGAGCACGGACGAGGACTTTTAAGAGGCTTAAGAGTTTCTTTAGCAGAGGAGAACATGGCAGAAAGACGAAGAGGGAGAAGAAATGTGTTGCAGACAATGAATTACAGTGAGTTAATAAGACGCTATAGATTAGATCGTGCAGGGATCATGTTTGTGACTGATCTTATTAGAGACGCGCTAACATCTCCGACACAGCACAGAAATGCCACAGCGCCAGAAATGAAAGTAATCACTACATTACGATATTTGACAACTGGGAAAATTCCATGTTTGATACATTAAAACCAACATTCAAACCACCACTTAAATAGACATGCCAGCAATCAGTGTAATTGGAAAGAGTGGAACAATTTTTATCATTCTAAGTCAATCAAATACCTTATAGGAAATTAACAGCATGGTAAATAAAAAAAAAGGATTTATATACACATATATAATGTGTGTGTGTGTGTGTGTGTGTGTGTGTGTGTGTGTGTGTGTGTGTGTGTGTGTGTGTGTGTGTGTGTGTGAGAACGGTCAAATAGGAAAAATTACACATGTAATTTCAAAGTGAAGGCTTAGAATAGACCCTATACTTAAAATCACTTTTTTTTTTTCTTCTTGGACAACCAACCAATCACAGTCTTCAAAAGATTGTGTCATACATAGCAACGGGGTCAACCCCGCCTCCTTACTAAGATGAAAGTTTTTGGCTTTTCCTTACTCAGAGTTGCTCTCAGATCGGTCCCGAATCGCTTTTAAGCTAAGACTCATACGTAAAAGTTTTTAAGCTAAATTAAGAGTTTTCTTAGAGGATTCTTAGAATCTTTATGAATACGGGCCCAGGTCTTTAAAACAGATTACTATGATTTTAGTCTGAATAAAGTGTGCAAAAAGTATATGACATTTAAAAAAACAGTAGAATAACTGCTTTTTTAATTCTGATTGTAATAAATATATTTTGATAATTGCTATTGTCATCATTTCAATATGGGGTAGATTCGCTAATGTTGATCCAGGAACATCATGGTCATTTCAATATGGGGTATATTCGCTAATGTTGATCCAGGACCATCATGACCATTTCAATATGGGGTATATTCGCTAATGTTGATCCAGGACCATAATGGTCAGTTCAATATGGGGTAGATTTGCTAATGTTGATCCAGGACCATCATGACCATTTCAATATGGGGTATATTCGCTAATGTTGATCCAGGACCATAATGGTCAGTTCAATATGGGGTAGATTTGCTAATGTTGATCCAGGACCACCATGACCATTTCAATATGGGGTATATTCGCTAATGTTGATCCAGGACCATCATGACCATTTCAATATGGGGTAGATTCGCTAATGTTGATCCAGGACCATCATGACCATTTCAATATGGGGTAGATTCGCTAATGTTGATCCAGGACCATCATGACCATCTCAATATGGGGTATATTCGCTAATGTTGATCCAGGACCATAATGGTCAGTTCAATATGGGGTAGATTTGCTAATGTTGATCCAGGACCATCATGGTCAGTTCAATATGGGGTATATTCACTAATGTTGATCCAGGACAATCATGACCATTTTAATACGGGGTAGATTCACTAATGTTGATCCAGGACCATCATGACCATTTCAATATGGGGTAGATTCGCTAATGTTGATCCAGGACCATCATGACCATTTTAATATGGGGTAGATTCGCTAATGTTGATCCAGGACCATCATGGTCATTTCAATACAGGGTAGATTTGCTAATGTTGATCCAGGACCATCATGACCATTTCAGTACAGGGTAGATTCACTAATGTTGATCCAGGATAATCATGATCATTTCAATATGGGGTAGATTCGCTAATGTTGATCCAGGACCATCATGGTCAGTTCAATATGGGGTAGATTCGTATGTTGATCCAGGACAATCATGATCATTTCAATATGGAGTAGATTCACTAATGTTGATCCAGGACCATCATGATCATTTCAATATGGAGTAGATTCGCTAATGTTGATCCAGGACAATCATGATCATTTCAATATGGAGTAGATTCACTAATGTTGATCCAGGACCATCATGACCATTTCAATACAGGGTAGATTCGCTAATGTTGATCCAGGACCATCATGATCATTTCAATATGGAGTAGATTCACTAATGTTGATCCAGGACCATCATGACCATTTCAATATGGAGTAGATTCGCTAATGTTGATCCAGGACAATCATGATCATTTCAATATGGAGTAGATTCGCTAATGTTGATCCAGGACATTCATGACCATTTCAATACAGGGTAGATTCGCTAATGTTGATCCAGGACCATCATGATCATTTCAATATGGAGTAGATTCACTAATGTTGATCCAGGACCATCATGACCATTTCAATATGGGGTAGATTCGCTAATGTTGATCCAGGACAATCATGATCATTTCAATATGGAGTAGATTCACTAATGTTGATCCAGGACAATCATGATCATTTCAATATGGAGTAGATTCGCTAATGTTGATCCAGGACCATCATGATCATTTCAATATGGGGTATATTCGCTAATGTTGATCCAGGACCATCATGACCATTTTAATACGGGGTAGATTCGCTAATGTTGATCCAGGACAATCATGATAATTTCAATATGGGGTAGATTCGCTAATGTTGATCCAGGACAATCATGATCATTTCAATATGGGATATATTCGCTAATGTTGATCCAGGACCATCATGACCATTTCAATATGGAGTAGATTCGCTAATGTTGATCCAGGACAATCATGATCATTTCAATATGGGAAATATTCGCTAATGTTGATCCAGGACCATCATGATCATTTCAATATGGTGTAGATTCGCTAATGTTGATCCAGGACAATCATGATCATTTCAATATGGAGTAGATTCGCTAATGTTGATCCAGGACCATCATGATCATTTCAATATGGGGTATATTCGCTAATGTTGATCCAGGACCATCATGACCATTTCAATATGGAGTAGATTCGCTAATGTTGATCCAGGACCATCATGACCATTTTAATACGGGGTAGATTCGCTAATGTTGATCCAGGACAATCATGATAATTTCAATATGGGGTAGATTCGCTAATGTTGATCCAGGACAATCATGATCATTTCAATATGGGATATATTCGCTAATGTTGATCCAGGACCATCATGACCATTTCAATCTGGGGTAGATTCGCTAATGTTGATCCAGGACCATCATGACTATTTCAATACGGGGTAGATTCGCTAATGTTGATCCAGGACCATCCAACCCAGTCTCACGGCAGTTCGTGAAATGGTCACGTAATTTAATCTATTGACTCTTGACACGGACACGGACACGTTTATTTAGTTATTTTCATAATATCAGCACGTTTTTTAAAGTAATGTATTTCAATGGGAAGCATCTTTCGTGATCACAGCACGATTCTTTCTGCCTGTTGGGCTGCAGCAGAGAAGCTGTTTAATCAACATTTATTCACAATATCTTATCTTATCATGGTTTATGTATTTTTTTAATGTTATTATTTCGGTCTTATTGCCAGGGAAGCTGGATTGCTCTGCTGTTTATTGATATTTTTAAAATTATATTTTATCAGTAGGAAATCGCGCTGAAGAAGTCTCGTTCCGAACACATTGCGATATTTGGCATCAGTTCACGTGTGTCAGATGTTGGTAAGTAGTAAATACGCTGTCCTAATAATGTGTGATATAATGTCTTTTCTGTTTGTCGATATTAATCAGATTAGCTCACGTTCAGTCACTGCATTATATTTGTCATCTCCACGGAGGCTTTGCGTTTCATTGCTTTCTAATTCAAAAAAGGGTGATTAAACACTGCCTGTCACGTGATGTGCTATAGGCCAAGACCTTCAATCAGTTAATCATATTCATATCAGATTTAAAGTAGTACAATTAGTTCCAAAGTTGTATTTGTAGTAGAAGCACATTAAAAACAACACTTACCATGCTTTTACCACAGTAACATTAGTTTTACTGTGATAAGTGTAGTAAAAAGACAGTAATCACAAAACTTACCATGCTTTTACCACACTATTGGTAGTTTTAATGTGATACCTATTGTAAATGCACAGTAACCACAACACTTACCATGCTTTTACCACAGTAACCCTAGTTTTAATGTGATAGGTGTGGTGAAAGGACAGTAACCACAAAACTTACCATGCTTTAAACCACAGTAACCTTAGTTTTACTGTGATTGGTGTAGTAAAGGACAGTAATCACAAAACCTCAGTATTGGTAGTTTTAAAGTGATATTTGTTGTAAATGCATATTAACCACAACACTTGCCATGCTTTTAATGCTTTATAATGTAACATCCAATATTTGTCAGGTAAATCAGTACTTTTCCCTTTAAATAATTCTCTTTTTTCAGCTGAAAAGACCAAAAGGACCTTTCGGACTCAGTCAGCCCATTATTGTTTGAGGACAAGTAAACGGAGGAGACGGAAAGCTGCAAAGGCAAATATTCGCAATGGTATGTATGTGTTGGTTTTAACCCTAAATCAAACATTTTATCAAGCATTTGTTGTTTCTTAAACCTTTTCTCACAAAACCCATAGCCCAATCAGTATGAACATAGTCTGAAAGTCTTAATAATTCACAAGATTTAACAAGTTGTCAAATTTGTACGATACTCGTACATATTTGTATACTCGTACATAATCCTGCAGCTTTTACTCCTAGTCCTAGTGCTGTCATTGGCCACTGCCTCAATTCCTGTACATATTTATCGCAATATTTGTAAATCAGTTGCGCCCCTTCTTGGAAAGTAGTCGGATGTCCCACACACGGTCAGAAAGTTGATATTAATTGCACTGTATTTATTAGAAAAATGAATTACAAATTGGTCCCCGTCTGTTTATGTTCCAGTGATACATGATGTCTCTCCACACCTCATAACCTACCTCGGTTTGCAAGAGTGGAAAAGCTAATCTGTCTTGTCACATGACATCAGATACTCGATTATTTTGTCATGATCAGATCAGTTACACTGCTGATAACTGTCCCGTTTGCATGTAAAGCATGTTATTTTTAAACAAGTTCATATGATTATTGCTTGCTATTAAAGACATACTTTTATTCATAGAAATGCCCACATATCAGTGAACTTATTACATAAAAATGCTTTTAACATTTAATTATGCAACACTCTTTACAGAAGAAAATATCCCACAGTTATGGATAAACTCACAACATCAACATCAATTCCTGTGCTGTGCACATTGGGCAACAAGTGTCCTCCAACGTATTCGATCCGTGGCCAAGTTCTCCACATCTTCCCATGGGACACTGACATTCTTCAGATCTTCGTGAAACATCTGTCTCCGTGTCTTCCTTGGTCTTCCCTGTCTCCTGCATCCTCCTGGTGGTGTCCACTTCATCACTGTGTTTGGGTGGTGTTGTTTGGGCATTTGTAGGATGTGTCCAGCGAGGTGCACCCTTTGCTCTGTCTCAGTTTCTGAAAGTCTTCATGTGGAGTCCCACTCCTCCTCAGGATCTCTTTGATATATGCAGAACCAATATTGAAAATAGTGATTTATCTTTTTCCATATTGTTAAAGCATGTTGTTTTCTCTTTTCAGCTTCATAAACTGTACTTGATTTCTGCCTAATGCCTTTATCAAAAAAGGGTCAGTGCTCATCAGGTGTTTTGCTAAAGGACATATTCATTGCATAGTTACAATAAAAGTGACCAATAATCACAAGGATATAGAATGAAAGTTGAGAATGTAAAATGTTGTGCTTATGTTTTTGCCTATTTGTTCTTTAAAGCGAAGAAACGTTGAATCTCATCTCTTGGTTTGTAATATATAACTTCATCATAGCAATTTTTTTAACATTATTGTATGTGTCACTATAATAGATTGCCCCTGTATCTGGATATTTTTAATTAACTGATTTTTATACTGTTGTGCAATAGTTTTGGCGCTACATTTGTCTTTAAACAGTTTGGCATTAACAATTGGAATATGCTTTTGTCACGGTGTGACAAAAGCCAGATAAAGAGAGAGAGTAAAATCCTCGTGAAGGCAGTATTATTTGGAGACCTCTTGTGGATGGTCGTCTCATCACACCGCGAAATCTGTTGCCATGGCAGCGAGGCCAATTGCCTGATTGACAGCAGGTGAGGAGAATGACAGAGAGTGTTGTGAGAGGAACGCGCATTAAGATGGGGCTTTAAAAAGAGAGAGGAAACAGACGGTCTGTGTGGTTCTTTCTCCCCCGTGAGAGGTTGGGTCTCCTCCCGTGAGATACTGTGTTTTGTCGGCGGGCTGTTTGTATTGAGGCCGGGCTGTGAAGCAGGGCGAAGATTGAAGCCGAGAAATGGAAATGAGAGAGTGAAGTTTGTCAGTGAAAATCCAGGGGATATCGTCGACAGTGGGAAAGACGCAAAGTGATGAGTATTTGATCCGTTGTTTATATGCACTGACACTGAAGTGGTGTGGAGAGTCTGGAAAGCGTGTGGCACGAGTGAAGTATTACACCGAGTGAATTAATGATCTGTCTCCAACCTTTGTTCTTCCTGCACTGAATGTGACGATTACTACATCCGTTTGACTGTCTCTGAGAGAAGTGGAGCCCGTGTGAGAGACGAGAGTCGATCTGGTGGGAGAAAGACCGGTGGGTGAGTGCTGGCCCGAATGCACGGTGTGCGAGTGGAATGCTGTGCCTGAAGTGACGATTCACATGGGTTGTGTTATGGAGTGAAGTTTATCGTGTGGAGAAGTATTAATAGTCTGCTGTGCACTCTCCTCTATAGTCTTTCACCCGCTGTTTCTGAACAGGGTTTGTCACATCAAGCGCCCAACTTACCATTCGAGACAGCCCCGCTCTGTTAATGCTGCCGATCTATTAATTCCTGTTACATTGTTGCAGCGTACAGCTGAACTGGAGCGTCTTGCTTAAAGCATCCTTCCCGTCTGGTGGTCTCCACACGTCTCTATCAAAAGCCGCTGCCTGGTTGGAACGAGAGAAGGTATTGCAGCTGAATGTCTTATTACTGCTGAATGGTCAAATCCTGTTGCATCGATACAGTGTACAGCTGAAGTGGAGTGTCTTGCTTAGAGCATCCTTCCCGTCTGGTGGTTTCCACATGCCCCATTGAAAGTCGCTGTCCTGTTCGGAAAAGGAAAAGGTATTTGAATGAACGTTTGATGCGCTGTTGAACAGTTAAACCCTGCTACCTGGTTATAGTGCACAGCCGAAGTGGAGTGTCCCGCTCAAGTGTCCTCTTCGTCTGGTGGTCTCCACATGCCCCATTGAAAGTCGCTGTCCTGTTCGGAAAAGGTATTTGAATGAACGTTTGATATGCTGTTGAACAGTTAAACCCTGCTACCTGGTTACAGTGCACAGCCCAAGTGGAGTGTCCCGCTCAAGTGTCCTCTTCGTCTGGTGGTCTCCACATGTCCCATTGAAGGCTTGTCCTGTTCAGATCGAGAGAAGGTATTTCAATTGAACGTTCCATATGCTGTTGGAAAGTTAAACCCTGTTACCTGGTTACAGCGTACGGTCAAGGGAGTGTCTCCCTCAAAGTGTCCTCCCCGCTTGGTGGTCTCCACATGCCCTATTGAAGGCTTGCCCTGTTCAGAAAGAGAGAAGGTATTTCAATTGAACGTTCCATATGCTGTGGGGGAGTTAAATCCTGTTACCTGGTTACAGTGCCCAGCCGAAGTGGAGTGTCTCGCTCAAGTGTCCTCTCCGTCTGGTGGCCCCCACCTGTTCCATTGAAGGCTTGTCCTGTTCAGAAAGAGAGAAGGTATTGCAATTGAAACGTTCCATATGCTGTTGGGAAGTTGAATCCTGTTACCTGGTTACAGTGTACAGTCAAGTGGAGTGTCTCCCTCGAAGTGTCCTCTCCGTCTGGTGGTCCCCACCTGTCCCCACTGAAAGCCTCCGCCCTGTACAGAAGGAGAGAAGGTATCATTGTCGAGTGTCGCATCTTGTTGAACCATTGAACCCTGTTGTATCGTTGCAGGGCACAGCCAAAGTGAAGTGTCCTCTTGCCGGGTGGTCCTCCACGCCCGTGTTGCAAAGTGTTGCTATTGTTCAGAAGGAAAGCGAGTAACTGCGGCAGGTGTCTCGATTAAAGTGTTCTGCTGTTCAGGGTCCCCTCCTGGCCCGGCCCGCTCGCCACCTGCGTCCCTGTGACCCGTCTGAGTCGAGGACCCCCGTCCTCTGGATACTTACCTCTGGGCAGCCTCCGGCATTCGTTCCATCCTCACTGCGAATACCTACCTGGTTCCAGTCCGAATGGGGTCCGTGTAGCCAAGACTTCCTTGAGAGCCTTGTAAAGAGTACTTACCCAGTGGCTTACCTGAGTGGTGTGCGTCCTCCTCTGATTCCTCTCCGACGAGCCGCAGGGTGTCCACGAACGTCCATCCCGCTCCGGTCCAGGGGGCCCATCGAATTGCTTCTGGCGAAAGAAGAGATTTTAATTAGGACTTTTCAAATTTACCTGCTTTTAACTTAATAAAGAAATTGTTATTCCTTTATCCTCTGTTTTTGTCTGGTTCCTTGACACGCTCCTCGAGGCGGTGCCCGGTCCCCAGGGGTGGGTGCAGTCTGGCTTGGCCCACCCCGACCTGTGACACTTTCAAAATTGTGTGCATTCATTGTGCTTTTGTTACATTTATTTGAATAGAATTGATATACCTTTAATATATTTACATAAACTGTAAATGTTAGAAGCACTTTAGTACATGTAATTATCTTTAAATAAAATACTGCAAAACTACCCCTGCTGTAGGACATTGCTTAGAAAAAAGTTTCCCTTTCAAATGTATTTATGCATCAGTCTAATAAAATAAGCAAATTTGTGTCATTGATCATGTGAACTCGTTTTTGGATGGTAACCACACAAAGAAATCTTTTGTTTTTAAATATGAGTTTTATAATTTAATTAGAAGGAATACATGTTTAACAGCCTAAATATAAAATATTTAAGGTATCTATCCCTGCAGCCGGAACCAGAAGAGATCTGTCATCATTTACCATAAATGGGCATGTAAGTGTGACGCATCTGTTCAGCTGGGTTGTTATTGGCTGTGACTTTATCGCAGAACTCACTGTGATTGGGCAATCGTTTAACCCATATAAAATGGCGCTTCATGTTACAAAGTATGTTTTGGTGTTATTACGTTAGTTATACATTAAGTTAACTATAAAGTGTCTCTATGTTGTGAGAAATTACTCCTTTACCGAGATCCTAACCCTAACCCTAAGCATGTCTGCACATTTCAATGAACCACAGCACCATGTTTCCTGTTCCACTGATAGAATGGCAGAGATATGTGGGTTATGTAGTTTAAAACGTTTAGTAATGAAACAATAAATGTTAAATAATATCTTTAATGGACAACTGGATATCTAAATTTGTTCATTGTGCAAACCTTTATGACATATATGAGGGACAGGCTGAAATTTGATATTTTACTGTGAGCACTTTTAAAAAACCTTTATGCCAGCTTTCCATATATGTCTGAAAACTGTGGCCAACATTATTTATTAAACATAGCATAAGCAGTTGTCCAGCCGATTTTCTCTCTGATACACAAACCAGACTTTGAGTTACAGCCATTTGAAATGTGCATTTGTTTGCTCTTCTGGGGGCTGTTGCTTGGCCCCTGGGGGTGGAAGGGCAGTATAATCTACACAGATCTACACACACTATTACTATTACACAAGGATAATGCAACATTCAGTAAAACAACAAAAAAACAGTGCCAGAATTTCCTTTTCACTCCCTCTGATTGCTGCTTATATGCCTGACATCAGTGATGTCTATGCTTTCATTTTAAATGCAGTAGTAGATGTACTAGAATGATCAATATGGATCATCTTCAATTATGCTTGAAGTGTTAAGATAGCCACTGCAGCCTCTTGTTATTCAGTTTCCCTTTATTTCACTGAAAACTGTTGCATTGTTGTCCCAAATATCATTAACCAGATCTAAATTTGTATGTCCTGAGTAAAAGAATCATGGTCATTAATTATATGTAGTTGTTTTTAAATTATGAACTAAACTAAAGGAATAAGAAATAAAAAATTCTCAAATAAAAAAATTCTATTTACTGTACCGAACACCACTTTCAATACACAATATTCACCATACTTTATTAAACAACACTTTATTATTTATCAATAAAGTTGATAAAGTAGCATAAAGATAAATGAAATTCAAGATCAATAAAAATGTGTCTTCAAAAATACATTAACATCATATTAATCCATTCACAGCTGCTGAAGCCACAAAATGAGTGCCAGAGAATCATATTCAGTCGCCTATGATACAGAAAACAGATTTGATATTGTGTTGGAAAATAATGATTCATTATCACAGCTAAACTGGTTTCTTGCTCTTCCCTGTACATGTCTCTATCGTGTTTGTGTTCTTCCTCGTCTAAACAGTTTGTTCAGTTGAAGAACAGAAGATGTGATCACTGATGTGGTGGAGCTTTTTCTCAACCAGAGGAAGAAGTCTCAACATCCCACTGTCAGATGTTCTCCAGTGCTGGTCTGAAAGTAAAACAAAAACACAAACCATTAAAAATAAGTTGTTTAATGGACAGTCGGGTCAGCTTATGTTCTGCGTTATTTAAATCAGTGATGGTTTACTCTGGCCCTCAGCGTCCACTGTCCTGCAGATTTAGCTCCAACCTCAAACCCTCCTGCCTATTGTCTAGAAGTAAACCTGAAGACTTTGGTTAAAATTTTCAGATGTGCTCAATTAGGGTTGGAGGTTAACTCTCCGCCTCAAAAAGGAGAATGCAAAGGGCCAGAGTTGCCTGTTCCTTATATAAATTTACAAAGCAGCAGTCAGTACATTATATAATATACACATTGAAGTATTTTATATATATATATATATATATATATATACACACACACACACACACACACACACACACACACACACACACACACACACACACACACACACACAGTACAGGTCAAACGTTTGGAAACATTACTATTTTTAATGTTTTTGAAAGAAGTTTCTTCTGCTCATCAAGCCTGCATTTATTTGATCAAAAATACAGAAAAAAAAAAAAAAAGAAATATTGTGATATATTATTACAATTTAAAATAATTGGTTTTCAATTTATTATACTTTAAATTATCATTTATTTCTGTGATGCAAAGCTGAATTTTCAGGATCATTACTCCAGTCTATCACATGATCCTTTAGAAATCATTCTAATATGATGATTCATTATCAAAGTTGGAAACAGTTCTGCTGCTTAATATTTTTAAAAATATAAATATAAAAATAAAAATAATAAAAATAAAAAAGAAGCAAATTTAAAGAAAATAGAAATCTTTTGTAACAGCAATATACACTACTGGTCAGTAATTTGGGGTCAGTAATTTTTTATCTTTCTTTTTTTGAAATAAATCAATACTTTTATTCAGCAAGGATGTGTTAAATTGATAAAAAGTGATAGTAAAGAAGATTTATATTATTAGAAAATATTTTTTTATTTTGAATAAATGCAGTTTTTTTTAACCTTTTATTCATCAAATATATTAGGCAGCAGAACTGTGTCCAACACTCATAATAAATCAGAATATTAGAATGATTTCTAAAGGATCATGTGATAGACTGTGTAACGGTCACCAGCTGGAGTGCCCTTGAGAGCCACCAGAGGGCACTCCACATAAGACTATTATCACTCACAAACTACATTTCCCATAACTCACTGCCCGGACTCATCACTGATCACATTCACCTGTACCTCATTCACTGATTGCATTCACCTGTATCTCATCCTGTTAGTCTCAGTCTATTTATACCATGTTCATTCATTCCCTGCGAAGTCTTGTTTGTGCATTTCTGAGCGTTTATCCTGTGTTTTGTTTATCTGGTTTTTGATCTTGGACTGTTTCCTCATTTGTATGATTGTTATCTGCCTGGCCTGATTTGGACTGTTCTTGGACTTTTGATTATTGCTGCCTGCCCTGAATTCTGCCTGTTATCTGGATTACCCTTGCTGTTTGATCTACATTGCTCTGTCTGCCCTGTTTGACCCTGCCTGTACGACCTTCCTTATTAAAAGCTGCATTTGGATCCTCTACTCTCGTGTCTTGGAGCAGTTTTGTGACAGACTGGATGTCAAGTCAAGTCAAGTTTATTTGTATAGCGCTTTTCACAATACAGATTGTATCAAAGCAGCTTCACAGTATTAAATTAAAATAATACAACAAAGTTTGTTTCAAGAGGAATTTATTGATTGATAAAATTAAATTAAATATCCCCAAAATATCCCCAACTGAGCAAGCCAAAGGCAACAGTCACATGTGCTGATGGATGTCACATGTGACACTGAAGACTGGAGTAATGATCCTGAAAATTCAGCTTTGCATCACAGGAATAAATTATTTTTTAAAGTATATTCAAATAGAAAACTATTATTTTAAGTTGTAATAATATTTCACAATACTACTGTTTTTTTCTGTATTTTTGATAAAATAAACACAGCCTTGATAAGCATTAGAGACTTCTTTCAAAAAAATAAAAAAAATGTTTCCAAACTTTTGACCTGTACTGTATATATGTATGTATATATATATGTATAATATTGCAGCACATAATATAAGCTAAGTACTGAAAAACAGTTTTACCCATAATCAACAGCAACCTATTTTAAAAGATCTTTAAGAAAGGCATGGTCTCTTTTGAGCCTTTGCTAGTGATGCTTGATAATTTCAAGAAAAAAAATACTCTTCTGTCACTTGTTTCAAGAGCTTCACTTGGTCAAAAACCAAGTGATAACCTGAACAATGTAAAATTGTCAACATCAAATTATGTACTACATATTACAGCATCGTTTCAATACAAGGCATACCAATGGACTCGCACACTTTTCTGTCTTCTTTGGGCACCAGCTGTTCCTTCCTCACCCGAAACAAAGGACTTATTCGATTAGCTTGCGTTGATATAGGGACTGGTCTTCCTTCTCTGCTGTAAAACAAGAAAGTCTCGACTTACTCTATGTGCAATTACTATTGTTCTTGAAACATAAATTAAGACAGTTATAATTAAGTTAATTTACCATACGATTCAGGACAGAGCAGATGAGTAAATACTGATTGAAATATTCTAGAAACTTTACCTGGGAAGGGCTGATCACAGCAAGATTCGCTGTGACTCACTAGTAGCTCTTGTGAGGGTTGGCTCTTAAAAGAGCTGTTGAGTTTGATATTGTAGAGCTTTAAAAAAATAAAAATAAACCACTAAGTAATCCTGCAAAACAGAAAGGAAGGTAATTTTAATACATTACTTGCAGTTTATATATACCTGTAGGATGTTTTCTTCTGTAAAGAGTGTTGCATAATTAAATGTTAAAAGCATTTTTATGTAATAAGTTCACTGATATGTGGGCATTTCTATGAATAAAAGTATGTCTTTAATAGCAAGCAATAATCAGATGAACTTGTTTAAAAATAACATGCTTTACATGCAAACGGGACAGTTATCAGCAGTGTAACTGACTGATTATGACAAAATAATCGAGTATCTGATGACCAATTTGTAATTCATTTTTCTAATAAATACAGTGCAATTAATATCAACTTTCTGACAGTGTGTGGGACATCCGACTACTTTCCAAGAAGGGGCGCAACTGATTTACAAATATTGCGATAAATATGTACAGGAATTGAGGCAGTGGCCAATGACAGCACTAGGACTAGGAGTAAAAGCTGCAGGATTATGTACGAGTATACAAATATGTACGAGTATTGTACGAATTTGACAACTTGTTAAATCTTGTGAATTATTAAGACTTTCAGACTATGTTCATACTGATTGGGCTATGGGTTTTGTGAGAAAAGGTTTAAGAAACAACAAATGCTATTTGTGACGTGCTGTCTTTGCATTTAAACATTGCACATTTTAAACAGGACACGCATTAACTGAATAAATGTTAGCCAATACAAACATATTTATAGAAAACAGTTGACAATGTATAGACAGGAGTCCAATAATAGCATAACGAATCACTTATTCTAAAAATAATATAAAGTAACGTTATAAGTTCAGAATCCGACATATAATAAGGGCTGTGTTAACAGTAAACGTCCGTCATTTAACGAATTTTAAAAGCAGGGATGGATAATACAAAATGCTTTTTGACAGAAAAAAAAAAAACAAGCAAGAACAAAATTAAAATTTAGCCCGTCAATTTTAATTTTACAATGATCTTCTCTCTATGTGTGCGCGCGCGCGTCCGTGTTTGTGAGAGAGAGCTCGCGCAGCACTGATACAACGGTACTTTTTAATCCATAAGTAGGCCTAACTAACGCGCTAGTTTTCATACAAAATAAATATGTAACATAATTAGGTAGGCTACTTTAGATATAATTAACACAATAACGTAACACATACGTTTCTCAACACTGAGAATGAATGAATAAATAAACGCCTGTTTCTCCAGACTCGCGCTTCTCAGTAGGCTAATCCACAAATCACAGCACTTTCATAATCACTAAGCCTGATAGCGATTTCAAGATTTATAGTTCAGCATTACTTGAGAATTTTATTATTTGCATGACTGAATGATGTCTTCCTCTTTTCTGAGTGACCATGGATAACTTAACGGAGTATTTTAAGATAATCCATGCGATCTGTGTGATCATCGAATCCATAAGATTAAGTTAACTCAACAATCAACTTTACACATCGACCCCAGGCCGTTTACCTTCAGGAGTCAGAAGTACCGTACTGTAGGCTACTGTCCTCGCTTATGACATCAGTCAGACGGCGGCCGCGGGAGTGGAAGGGGGATCGAGCGGGAATCTTTATTGGTGTCGATTTTCAGTCTCTTTTTAATGATAGGCCTACGCATCTGTCAATCATTCCCGCTTGCTATTTGGGGAATGAACCCAGCGCTATGATTGGTCGAACTTTTCTTCTTTTGCTGTAGCTGGATTTGAGGACAGCGCGTGCACAGAGGCGTCACCAGGTTTTTGCGTAGTTTAGAGTGACAAATCGTATCAGCGTACTTTGAAGTCAAAATGCGTATCCGCTACGCAAAATGCGTACAGGTTGGCAGGTCTGACATTAGCAAATCTACTCCATATTGAAATGGTCAAATAAGGATCCTGGATCAACATTAGCGAATCTCCCCCATATTGAAATGGTCATGATGGTCCTGGATCAACATTAGCGAATCTAACCCGTATTGAAATGGTCATGATGGTCCTGGATCAACATTAGCGAATCTAACCCGTATTGAAATGGTCATGATGGTCCTGGATCAACATTAGCGAATCTACCCCGTATTGAAATGGTCATGATGGTCCTGGATCATCATTAGCGAATCTACACCATTTTGAAATGGACATGATGGTCCTGGATACACATTAGCAAATCTACCCCGTATTGAAATGGTCATGATGGTCCTGGATCAACATTAGCGAATCTACTCCATATTGAAATGGTCAAGTAAGGATCCTGGATCAACATTAGCGAATCTCCCCCATATTGAAATGGTCATGATGGTCCTGGATCAACATTAGTGAATGGTGGTCCTGGATCAACATTAGCGAATCTACTCCATATTGAAATGGTCATGATATTCCTGGATCAACATTAGCGAATCTACCCCGTATTGAAATGGTCATGATGGTCCTGGATCAACATTAGCGAATCTACCCCATATTGAAATGGTCATGATAGTCCTGGATCAACATTAGCGAATCTACCCCGTATTGAAATGGTCATGATGGTCCTGGATCAACATTAGCGAATCTACCCCAAATTTAAATGGTCATGATGGTCCTGGATCAACATTAGCGAATCTACCCTGTATTGAAATGGTCATGATGGTCCTGGATCATCATTAGCGAATCTACTCCATATTGAAATGGTCATGATGGTCCTGGATCAACATTAGCGAATCTACCCCATATTGAAATGGTCATGATGGTCCTGGATCAACATTAGCGAATCTACCCCATATTGAAATGGTCATGATGGTCCTGGATCAACATTAGCGAATCTACTCCATATTGAAATGGTCATGTTGGTCCTGGATCAAAATTAGCGAATCTACCCTGTATTGAAATGGTCATGATGGTCCTGGATCAACATTAGCGAATCTACTCCATATTGAAATGGTCATGATGGTCCTGGATCAACATTAGCGAATCTACCCTGTATTGAAATGGTCATGATGGTCCTGGATCAACATTAGCGAATCTACCCCATATTGAAATGGTCATGGTGGTCCTGGATCAACATTAGCAAATATACCCCATATTGAAATGATCATGAATGTCCTGGATCAACATTAGCGAATCTACCCCATATTTAAATGGTCATGATGGTCCTGGATCAACATTAGCGAATCTACCCCATATTTAAATGGTCATGATGGTCCAGGATCAACATTAGCGAATCTACACCATATTGAAATGGTCATGATGGTCCTGGATCAACATTAGCGAATCTACCCTGTTTTGAAATGGTCATGATGGTCCTGGATCAACATTAGCGAATCTACTCCATATTGAAATGGTCATGATGGTCCTGAATCAACATTAGCGAATCTACTCCATATTGAAATGGTCATGATGGTCCTGGATCAACATTAGCGAATATACCCCATATTGAAATGGTCATGATGGTCCTGGATCAACATTAGCGAATCTACCCCATATTGAAATGATGACAATAGCAATTATCAAAATATATTTATTACAATCAGAATTAAAAAAGCAATTATTCTACTGTTTTTTTAAATGTCATATACTTTTTGCACACTTTATTCAGACTAAAATCATAGTAATCTGTTTTAAAGACCTGGGCCCGTATTCATAAAGATTCTAAGAATCCTCTAAGAAAACTCTTAATTTAGCTTAAAAACTTTTACGTAGGAGTCTTAGCTTAAAAGCGATTCGGGACCGATCTGAGAGCAACTCTGAGTAAGGAAAAGCCAAAAACTTTCATCTTAGTGAGGAGGCGGGGTTGACCCCGTTGCTATGTATGACACAATCTTTTGAAGACTGTGATTGGTTGGTTGTCCAAGAAGAAAAAAAAAAGAAGTGATTTTAAGTATAGGGTCTATTCTAAGCCTTCACTTTGAAATTACATGCGTAATTTTTCCTATTTGACCGTTCTCACACACACACACATTATATATGTGTATATAAATCCTTTTTATTTTATTTACCATGCTGTTAATTTCCTATAAGGTATTTGATTGGCTTAGAATGATAAAAATTGTTCCACTCTTTCCAATTACACTGATTGCTGGCATGTCTATTTAAGTGGTGGTTTAAATGTTGGTTTTAATGTATCAAACATGGAATTTTCCCAGTTGCCAAATATCGTAATGTAGTGATTACTTTCATTTCTGGCGCTATGGCATTTCTGTGCTGTGTTGGAGATGTTAGCGTGTCTCTAATAAGATCAGTCACAAACATTATCCCTGCACGATCTAATCTATAGCGTCTTATTAACTCACTGTTATTCATTGTCTGCAACACATTTCTTCTCCCTCTTCATCTTTCTGCCATTTTCTCCTCTGCTAAAGAAACTCTTAAGCCTCTTAAAAGTCCTCGTCCGTGCTCCTAACAATTTTGACCTTAAGACCTCTTTTAAGGGTTAAGATGCTTTCTGAATTACTTTTTTCTTTACTAGGATTTTTTCTTTAATTTTAAGAGTAAACGCCCACATTTCTAAGAATTTTCTTAGAATTTTGTCACTAGGAGCTACTCTTTGCATTAAGATTCTTTATGAATACGGGCCCTGGAATTTATTGAAATTTTTTAACATTATTATAACATTTTATTAAATATTTAATGTGTATTTGTGTGTAAAGGTATGAGAGAAAGAAGACTTTTAGGGGTTGTGGAGTAAAGTAAGCTTAGCTATTAGCTAAACAGCACATGGCTTTTGTATGTATGTTCAGAGTTGCATTACATTAGGCCATTTAAGTGTTCTATTTCAGGATTTTTTAGTGAATAAATACATTTACAAAGTCAGATTTTTAGTTGCAGAGAGGGTCAAAGAAAGAGGACAGACAAAATAACTTACCTTTTGTTAGTCAGCCGAGGGAAGAGAGGAGGGAACGTTCAAAATGGACCGATTGGATTTGGTCGGCACACACTGATGACATCAGAGGCTTGTGATTGGTTGATTAAATGTTGATCCAGGATCAACAAAATTTGTTGATCCAGGAACACATCTTACTTGGCAAAATCACGGTGACCTAGTCGAATCATGTGTATGGGGGCGGGGCTTTAACATTTCAAAGCCACGATGTACAGAAAATCACACAAAGATATAGAAGAACATGTATAAAAACATTTTGGATCAATAAAACTAAGAAATAACATTAATAACTCCAGAAAGTCCACACTGCAGACAGGATTTGCATTTCACATGCAAAAAATAAATAAATTAAATCGGCTAAATTACCTGTATTACCTATGTATGACACAATCTTTTGAAGACTGTGATTGGTTGGTTGTCCAAGAAGAAAAAAAAAAGAAGTGATTTTAAGTATAGGGTCTATTCTAAGCCTTCACTTTGAAATTACATGCGTAATTTTTCCTATTTGACCGTTCTCACACACACACACATTATATATGTGTATATAAATCCTTTTTATTTTATTTACCATGCTGTTAATTTCCTATAAGGTATTTGATTGGCTTAGAATGATAAAAATTGTTCCACTCTTTCCAATTACACTGATTGCTGGCATGTCTATTTAAGTGGTGGTTTAAATGTTGGTTTTAATGTATCAAACATGGAATTTTCCCAGTTGCCAAATATCGTAATGTAGTGATTACTTTCATTTCTGGCGCTATGGCATTTCTGTGCTGTGTTGGAGATGTTAGCGTGTCTCTAATAAGATCAGTCACAAACATTATCCCTGCACGATCTAATCTATAGCGTCTTATTAACTCACTGTTATTCATTGTCTGCAACACATTTCTTCTCCCTCTTCATCTTTCTGCCATTTTCTCCTCTGCTAAAGAAACTCTTAAGCCTCTTAAAAGTCCTCGTCCGTGCTCCTAACAATTTTGACCTTAAGACCTCTTTTAAGGGTTAAGATGCTTTCTGAATTACTTTTTTCTTTACTAGGATTTTTTCTTTAATTTTAAGAGTAAACGCCCACATTTCTAAGAATTTTCTTAGAATTTTGTCACTAGGAGCTACTCTTTGCATTAAGATTCTTTATGAATACGGGCCCTGGAATTTATTGAAATTTTTTAACATTATTATAACATTTTATTAAATATTTAATGTGTATTTGTGTGTAAAGGTATGAGAGAAAGAAGACTTTTAGGGGTTGTGGAGTAAAGTAAGCTTAGCTATTAGCTAAACAGCACATGGCTTTTGTATGTATGTTCAGAGTTGCATTACATTAGGCCATTTAAGTGTTCTATTTCAGGATTTTTTAGTGAATAAATACATTTACAAAGTCAGATTTTTAGTTGCAGAGAGGGTCAAAGAAAGAGGACAGACAAAATAACTTACCTTTTGTTAGTCAGCCGAGGGAAGAGAGGAGGGAACGTTCAAAATGGACCGATTGGATTTGGTCGGCACACACTGATGACATCAGAGGCTTGTGATTGGTTGATTAAATGTTGATCCAGGATCAACAAAATTTGTTGATCCAGGAACACATCTTACTTGGCAAAATCACGGTGACCTAGTCGAATCATGTGTATGGGGGCGGGGCTTTAACATTTCAAAGCCACGATGTACAGAAAATCACACAAAGATATAGAAGAACATGTATAAAAACATTTTGGATCAATAAAACTAAGAAATAACATTAATAACTCCAGAAAGTCCACACTGCAGACAGGATTTGCATTTCACATGCAAAAAATAAATAAATTAAATCGGCTAAATTACCTGTGCGAGCAGGCTTTAAGTACAGCACAACATCGATGCACCGAAAAAATAAACAATTAATTAAATATGAACAGAATATACCTTTCAAATAAATAAAAATACAAAACGAAATAAATCAGAATCAAGTCACAAGATGAGCAAATGTGTGCAATGCCTAAAGTGCAGGGGAACATAATATTCAAAGCACAAGCCACAAATAGTTAGATTAGATAACCCTGACAGATCAATAAATAAAATTTAAATAAAGAAATTATTAAAATAACGATAGTAGCCAGAATTTTCAACTTTGTCTTTTTAACTGCAGAAACAACAATAAATGCTAAACTGGAGAGGCAGTCTTTTTAGCTAAAAATGTTCACAGCATCCAAAAATCAAATTAGAACCGGCTGAAAAGTTTTGAAATCACTTGTACCTGATACCTGACCGAGAGAACAAATCCAGTCTTTCACTCTGTGTCTGTTGGAGTCTTTTGTGCACGTTTAACGACTCAATCTTCTAAAATAGTTAAATTAAGGAAAACCATGATCGCACTTCTGCCGGCCAGCAGTTTTTCCACGGGACATTCTAAAATGCTTAACGTGAAAAAAGCTTTTAAAACGCTTAAAAGGCACGGACCGTGGCTTAATGTACACAGTAGCCTACACACTTTATGTGCAGATAAGCAGATGAACCCAGAATATGAACGCAATGTGTTCCTCCTATATTTTTAATTTAACTATTTTAGGAGATTGAGTCGTTAAACGTTTTTCACGTTAAGTGTTTTAGAATGTATTTTATCCGCGCGCACAAAAGACTCCAACGGATACAGACAGAGAGTGAAAGACTGGTTTTCCTGATGCTAAATCCAGCCTTGGAGAATATCCTTTCTGATGGTGTAGCCTACATGATCCACACTTTAGATTTTCTTATCCCAGACATTGTTAAAGATTTAAATCCTTGCCGCCAAGACGCTCCTCTGTCGGTCACGGATTGAAAGTGAAACTTAAATCTGTCGCGGGGTGTTTGGATTTATTCACGCACGTTAAAAAATATTTATTAAAAGCTTCTTTCTTTGCACATTTTTATATACAGCATTATCATAATAGGCTGAATATTAACGTATTGACAGAAAACCGGTAGTTCTATGTGAAATCAGACATTGAGCGCCCTCATATAGCCAAAGTAGCATGATCCTCGTTTCATAACACCTCTGCGAAGATTCGACCGTGAGATCGGTAGTCGAATCAGGCTCCTCCAATCGAAGCATCGAATCTTCGACTATTCGGGGTCACCCCTACTAACATTATGAAACAACAGTTTTCATTTGCATTGTTAAAGTTGGAATACCAAACCTGTCGCTTTGAAAAGCCTTTTTCCCTCATAAGACCCTTCCATCGGTGAAAAGCCACACCGATGTTGACCCGTGATTTTTGCCTATGTTTCTCCCTTATTTTTCTGGCTTCATCATACTTTCTCTTCTTCGAAGCAGATTTACCCTCCGTCGGCTCTTGTCCTAAACAATAACTGTGGTCATTAATTTTCCCGAAATTCTGCTGCGTCTTTTTCTGCTGCTTCTCATTCAAGTTAGTGACGAAACGCACTCTGTAGCGCTCTGTTCGCTGTCGGCTACGGTAGAAACATGACGTCACGATATGTCGACCTTCATAGAAGGTGGTGCCCATGGTTATGTAGATATAAATGACTCATTCTAAGGTAATAAAAACATAACTGTTCATTAAGTAAGGTCTTTATAAACCACTGAAAACATAGTTATGGATCTTATATTGCATTTCTGTCAATAGATCCTCAGAAATATTACACATTGCACCTTTAAAATTGTGAATTTCTCTGAATTTACAAATTCTTGGAAACATTTAGGATAATGTAAGTACACAATTGAAAGAAATATATAACACTATGCAAGTGGTTTTTGGATATTTTGATACAAAATTCTTACATATTGTACCTTTAAAGAAAAACTAAGAGTTGAGTATAAAGTATCTTGTGTACCATGTGAATAGTGCCGGGGCGTGGCGGCCTCAGCTCATTAGAGATAATGAAGGGACTGTACATCTCCATGGTTTCAAACGGATTACATAAACTGAGATTATTATTTTTTTATATGAATTACTTCATTTAAAAAAAGACAATTCAAGCTTTATAAAGACATATCTCTCGTGAAAGTGTGGCAGGCATTCGCATGAGTTACAGTTCATTTTCGGAAGCGTTTCAGAATGGACTTCTGTGACAGAAAGACGGCAGAACTTTTTATTTTAATTTTTTTGCGAAAAGCACAACAGTGTACACAAAGTAGACACTTAACACAATCAAATTATGTATAACACTTATATCATTACTATGAACAGTCAAATCCTATACTGAATGCCGCTAAAAATAGGTCAGATATATGCGGTGCTTGCCTTGCATTATGATCATTGTATATTAAACTTGAGCATTCACTTAAGCAACGCTAGCCATTATAGACATACAGACCCTTTCCAAAAAATTTGAATATCATGGAAAAGTTTATTTATTTCCATAATTCCATTCAAAACGTTAAACTTCCATAGATTATAGATGCAGGGCATACAACTTAAACGATTTCAAGTATTTAGTTGTTTATTTGTACATAATTTGGGCTTCCAGCTCATAAAACCCACGAAAACAGGATTTCAAAAAATTTGAATATTATATGAAATCACACAGTAATTACACAGTGATACCATGGTCATTGAACCAGGTTTTGGTTCTTTTGGCAGTGTGTGCAGGTGCAAATCCTGCTGGAAAATGAAGTCAGCATCTCCATAAAGCTTGTCTGCTGAAGGAAGCATGAAGAGCTCTGGAAATGTCCTGGTAGACGGCTGCGTTGAGTGGACAGCACAGTGGACCAACACCAGCCGATGACACGGCTCCCCAAACCAACACAGACTGTGGAAACTTCACACTGGACTTCAAGCATCTTGGATTGTGTGCCTCTCCATTCTTCCTCCAGACTCTGGGACTTTGGTTTCCAAATGAGATGCAAAATCTGCTCTCATCAGAGTCAACGCAGCCGTCTACCAGGACATTTTCAGAGCACTTCATGCTTTCTTCATTTTCCAGCAGGATTTGCACCTGCCCACACTGCCAAAATAACCAAAGCCTGGTTCAATGACCATGGTATTACTGTGTAATTACTGTGTGATTTCATGTAATATTCAAATTTTTGGAAATCCTGTTTTCGTGGGTTTTATGAGCTGGAAGCCCAAATTATGTACAAATAAACAACTAAATACTTGAAATCGTTTAAGTTGTGGGCCCTGAATCTATAATCTATGGAAGTTTAACGTTTTGAATGGAATTATGGAAATAAATAAACTTTTCCATGATATTCAAATTTTTTGGAAAGGGTCTGTATTTATTAAAATCAGAGTAAATAGGACCAATAAGTTCAAGCATAATAGCCAATTATAAACAGATTTCCTCAAATAAAAGTTCATCCACATAAGTCAGCATGTTAAGGTTACCACGGCAACCACTTGCTTGTCCGGGTTTGAACTCGCTTCTAGTGTATGAAAAGTATCTTTACACATGACGGACGGCAAAAATCACCAGAAAAGCTTGACATGTACTTACAAGTACATTATTTAAGCATATTCTCTTTGTTAGGATCAAGTAAGTGTCAAGTAAGTTTCATTCATAATGTTTCTTCTTAAATCTGATATACAATTTCATACAGTTTTGTCCCTCATAACCAGTAGTATAAGAAGCCTAAGCAAGCTTAATTGTTATTTGCTAGTTTGACATGACAGAAGAAAACAGAAAGGTTTTGTGTAGGTTGTCAATGTTTTTATCATTCATCAGCTTGATCTCCCAGTTTAAAACTAGATTAAAGTCTCATCTCTTCAGCCAGGCATTCATATAATCCTACAGTTCAAACTACAATCCGGCCTCTAGCTCATAAATGCCAGAGGAGAACTGGCCCCCGACTGAGCCTGGGTTCTCCCAAGGTTTTTTTTTCTCCATTAGGTCACCTGATGGAGTTTTAGGACACCATTAGGTCACTTGATGGAGTTTTTTCTATCATTCATCAGCTAGAACAAAATCGTTCTAAAAGTGATTCCAATGATTGTTCTTCTGTGCTGTTATAGACCTTATGTGCCAGAAAAACAAGTGCGCAACATCTTTACAATATTGTCTTTGAACTTCCGTTTTAGCGGTAGCTCTGTATCGCTGTGGAAGAGTAATTAGCTGGTGAAGTGGATTTACTTATTGTAGAGTTAACGAAAGTTATCATGAGCATTGTAATGGTTAAAGCAGATGTCTTAACAAAAGTCAGTAGACCTGGAAGATTTTAAAAAGGGAAGTTCATTCATAAATTCTTAAGATCGCTGTGGAAATACAAACCGGAAGACAAAAGACAACAAGCGCAGCGCTGAAAAGGTGCAGGGCTACATAAGGTCTATAGTTGTGATGTAAGGTGTGTTGGACATCGGCTGTGGCTGGATCGATCGGTGAGAGTTCACGTTCAGGAGCTGCAAACTGAGATGTGAAGTCGGACACTTTCTGCTTCTCGTAGTGACGCTAGCGCTGTGTTTGCATACTTTACCACAGCTGAAGTGAAATAAATGCTATATTTGTCAAATACCCAGACACTTCAGATACTTTTCTATTTAATACGTTATGCAGCCTACACTGTAGTACTGCTTAATACAGCGTCTGTTTATACAAGAATAAAGTTCAACATAAGCTTATATATAAATACCAATGTAATGGGGTCTGCGTTTTTTTATCAGTTATATTTTGACATTATATACATGACACAATATAACATCGACTAGATGAAAAGATTTGTGAGCATTAGTGGAACTGAAAGTGTGAGAATAAACACAAAACACACCTATCGTTGTCATGCGGTGAATCTGGCCAATCGTGGAACAGCTGTGTCGTCATCAGAGCTCGTGAGTCACTCTGGAGAAGCGGCGCTGGCTGAGTCCTCCTGCTCTGAATCACTCTCGATGTACTTTGATGGCATACGTCACAGTCACGTGGCGTCGGCGCTGTCTCATATTAAGTGACACCTGATATTAATAAGCAGAATCACTGAAGGAAAGAGACTCGCGGGCTCAAGTCTCAGTGCCAGCAGGAAATGTAGGTGGTGGGAGTGAATGAACATTACCCACATGTAGCGAGTGACATAAATCATATGATTCAAAATTAAGTGTCTGTATTAAATAGCAGACTCTGATAACAAACAGAATTTAAATGATTAACACTTTGGGTGATATATGTATAAATGGACCAGGGGTGTAGCACAAGATCCCGGGCCCTATGCATTGGCAGTCCTGATGGGCCCCCATGTTCCTCAACCCTTATTGCTTATACATGACATTGGAGTTTTTCCCCCAGTAAATGCCATTGAAGGTAGCCTAATATTAATGCCATATGTGCTTAAGTCATCATTTCAGACTTTCTTACCATACTCTGGTCTACAGTCACTTTACTTAAATGATTGAAAGTGAAATGCTCTGGAAGTGTATGTTCTGCTCTTTCAATGGGTTGTCTCAGTTCATTTTTAGCACTAACGATCGCAGAGATATTCAAGCAGTTTAGCACTATAGATTTCGCGTTCTAGTTTGTGCTCACCTTTCTTTGAAAAGAAGTCAGTTACCAATTGTTTCCCCTCATTTTGTTTTCTTTCCTTCTCCTGTCTTTCCTTTCTTTTTTGGTGGCCTGATTTGGCTTTCTTTCAGAAAGACATTTCTACAGCAGTAGTTTGCACTCCACCAGATGCTCAACTAACTAACTTAAACAAAATGCGTGCAGATGGACTAAACCATTTGGCGCATTAGCAAGGGGTGGGACCGTGAGACCTTAGATAGTCTTTACTTTTTTCTATTCAAAATGTAGTCAGTCAATCAACCGAGTTATTCAGCCAATACACTTACTTTACATTTCATCTGACATTCATTTTGAAATTTAATTATGAAATGAAAATATCCAGGTAAAATAAAATATATTCCAGACTTTTCAAGGGCCCTCTCTCCCCTTGGGGCCCTGGTAATCAGTACTGGTTTTACCCCCACAGTCCGACGCCCCTGAAATGGACCAATCGCCCACCAGAAAATCACAGGAACGGCAACTGGAGGTAGTGGATATTCACTGAAGAACACAGGAGCGTGTTGTGATTCATGTGCTGATTTTTTATCTCTGTGAAGTACAATTGAGTTTAAAAATCTTTCATAATTGCTGATTGTTGTACTTTCACAGTGGTGGTGATGTAGAATTCAAGTGTGTTAACAATACAACACATGTTTGATAACTGATTAAACACTGGATTAGATCAGTAAATCAGGGGTCATACCATGATGGTAGTTGAACAAACTCAGGGTTACAGGATTAGTTTCGAGTTGACAAAACCAAACCAATCCAATCAGGTTTGTTGGTACCGTGACTATCGCGATGAACACTGCTAAAAGCCAAGCCACTTTCATGGTGCCTAAAATCCAGGGTTGGTGCAAACTAAACTGAAACATAATTTGTTAACTTAAACCGGCTTCATGGTTTAGGCTTCAGGCCACTACATGTTATCATCAATACATTATAATCATTTACTACATAATCATTTGTCACTGCTTTTTTTCTATAACAAATGTGCTTTATAACAGCCAGAGAAAAACTAATGTTAGAGTTAAGTGTAACTTAATAAAACTAACAGATGAATAAGAAAGAATGAGACAATGGAATATATCTAGAACAATAACACACTGTTTCTGCTTCTGTTTCACGTCAGAGATGTAAAGATTGTCCACCCTGAAAGTCTAAATGTGGACCTAAACAAATGAGTGATGAGGATGTGTTTACATGCAAATGTGTTCATGTTCTATAAACTAACACAGAACAGCAGGAGTATGACACGAAACTAAATAAGAATTTTCTAAATAAGACTAATTCTTAAAAATGTAACAATGTTTTAATGAACACATTCCAGCCAATCACAATCAAGTATTTAGACGGAGGAAATAAAGACTAATTTATTCTGAAACAGCAGAAGATGATGATGATATTATTTCAGTGGGATAATGAGTCTAATAATCTTTACTAACATTAGAGATGGACTATAGGGGAATGAAAGCATGATATGAGCATTTTAATGTCTTTATCTCATCTCTCTTGTGAATGTGACGGGTCTCAGCTCTCAGAAGAGGAAAAAGAAGAAGCCTATATATGAGCAAAGCAGTTTATACCTTTTTTCCACAGAAAACAAAACAAAACAATTGTCAGTAAAGTCAAGTCAAGTCACCTTTATTTATATAGAGCTTTTTACAATACAGATTGCATCAAAGCAGCTTCACATTGATAACATGAAAATAATACAACAAAGTTTGTTTCTAGAAGAAAATTGCGTCATCGTCCACCTTAAGTAAGGCAGATCAATAATATTGTTGAATATTAAATTTCCCCAACTAAGCAACCCAAAAGCCAAGACAACAGTGGCAAGGAACCAAAACTCCATCAGTGACAGAATGGAGAAAAAACCTTGGGAGAACCCAGGCTCAGTCGGTTCTCCTCTGGCCAACGAGCAAACAGTGTATGATTATGATCCAGGCAGCGTTACAGGTCAGAAGTCAGATTGCTCGTGTCGATGAGGCCTTCATAGGGCTGATGAGGCTGGCACTTCAGGGATGCGTCATGGATGGGTCCAGGTGCAGGTCCACTATCTGATCTGGATACGGCCGGGGTCCAGCTGACTTCAGTAAACAGGGAGAGACTGGTTGACACTTCAGGACTGCGTTGTCATCGTGTCCAGGCGCAGGTCCTTCATCGGATCTGGATACGGCCTGGATCCGGTAAACCTTGGATAAACAGAGAGACTAATATTAGCGTAGACGCCATTCTTCTTATGATGTAACAAGTACATCAGGATTTATGGGAAGTGTTCCCGGTTCCGGCTGACCTAATCTATGCAGCCTAACATTGAATTATAGAAGTCTATAATGTATTAAGTGTATGCTAGGTCAAAGAGATGTGTTTTTAGTCTAGATTTTAACTGACAGAGTGTGTCTGCTTCCCGGACAATGTTAGGAAGATTGTTCCAAAGTTTTGGTGCTAAATAGGAGTTGATTTGGATATTCTAGGTATTATCAACTGGCCGGAATTTTGAGATCGCAATAGACGTGAAGGACTATAATGCGTTAAGAGCTCGCTCAAGTACTGCGGAGCTAAACCATTAAGTGCTTTGTAAGTGATCAGCATTTAAAAATGTATACAATGTTTAATAGGGAGCCAATGCAGTGTTGACAGAACTGGGCTAATATGGTCATACTTCCTGGTTCTGGTAAGAACTCGAGCTGCTGCATTTTGGACCAGCTGTAGTTTGTTTATTAAGCGTGCAGGACAACCACCAAGAAGAGCATTACAATAATCTAGCCTTGATGTCATGAACGCATGGACTAATTGTTATGCATTTGTCAATGAGAGCATATGACGTAATTTAGATATATTTTTAAGATGAAAGAATAAGATACTACACACGTGACTTTTAAATGAAAGATTGTTTACTGGTTTACTGGTCAAATAAATTGAAGAACGAGTGAAATCCTGAGTTTGATCAAGTCCTTCCCTTTTCAAGTGTGGGAAGCCATGATGTTTTAAATACACTTGACAGTATCAAAGAGCACACCCAGGTTCCTAAACGACAATGAAGGTTTGTCAGAGCAGCCATCAAGTGTTAGACAGTATTCTAGATTATTACGTGAGGAAATTTTTTGTCCAATAATTAGAATCTCTGTTTTTTCAGAATTAAGTAGTAGGAAGTTGCTAGTCATCCAGTTTTTTATATCAGCTATGCATTCCGTTAATTTTGTGAATTGGTAAGTTTCGTCTGGGTGTGAAGAAATATAGAGCTGCGTATCATCAGCATAACAGTGAAAACTAATTCCATGCTTCTAATGATATCTCCTAAGGGTAGCATGCTCAGAGTAAACAGCAACAGTCCTAGTACTGAGCCTTGTGGTACACCATACTGAACTTATGATCGATAAGACATCTCTTCATTTACTGCTACAAACTGATAACGGTCTGGGGTGCGTTCTCCGAAACTACCTTAACGCTACGTCGTTCTTAAGTTGTACCTTAAGAAGTACCTTATCGTTAATACGTGGTTTCCGAAACCTTCTTAGTTAAGTATACCTTCTGTAAGTCATACGTTCGTAAGGTTGGTCTGGAGCGCTCTTAGCTATACCTTATCGCTGCTGACGGTTCATACCGCTAGTGGCCACCACTACGCAAAAAGCTTTTTTACATCGCAGTTTAATTACACATAGAAAATTTTATATGAACATTTAATATAAAATCTGATTTAGTATTAAAATTACATTTTTACTTTACTTAAAAAATTTACACATAAAATACTTATGTTGTTATAGCCTACACCCAGTGTATGGAAGTGTTTTCATTAATAAAGTTTCCATACACTAATGGTTGTTAGCTTTTTTTAATTAGGCTACTATCCTAAGGCACATCAGCTGGCGAACCATTTGACAGAAAAGGCTTAGGAGTCTATATAAAGAAAGATGAGTTTACACAAACTTTATAGCTATGGCAGCGAGACAGCGAGTACTTGTTTTAAATCAAAGACGGCGCCGTCCGCGGAGCCAGTTAGTGTATGTCAACTACATGGCTGGTGGATAATCAGCATACGTTGTGGAGAACATTAACACACTTATGGCCGTGAGGGTTTGGGATTGCACACTTGCTAAATTATAAACACATACTCATATTTATTTCTGCATGTACATATTTCAATGAGCCCCGATAAATGCAGTTTGTACTATTTCTAAAACGCTTCTTTATAAAGAACATTGTTTTCTCAATACTTTACCTATACCGCTGTGAAGGAAAGAGCGCACAATCGATCATCGAGGCATCGATATCAACCTATTCAGCGCCTCCACCATGGACAGCACCTGCTAAGGTCGAACTTAAGAAGGTTTACCTTAAGCAACATCCTAAGGTATAGTTCGGAGAACACACGTAGGAAAGGTATACCTGTAGTTAAGGTGTACCTTTTGAGTCTTCGTAGCGCGCTAAGAGACAACGTTATCGGAGAACGCACCCCAGATTAGTATGATTTAAACCATGCTAATGCAATTCCACTAATGCCAACATAATTTTCGAGTCTATTTAAAAGAATGTTGTGGTCAATAGTGTCAAATCCAGCTCTAAGATCGAGTAACACTAATAGAGAGATACAACCACGATCGGATGATAAGAGCAAATCATTTGTAACTCTAATGAGAGCAGTCTCAGTACTTTGGTACGGTCTAAATCCTGATTGAATATCCTCGCAGATATCATTTCTTTCTAAAAAAACCAACATAGTTGTGAAGATACTGCCTTTTCTAGTATCTTTGACAGAAAAGGTAGATTCGAGATTGGCCTGTAATTGACTAATTCTATAGGATCAAGTTGTGTTTTTTTAACAAGCGGTTTAATCATAGCCAGCTTAAAGTTTTTGGTAAGTATCCTAATGACAAAGATGAATTAATGATATTAAGAAGAGGATCTGTGACCTCTGGAAGCATCTCTTTCAGTAGCTTAGTCGGTATAGGGTCTAACATACATGTTGTCAATTATGTTGTCAACGAGTTTAGTAAATTCTTCCTCTCCTATAGCAACGAATGAATCAAATTTTTCTTCAAGGAGACTACAATGCACTGCCTGATGCGATACTGTAGTAGATGGTTGCATAGTTATAATTTTGTCCCTGATATTATCAATCTTATAAGTGAAGAAGTTCATAAAGTCATTACTGCTGTGTTGCTTGGAAACTTCTGGGCTTGAAGCTTTCTTTTTCGTTAGTTTAGCCACTGTTTCAAATAAATACCTAGGATTATGTTTATTTTCTTCTAATAGGTTTGAAAAATAAGCAGATCTAGCAGCTTTTAAGGCCTCTCTGTATGCAATCGAGCTCTCTTTCCATGAAATGCGAAATACCACTAGTTTTGTTTTCTTCCAGTTGCGCTCCATTTTTCTGGCTGCTCTCTTAAGGGCCCGAGTGTGCTCGTTGTACCACGGCGTTGGACTATTTTCTTTAATCTTCTTTAAGCGCAACGGAGCAACTGTGTTCTTCTTTAATCTTCTTTAAGCGCAACGGAGCAACTGTGTTCTTCTTCGCAATATCTAGTTCTTCTAAGCTATCTGGGATGCTGAGATGATGAAACTGATCAGGAAGATTTTTAATAAAGCAATCTTTAGTGGCAGAAGTGATAGGTCTAACATATTTGTAACATGGAGTCGGCTTTGCAGCCTTGGCTAAATGAAGTTTACACGAAACTAGATAATGATCTGAGATGTCAACGCTCTGCTGCAGAATTTCAACGGCATCAACATTGATTCCATGTGATAATATTAGATCTAGAGTATGATTACGAGAATGAGTAGGTCCTGACACGTGTTGTCTAACTCCAATAGAGTTCAGAATGTCTTTAAATGCCAATCCCAATGCATCTTTTTCGTTATCTACATGTATATTAAAAGCACCAACAATTAGGACTTTATCTGCAGCCAGTACTAACTCTGATAGAAAGTCAGTAAATTCTTTGATAAAGTCTTTATGGTGCCCTGGTGGCCTGTATACAGTAGCCAGCACAAATCTCAAATGTGATTTATCATTTACACTCACCTAAAGGATTATTAGGAACACCTGTTCAATTTCTCATTAATGCAATTATCTAATCAACCAATCACATGGCAGTTGCTTCAATGCATTAAGGGGTGTGGTCCTGGTCAAGACAATCTCCTGAACTCCAAACTGAATGTCAGAACGGGAAAGAAAGGTGATTTAAGCAATTTTGAGCGTGGCATGGTTGTTGGTGCCAGATGGGCCGGTCTGAGTATTTCACAATCTGCTCAGTTACTGGGATTTTCACGCACAACCATTTCTAGGGTTTACAAAGAATGGTGTGAAAAGGGAAAAACATCCAGTATGCGGCAGTCCTGTGGGCAAAAATGCCTTGTTGATGTTAGAGGTCAGAGGAGAATGGGCCGACTGATTCAAGCTGATAGAAGAGCAACTTTGACTGAAATAACCGCTCGTTACAACCGAGGTATGCAGCAAACCATTTGTGAAGCCACAAGTTACACGCACAACCTTGAGGCGGATGGACTACAACAGCAGAAGACCCCACCGGGTACCACTCATCTCCACTACAAATAGGAAAAAGAGGCTACAATTTGCACAAGCTCACCAAAATTGGACAGTTGAAGACTGGAAAAATGTTGCCTGGTCTGATGAGTCTCGATTTCTGTTGAGACATTCAGATGGTAGAGTCAGAATTTGGCGTAAACAGAATGAGAACATGGATCCATCATGCCTTGTTACCACTGTGCAGGCTGGTGGTGGTGGTGTAATGGTGTGGGGGATGTTTTCTTGGCACACTTTAGGCCCCTTAGTGCCAATTGGGCATCGTTTAAATGCCACGGCCTACCTGAGCATTGTTTCTGACCATGTCCATCCCTTTATGACCACCATGTACCCATCCTCTGATGGCTACTTCCAGCAGGATAATGCAACATGTCACAAATCTCGAATCATTTCAAATTGGTTTCTTGAACATTACAATGAGTTCACTGTACTAAAATGGCCCCCACAGTCACCAGATCTCAACCCAATAGAGCATCTTTGGGATGTGGTGGAACGGGAGCTTCGTGCCCTGGATGTGCATCCCACAAATCTCCATCAACTGCAAGATGCTATCCCATCAATATGGGCCAACATTTCTAAAGAATGCTTTCAGCACCTTGTTGAATCAATGCCACGTAGAATTAAGGCAGTTCTGAAGGTGAAAGGGGGTCAAACACAGTATTAGTATGGTGTTCCTAATAATCCTTTAGGTGAGTGTATGTTGTTACATTAAGAACCAACACTTCAAAATAATTATATTTAAAACAAGACTTCTTAGTAATTCTGAAAATATTACTATAAATTACAGCAACACCTCCCCCTTTGCCTTTCAGACGAGGTTCATGTTTATAACAGTAATCTTGCGGGGTGGACTCATTTAAAGTAATGTAATCGTTTGGTTTTAGCCAGGTTTCTGTCAAACACAGCACATCTAGGTTATAGTCTGTAATCATATCATTAACAATAAGTGCTTTTGAAGTAAGGGATCGAATATTCAGCAACCCAAGCTTTATCATTTGCTCATTTGTATTATATCTGTTTTTTATTTGTTGAACATCAATACAAATTTTGCCCTTAGATGGGTTTGTATGTTTTTTGTATGTCCTAATTTGGGGAACAGACACAGTCTCTATATGATGATATCTAGGTGAAAGAGGCTCTATGTAATGGGATTTATCTGATTTTGAGCTCTAAGACTATGTGCCATATTACTAGAGAGAAGAGCAGCACCATCCCAGGAGGGATGAATACCATCTCTTTTCAACAGGTCAGGTCTGCCCCAAAAATCGACACTTTTCACACGCTCTCACGCCACACATCCATTTTCTCACGCACAGAAAAATTGCGAATCAAAGAGGACATGAACACCGACAGACTAGACAGAGCAGGTTATGATATAAAAAAATCTCAGCTCTCAGATTCTGTCACTTTTATTATGAAATTTAAACAATAAATACCGTTTTGGCGCTTGTAAATGTGACGCGACAGATCCCTAGCGGCACGGGAACCGATCATCTCTAGCTAATAGTAAATAAACACGAATGAACACTGTTGAAAGATACAGTACAACTTGCCGATATGTATATTCCTCATACATAATATCGACCAATCAATCAAACAAAGGGGTCAATAAAACAGCTGGAGAACAATTATGTCACATAACATTTACCTCAGGAAAGCCATTTGATGACCATAATATAGGCTATAGCACGTTAGTTGACTAGAAAAAAAGAGCAATAGAGAGTATTTTGCTAAATGTGTACTATATTACATATTTATTATATTTTTACTTTATAATAATGATATTTTATATAATTAAATAAAGTTGTTAATATAATTTAAAAAAACGCATTATATTTATTTGAGTTATTTTTAACCTTAAATAATACTGCCAGCTGATAGGGCTCTCTGTATGTTTACAGCATTAGGTGAGTTGTTTTTTTCTTGAGAAAAATGATTGCCTATCTTGTGTAGCCTACCTAATATTTATCCAAATGAGTCAATATTAAATCAAATCACAATAATTGAATTGAAATAATAAAAAGGCGTAGCTTGCCAGAAATTGTACCATGTAAACATTGTAACATGTTGTCACTAAACCTAATAAAATTCAGGTTAGTTACTAAAATGTTTTGACAATCACAATACACTTATTGTGATGCAATACATTTTTTTACAAACCCCCCCCCCCCCCCCCCCCGCGCTGTCGCCGCCACCCGCCGCCACCATAAATCTCACTCCAAGCAAAACTCAAAATTTGGCAGCTATGCGTACTTGCGAGTTCACACACCTCTTTAATAAAAAATTTTGTGATCTCCGACTGGCGGAGTCGAGCATCATTAGTGCCGACATGAATAATAATCTTAGAGAATTTATGATTAGCATTAGCCAGCATTTTAAATTTGCTTTGATGTCAGGCGCTCTGGCTCCCGGCAAACATGTGACTATGGTGGCTGGTGTCTCTATTTTCACGTTCCGTGTGATCGAATTGCCAATAACTAGGGCACAATCAACAGGATTCACAGTGGGTGTTTCACTGAGAGGGGAGAGCCTGTTTAATGTTGTAATCGGAACGGAGGAGCGGTGTTTTGTCCCGCAACTACAGCATCTCACGGTCACCCAATTGCCCTGCTGCACGGGCTCTGTAGCCGGAACCGAACAATGTACAGAGTTCACTAAAGCCCCTTTCACACAGAGATTCCGGAAAATACACGGATAAAGTGACCCGGGATTTGACCCGGGTTCATTTGATTTTGGTTCATTCACACTGCCAGTGATTTTCCGGAATCAGAGAGTGCGTTCACACACAACCCGTAAAAATGCCGTAAAGACACGTGACATCGATGTGACTTGTAATCTCAGCAGCGTCTTAAGTTTGCTTATGAGCTGCGATCTCTCTCTCGAGAAACCACGCTTGTGCATTTTTTTCTCTGATTCGATCATAAAATTGCGCTTTACATACCGTTTCACAGCTGGCGAACGATCCCGGCTTCAGCGTCATCACTACGACACGGCATTATTACGGCTTTTGTTCACACAGCGCGCGTTCCGGGACTGAACACGGCAATGTTACTAGGTCCCGACCCGGCATCGATCCCGGCATAAATCCCGGGTCGAGTTTGCGTTCACACAGAAGGCGCTCTGGCAATTTGCCGGCAATTTCCCGGGTTCAAAGCGCTGTGTGAAAGGGGCTTAAGCCAGTCGCATCCAAAGCAGTATCTAAAGCCCTTGTATTCTTACAATTAACCTCGATTAAAGCTTGGATGCGTGTCTCTAGTTCTGAAATCTTCCCCGTCAGCTTTACTATATCCCTGCATTTATCACATGTAAATCCTGTGCTGGCAGAGAAGGCTATGCTATACATGTTACATGAAGTGCAAGTAACAATAAGAGGAGGAGATGACATGACTCACCGTGTCTGTTGACTGATCCTACTCACTTAAGTTGTTTGATGAAGAATTTTATTATATATTTTTATAAATAAATAAAGAGCGGACGGATGGCACGCTAACAGGCTAGCGAATTACTAGCGTGTTGTGCTGGCAATAACGATTTAGATTGAAGCTAGCGATGTCAGGTTAATGTGTGATGTTGAGTAAGTTATATTTAGCAGTATAAACAACAAGGAATGATAGTAAATAATGATTCATAACAGAAAGATATACGAAGCTTACAGACGCAAACCAACGCAACAGCAGCAGCAGGAGCAACTAGTAATTGTCTTCCCTTACTCTTCATTATGTCTTTTTTAATGCTTCAAACCCTCAAGCCCCAAACTCCCTCAATAGTCAAACTCACTCCTTCATCTCACATGTTTCTTTCTCTTTGACTGGAGCCTCAAACAGGGGTTTTTAAAGGCTCTCAGTAACCAGTGTCACCAGTCTTCACTTATGGACTCAGCCCTCATTGTTCAGTTCAAACAGCAACAGATAAAAGTGGCCTAAAAACAGAGAAACTCAAACATGGGGTCTGTCCAAATACCCACACTTGGCCACTAGAGAGTATGTGCACGCTACATGCTATAAGTGAGCACATTTTACTGGTGCAAAGATGAGTATTTGTAAATTTGCAACTGCTTTTTATCACTTAATTAAAAGCACCATCATTACCAGTAAACTGTGTTACATATATGTATATGCCTATAGGCACTGCTGTACAGACACTTAAAGGATTATTTAAAAATGCAAAGCTTTGAAAATCAAAATAAAGCTCTGTAAACACTTGCATTTTTTTTGCAAGTGTGTCCCATCGGGTAATCAAAAGTTCTACACACACTTGCGGTCTTCATGCCCACTTGAACACTTGCGCCAAATAAAAGGAAAATGTCATGCAACATTAATTTTGTGATTCCACTTGCCATGACCATTTTTGGGTTTTCCTCATTCTTTCTGTCCACCAGTGACACACTTTGCTTCTTCCCAGTCTGCATGTGCGTTCACAGCGGTGGGTCACGCAAGTTTACATGCTGATTTATTAAGGCTGTAATCTTGTAAATGATTGTTTCATACGTTATACTGCTGTAATTGTGACTTCAAGTCCCTCTGTGATGGACACATGTATGTTTTATTAATTATTTTCTTTCTTTAAGTGGTTTTCTTTATGTTGATTTTATCCTTTATCTTTCTCAGCGTCGTTCATTACTGCTCTAAGGGCTGCTCGAGTCCTCATTATCTGTTTTTTTATTACAGATGTTATAAACGGAGGATTTGATGGGACAAATTTCTGCATTCTAGAGTGATTCTGAGTAGACACAACTCAGATAATACACCACTACACACTGTTGATATATTGTCTGAAAGACATGACTTGGGAGATCGCTGGACCTCGAAACTTCCTCCTTTGCTGTCGGACATACCGGAGTATCTGCGCCGTTCACCTGCTGTTGTTCTTCCCCGCAAGAAACGTTACAGGAGACGGGGAAAACGCGGAGGTGCGCTGGTACGACTCAAGGCTTACCTGGCGTCCACCTGTGTGACGTGTCCTGATGGATGCTACGTTCCTGCTGTTGCCGGGCATTTGCTGAGGATGAGAGATCGCTGGTTGCGTCCTGTTTTCCCTGACCCACAGATTATCTCCGAGGCTCATCTGCTGACGGTGCCATCTTCTCCCAGGCAGGCTCGGATCCACCGAGGTGGTGGTGTGGATTTTTTGAACCTGCGCCCGTTAGATCGTGTGGCGTCTGCAGCCACAGCCAGTGAGGATCAGACTCTTCGTTTGGCTTTGTTTAATGTTAGATCGCTAGCCAACAAGACTTTTCTCCTCAATGACTTCTTTACTTCTCGGGAGTTGGATCTCATGTTCTTAACGGAAACTTGGCTCCATGATGGCGATCTTACGTCTTTCTCCGAACTTCTTCCTCCCCGATGTGGCTTCCTCAGCTCCCCTAGGTCACAGGTAGAGGTGGAGGGCTAGCGTCTGTGTTTAAGTGTACTTTTCAATGTCGAGAGATTCTGTTTGACAGCTGCTCCAGCTTTGAGCTGCAGTTGTTCGAGTTAAATTTCCCAGTGATCGTATTATGTGCGGTGGTGTATCGACCTCCAAAGTTTAACAAGGATTTTATTCAGGACTTTGCTGATTTTGTGGCTGGGATTGCGTTAAAATATGATCGCTTTTTAATTGTTGGTGATTTTAATATACATGTATGCTGCGAATCCAGACTGATGTCTAAGGATTTTAGTACTCTTATTGATTCTTTTAATCTTATGCAGTCTGTCACTGGTCCGACACACGAAAAAGGTCATACTTTGGACCTCATACTGTCATATGGCTTAGATGTTGCCGTTAGTGAAATATGTGACATTGGTATGTCGGATCATCTACCCATCGTTTTTACTATAGTTGTCCCCTGCTCGGACACTTTGACTGTTGCTCCCGCACGCAGTGTGCGTTCTATTAACCCTCAAACTGCCTCACAGTTTTCTGTTGCTTTTAAAGACTCAGTGCTGTACAATCTTGAAGATTGTATTTTTGAAGTGGATGAACTCACAAACCTTTTTGACTCTACCTGTACTGAAATACTAGATTGTGTTGCCCCACTAAGGGAAAAACGTACTAAAACGCTATCTGAACCTTGGTTAAATGACCATACCCGCTCTCTCAGACGTGTCTGTAGAACGGCTGAGAGAAAGTGGAAAAAGGACAAACTTCAAGTGTCATTTCAAATTTTAAAGGATACATTACATAAATACCAGGGAGCGGTTAAATCCTCAAAAACAAATTTTTTATCTCACCTGGTTGCTAATAATAAACAGAGGCCGCAGGTTCTTTTTAAAGTGTTTAACTCTCTTGTTAACCCTTGTGAAACAGATTGTGTTGTGCCATCCACTTTGTTGTGTGAAAATTTTCTTAAATATTTCATAGATAAAATCGCTGGCCAGAGTTTTTCATCACCTGCATTTACTAGTGACCTCTCGGTTCCATCTTTATGCCATGCTGTCCTCCAGCAGTTTGAGCCAGTCACATTACATGTTCTCTCTGACATAGTTAAGCAGCTCCGTCCTACAAACTGCCTGCTGGATAGTATCCCTGCCCGATTACTCAAAGATGTTTTTAACATTGTTGGTTCCAGTATTTTAAGCTTGGTTAACGCATCTCTCAGCTCAGGGTGTGTTCCCGTAGCTTTTAAACATGCAATCGTGCAACCCCTCTTAAAAAAGAAAAATCTGGATCATTCGGTTTTTTCGAATTTTAGACCCATTTCTAAACTCCCATTTTTATCTAAAGTCTTGGAGAAGGTAGTTTTTAATCAACTGCAATCATTTTTAGATGATTTTTGCATTTATGAAAAGTTCCAGTCTGGTTTTAAACCCCGCCACAGTACTGAAACCGCCCTTCTAAGAGTATATAACGATCTTCTCTTAGCAGTTGATTCAGGAAAATCAGCTGTTTTAGTCCTTTTAGATTTGACTTCTGCCTTTGACACTGTCAACCACTCTATCCTCTTATCCCGACTCGAACAAAGTGTTGGCGTTACGGGTACGGCCCTGAAATGGTTTAAATCATATTTGACAGATAGGAGTTTTGCTGTCCACCTTGGGAATTGCTCCTCATCTGCTGCACCTCTTTCTTGTGGGGTTCCCCAAGGTTCCATTCTGGGACCCATGCTCTTTTCCCTGTACATGCTGCCCTTAGGGTCCATTTTTAAAAAACATAACATTTCTTTCCACTGTTTTGCAGATGTTGTACAAATCTATTTGCCTGTAAAAAACAATGAGAAGAATAACATCCAACCTTTGTTAGACTGCTTGAGTGATCTCAAAATTTGGTTAGATCAGAATTTTCTATGTCTCAATGATAATAAGACCGAAATTGTTGTGTTTGGTCGTGCGGGACATTTAAGTGAATGTGTAGATGTTCTTGGTACTCTATGTTCCCATATTCGACCTTTTACCAGAAATCTGGGTGTAATTTTTGACAGTGCTTTTAAATTTGACAAACAAATTAGTTCAGTTGTTAAAACTAGCTTCTTCCACTTGAGACTTCTGGCTAAGGTCAAGCAATACATGCTACGCAAAGACTTTGAAAGAGTCATACATGCTTTTATTACGTCGCGATTAGACTACTGTAACTCTTTGTATGCCGGATTGGAGCAGTCATCACTTCGACGGCTACAGTTAGTGCAGAACGCAGCAGCTCGACTTTTAACCGGGACCAAAAAACGTGAACACATTACACCAGTATTGGCCTCACTTCACTGGCTTCCTGTTTGTTTTAGAATTAAATTTAAAATTGCATTAATTGTTTTTAAAACCTTAAGTGGGTGTGAGGAAATCAGAACGGATGCAAATGCAAGTAAAAAGGCGTTTATTAAAGGTCAGAAACGCACAAACACAGGTCGGGGAAAACACACTCAGATGACGATTGTGGCACAGGGACTTCGATGGCCTCCGGTAGTGGTGAAGTGAAGTGTGCTCAGGAAACCAGGAAACAGTGGAACATCCAGACGAGGTGACGAAACACAACGAATCCACACGACGAAATCCACAGCAGGGGAACAGAGAGCCACACGGGAACAGGACATGACACCGGGGAAACCACAACGATCTGACAACATGAGATGGGAATAACTGCACATATAAAGGGAACGGGGATTGATAACAGCTGGCAACACTAATCACTATAATGAGTAACCACGCCCACATACAGACACACACACACACACCAGAAATGAGACAGCCGATTCATGAACCGTGACAGTACCCCCTCCCCTAGGAACGCCTCCTGGCGTTCCCAGATAACCTTACCTGTCGATTGTAATCATCGATAAGGGAGTGATCCAGAATGTCTCTAGCAGGTACCCAACTTCTCTCCTCTGGACCGTAACCCTCCCAGTCCACCAAGTACTGAAATCCGCGTCCCCTCCGTCTAGAATCCAGAATACGACGAACCGAATAAGTAAGTTCCCCATCTACGAGTCGCGGCGGGGGGGGAACCGGGGCAGGCGGATTAATGTGAGAATAAAACACGGGCTTGACTTTGGACACATGGAAGGCGGGGTGAATTCTCCTGTACGCAGGAGGGAGTTTGAGTCGGACTGTCACCGGACTAATAATCTTGGTGACAGGAAACGGGCCAATGAATTTGGGAGCTAACTTGTTAGACACGGAGCGGAGCGGAATATTCTTGGTAGAAAGCCACACTTTTTGACCCACGACGTAGACGGGAGGCTTGGACCGGTGGCGGTCGGCCTTGGCCTTCATGCGCCCCCCTGCTTGGAGTAGAGTCTCACGGGCTCTAGTCCAAGTACGGCGGCACCTCTGGATGAATGCGTGAGCGGAGGGGACCGCGACTTCGGATTCCAGACTCGGAAAAATTGGTGGCTGGTAACCTAAACTACACTTAAATGGCGAGAGGCCCGTGGATGACACTGGTAATGAGTTGTGGGCGTACTCCACCATAGAAAGCTGTTGGCTCCAGGACGACGGATTCTTGGCAACCAAACATCGCAACATTCTCTCGAGGTCCTGATTGGCTCGTTCAGACTGGCCATTGCTCTGGGGATGATAGCCCGAGGACAGACTGACCGTGGCCCCCAGTAATTTACAGAATTCTCGCCAAAATTTGGATACAAATTGGGAACCCCTGTCAGAGACCACGTCCATCGGGAGGCCATGTAACCGAAAGACGTGATCTATGACTGCGACCGCTGTCTCCTTGGCTGAAGGTAATTTGGGCAAGGGGATGAAATGTGCCGCCTTCGAGAACCGGTCCACTACGGTTAAAACAACCGTCATGCCTCTGGAAGGCGGGAGGGCGGTGACAAAATCTAGAGCGATATGGGACCAGGGTCTCGAAGGGACAGACAGCGGTCGAAGTAACCCATCTGGGGGTTGGTTAGATGTCTTACCAGTGGCACAGACTGAACAAGCCAACACAAAATCGTGAATGTCGCGAGCCATTAATGGCCACCAGAATCGTTGTTTAATTAAAAAACTGGTACGAGTCACTCCTGGATGACAAGCCACGTTGGAGCAATGACCCCATCGAATAACGTCGGACCGTAACCCCTCCGGAACAAACAAACGACCCGGTGGGCAACCAGGCGGAGGCGTTACCCCTTCTAGGGCTGTCTTGACCCTCGATTCGACCTCCCATACCAGAGTGGAGATGACAACTTTCTCAGGTAAAATACACTCGGGAGTCACCGGGCGTTCGGATGGATCAAAAATACGAGATAAAGAGTCGGGTTTGAGGTTTTTGGAACCCGGGCGGTACGAGAGAACAAAATCAAAACGTCCGAAAAAAAGAGCCCACCGAGCTTGCCTGGAGTTGAGTCTTTTAGCAGACCTGATGTATTCCAGATTCTTATGATCGGTCCAAACGATAAAGGGAACCCCCGAACCCTCTAACCAATGACGCCACTCCTCCAACGCTAACTTTACTGCCAACAACTCTCTGTTACCAATGTCATAGTTACGTTCGGCAGGCGATAGTCGATGAGAAAAAAACGCGCAGGGATGCATCTTGTCATCTGAGGAAGCGCGTTGTGAAAGCACTGCTCCTACTCCCACCTCTGACGCGTCGACCTCCACCACGAACTGGCGTGTGGGATCAGGGGTGACCAGAATGGGAGCCGAAACGAAGCGACTTTTGAGGTTGTTGAACACTGCCTGGGCAGTGTTCGACCACCTGAACGTCGTTCGGGGGGAGGTCAAGGCAGTCAGAGGCGCGACTAGTTGGCTGAAATTACGAATGAAACGCCGGTAAAAATTGGCGAACCCCAGAAACCGCTGTAGGGCCTTACGGGAATCTGGACTTGGCCAATCTACCACAGCCTTAACCTTGTCAGGATCCATGCGCACTCCCTCAGAAGAGATGATGTACCCTAGGAAAGGAACAGACTGTGCATGAAACGCGCATTTCTCCGCCTTGACAAAAAGCCCATTCTCTAATAGTCTCTGGAGCACTCGCCTGACGTGTTGAACGTGTTCCTGGAGAGACGAGGAAAAAATCAATATGTCATCCAGGTAAACATATATGAATTGATCTACCATGTCTCTCAACACGTCATTCACGAGTGCCTGGAAAACCGCTGGGCTGTTGGAAAGCCCGAAAGGCATGACCAAATATTCAAAGTGCCCCCTGGGGGTATTAAAAGCGGTTTTCCATTCATCCCCCTTCCTGATGCGAACCAAATGATATGCATTGCGTAAGTCCAGTTTCGTGAAAATGGATGCTCCCTGCAACCTCTCGAAAGCTGAAGACATCAACGGCAAAGGATAAGAATTCTTTACCGTGATGTTGTTCAGCTCTCGGTAATCAATACAAGGTCGCAGAGAACCATCCTTCTTCCCAACGAAAAAGAACCCCGCCCCCGCAGGAGAAGAGGAAGGCTGGATGAATCCAGAGGCCAGAGAATCAGAAATATATTTCTCCATGGCCTCCCTCTCGGGAACAGAAAGAGAGTAAAGTTTGCCTTTAGGCGGAGATTTACCTGGCAGTAGATCTATCGCACAGTCATAGGAACGATGCGGAGGAAGAGAAGCAGCACGAGACTTACTGAACACCTCCTTCAGGTCGAGGTACTCCGCGGGCACGTTAGATAAATCCGCTGCCTCACTCTGAAACACAGAACCAGACACAGAAGAACAAGCCGACAACAAACAGGACTCATGACAGTGGTTACTCCATGTGGAAATAGTGTTAGTGCGCCAGTCGACCCGAGGATTGTGACGGGTAAGCCACGGGTGTCCCAGAACCACTGGTGCAAGTGGTGAGTCCATGAGGAGAAATGATATGCGTTCGGTGTGATTGCCAGAAGTGATGAGAGTGATGATTTCGGTAGTATGAGTGATCCGGGGAAGTTCCTGTCCATTGAGTGCGTTGACGGTTATTTTGTGCGGAAGGGAAGTGATGGGAATCTGAAGTCTGAGTGCAAGATTGAAGTCCATGAAATTACCCTCCGCTCCCGAATCCAGTAGTGCTTGAGTGCTGTGTGTGGACGTTAGCCATCTCAGTCTTACCGGGAGGAGGGTCGATGATGGTGATGAGGTCTTCTCGGCGGAGATCCCACCCGATAGTAGCCTCATACTTACTATCGGGCTTGCTCTTTTACCGGACACGAATGGATAAAGTGACCAGCCCGGCCGCAGTACAAACACAGTCCTTGGGATCTCCGCCTTTCCCTCTCCTCCCGGGAAAGCCGAGCTCTCCCTACCTGCATGGGCTCGTGGTCGAAAACTGGGCTGACCGCGCTCGCTCCACTGGGCTGGTGGTCCTCCACGCTGTGCTGGAAACGATTTGGACGTGTCAGTCCGGTCACCCGATTCAGGCGAGTGTCCACTCTTAACGCCAGCTCCACCAGTCCATTAAGTGTCTCAGGGAGGTCCAAAACGTAGATCTCTTTAAGAACGCGGTCAGCCAGCCCATGCAGGAATCTGTCCCACTGCGCCTCCTCGTTCCAATGGCACTCTGCGGCCAGGGTGCGGAAACGGATGGAATAATCCGACACCGAGCCTTCACCTTGACGCAGATCGGCGAGTAATCTGGCCGCCTCCTTACCCGCCGCTGCGCGATCGAAAACCCTCCTCATCTCCTCGGAGAGTGCCTGGAACGAGGTGCAGCAGTCGTCCTTATTCTCCCACACCGCCGTTCCCCAGAGAGATGCCTTTCCTGACAGCAGTATCAGTACAAACGCCACCTTGGAGGATTCACTATGAAAGGTGCGCGGCTGTAAGGCAAAATGCATGGAACATCTTGTGAGAAAGGGTCTGCAGAATTCAGACTCACCAGAATACCCCTCCGGTATGGGTAGACGAGGCTCAGGTTGATTTTCTGTCGCTGGTGCTGGTGGTGGGGGAACGGGCGGTGTGGGCGGCGCAGTGGGAGCTCGTAGATGTTGTAGCTGTTGGGTGAGCTCGGACACCTGTGCCACGAGTGCTTGGACCGCACGACCTGTGTGAGATATGCTCTCCTCTTGTTGATCCATACGCATGATGCTATGGGAGATGAATTCACTCAGACGAGACTCGCTTGCTGCATCCATATTTGGTCAGATCGTTCTGTGAGGAAATCAGAACGGATGCAAATGCAAGTAAAAAGGCGTTTATTAAAGGTCAGAAACGCACAAACACAGGTCGGGGAAAACACACTCAGATGACGATTGTGGCACAGGGACTTCGATGGCCTCCGGTAGTGGTGAAGTGAAGTGTGCTCAGGAAACCAGGAAACAGTGGAACATCCAGACGAGGTGACGAAACACAACGAATCCACACGACGAAATCCACAGCAGGGGAACAGAGAGCCACACGGGAACAGGACATGACACCGGGGAAACCACAACGATCTGACAACATGAGATGGGAATAACTGCACATATAAAGGGAACGGGGATTGATAACAGCTGGCAACACTAATCACTATAATGAGTAACCACGCCCACATACAGACACACACACACACACCAGAAATGAGACAGCCGATTCATGAACCGTGACAGTGGGTTGTCGCCTTCATATTTGACGGAGCTTCTACATGTCCACACACCTGTTAAAGTACTGAGGTCTTCTGACCAGATGCTCCTCGATGTGCCCAGATCTAGGCTAAAAAACAAAGGTGACAGAGCGTTTGCAGTGGCTGCTCCTAATATCTGGAATAGTCTACCAATTTATGTAAGGAAAGCTCAGACTATTGAAATATTCAAGTCCTTGCTTAAGACGCATTATTATGCTTTGGCTTTCAATTCTAGTTGAGCTTTGATATCTTGACCTGTTGGTTATTTTGTTTGTAGGCCTACTTTGTGTGATATTGTCTGTATAATAATTTGTTTTTGTTTCTTTGTTGGATTTTGTGAAGCACTTTGGTCAATTATGGTTGTTTTTAATGTGCTATATAAATAAAATTGAACTGAACTGAACTGAACACACGTAGACAAATGGTGAAGTGCAAAGATCGCAAGAATGGAACGGCCATTTATGTCAAAATGATCAGGGATGAAACACGAGTTATGCAGTCCAGCAATATCTTTAAAGCTGCTGTTTAGTTGTGAATGTTCTGTGGTGGCAAACAATTTTCTAATACTGAATAAGAGACAAACAGGTATCACTTTAACAATTATGTATTTCCTTGCAAGGAAAGATCAGCAGTCATACAGTCATTACAAAGTGCCTGCAGAGTGTGATAACAAGTGGGGGGTATCCTTCATTCTTTATAGTCGTCCCTCCCCCAAGGTTGTTTTCCCGAGGCTAAATCAAGATACATCTTAGCCATAACTAACACATTGTTTAGATTTGTCTATCATATTTAATCATATTACAGCCTTGAATGGAGACTCTCTGTCCTGGTCATACATTCAATCACATTAACTTTTGTCAGGTCATACACAAGGACATACACATACATATATTAATAAGAATACGTATCGACACCACATTAATCTAATTACCATCATATTTCTAAGATTCTATGAATATAATTAAATGCAAACATAATAGAAAATTTCATTTCTTCCACAGTTCAAATGTAAATTGTAAATGTTCATATAATTTTTTGATTAAGGTCCATATTAATATAGACTAATACTGACACAGACGTCAATATGCAAATATAGAGAAACAGAGGTAGACAAACACAAATAAGGAGGAAGTAAAATATGAAAATTAGTTTACACAAATGATGTGATGTTGGTATGAGAGCAGATATAATAATAGCGTAGTGTAAATCTGCAGACAGAAACATCAGACTCAGGACAGAAACACACAACCTCTAAAGTAAGAACATGGTCATTCTTCAAACACAATTACACTTTCAGATGTTAATATTGTCTCAATGATTATGTACAGTGAACTCATGCTGCTGTTCAGATACTAAATGAAATTGTCATATTTTACTCCAAAATGAATCTGGGAATGTTTGATTTCTGAGTTTTTCAATGTGTTTCTTCCTCAGAAATGGACCAAACTCTATATTTGATTCTTCTTCTCATTGGTGAGTGTGTTTATGGTTTATAGTTTCATCAGGTTTGACCCTGTTATGAAAAGCATTACATCAAACGCTCTCTTTCACAGCTCTCTGCTCCGTATCTGAATGTGTTCAGCGTCAGTATCACTTTATAAACGTGTTGAAGACCTGGACTGAAGCTCAGAGATTCTGCAGAGAGAATTACACAGATCTGGCCACCGTTGACAACATGAACGACATGAACGAGCTGAAGAAGAGTGTGAATGAAGGAGGTGTTAAGAAGGTCTGGATTGGGCTGAAGAGGAAATGGCAGTGGTCTTCAGGTGAACCTGCGCTCTATCTGAACTGGGGATTTAAACAACCTGATGGCAGAGATGAGTGTGCTTTCATGACAAATGGAGAATGGCATGATTGGCCATGTAGTAAAAGCCTGACCTTCATCTGCAATTCATCTAACAGTAAGTGCAGCTCCATACAATCACAATACACATTCATTTATAAAAGATACACCATATTCTGTACTGTAAAATCTAATTAGTTAGACTTACTTAAAAGCATGCAAATCATTTGCCTTAAACAAAAATATGAATAGTATGTTGTATTGACAAAAGCTTAGTTAGTATAGTTCAGTTATACAAGAGTTCCAGTAACTAAAAAACAACCGAGAGTACTTGATAATTGACATGGCTACTGGACAACCTGAAGGCAGAGATGAGTGTGCTATGATGAGAAATGGACAATTTCATGATTTGTCATGTAGTGATACTCGTCATTTCATCTGCAACAGTAAGTGCAGCTATTTACAATTACAACCATTCATTTATTGATGCACCATATATATAACGGCTCCAGAACGTCTTCTACTAACACACACAGTATTAACTTATAAATTAAAGATAGCTTAGGTAACTTCAGAGAGGCTAGCAATATCAAGCTAGCTTTGAAAGCATGAGATCCCACTCTCCCTTCAGAGTCTCCAAACCCACGGCTCCTTTAAAACACAAGCACACACACAGCAGAGTCGGCTAAGCATCAAGAGAGACAGTGTCAAATTACCTCATGACTCAAAGCACATAACATTACAATAATAATGAACGTAAACAGCATACGGAGCTCTAGTTGTACCACCTGACTGCTGTAGATTCATTTCGGCGTTGATAGTGTTGATATAGAAACACATCAATCCGAGTCTGAGGACGTGAACAGCTCCAGGTAGAATGTCACAGTTTGTCACCTCATAATTACGGTTCCTCATAGTGTGAACGCAGCATGAGCTCGTTGTTTTGGTTCAGGAGGAACTGTAGAAGACGACTGCTGTGTGTTTGTGGCGCTCAGTGACTGTGTGTTTCTGCAAAGCCTTACAGAACGCACTGATGATGTGTGCCGTCTGCGCAGAAGGTGCATATGCAATGATTTATCAAAATTAAAACACAAAGAATATAATTTTTTTCAGGTAGGCTAGTTTTTCATTTGCATATCTTAAGTGTAGAAAAATATATAAATCCAGAGGTTTTGTAGACAAATTTGCAAATGTTTTAAATGTTGATTTTTGGGCTATGTGTAATATAAAAAAAATGCTTAAAAAGAACAATACACAAACGTTATGTATACTGATAAACTGTTCGCAGATTCTCTTTGTCAAGTATCCTAGGTCAATTTGTTTTTAAGCCAGATTACAAAACCATCACAAACCCCTTATCTGTTCCAAAAATGATAATTAAGGTAAATTAATTGACTCATTGTTACGTACTGCTCCGAGACACGAAGGTTAAGGATCCAATTGCAGTTTTATTTAAAGGGTTATACAGAATCGTAGTCAAAATCCAGGCAAAAGTCATACACAGGCAGGCAATCCAACAAACAGACAAATCCAGAGGGTGAGGCAGAAAACAGGAAAACCAGGACACGGGCAGAGATCAGGAACAACCACAACAAAGGAAATGCTCAGAAATGCAGTGGAAACGTACAAGACTTCACAGGGAATGATGAGGTGAACCAGGCTTATATGGGGTGAACTAAACAATATAATGAGACACAGGTGAATGTGATAATCAGGGATGATGAGTCCGGGCAGTGAATTATGGGAAATGTAGTAGTGAGTGAATAATGATAGTCTGATGCATAGACATAATAAATACATAGACGCCCTATTGGCCGCTGGATCGTACGTCAACGGCGCCGCCATACTGCGGAGGGCAACTTTCCCATACCTCTCATAACGAGAATTGAGAAAAATGCCTATTTCGTGTGCTGCTTGGGGCTTTACAAATCGCCACACAATTTCTGCAGGTCTATTAGTCTGCATTTACACTACAGCACTTAATGCACAGGTTTATTTTGACAAATGTTTTGTCCCGTCCTTTGCTACGGTTATTACTGTCAATCACAGCAATTTCAGGAGTGACTGAGGAACAGTGTAACGGATTCACACCCGTAATTATATATTTTTTCTTGGCAATTTGGCGTGCAGTTTTCATACTCTATGCTTTGCCTATCCTGTTATATAAAGTCCCTTCCATTTCTGGCCTCGCTCCTGATGTGTGTGTGTGTGTGTGTATGTGTGTGTGTGCACGTGTGTGTGTGTGTTTTAAGTTTCCTCGGAAATACTTCCATATTACTTGCAATTTTTTCCTTACAAATTATATTATCAGCATAACAACTTGAGTAAATGTAACTGTAAAATATAATAATGTAATTATTGTATGTAATTCATGTCATTTATTAGTGAATATAGAACCGACTGTGGATAATTGTCACACTTTCAATGTTGAGTCAATTTCTGTAAAGAAAATATTTTTCTGAAAAAAAGTCCAGTTCATGTAATGATAGTCCATCAAAACTAAATCAAGCATCGAGATACACTGCAACTATATTAGTTTATAAATTACTAGTCTTCAGTACAAGTATGTTAAATGTTTATATATATATATATATACACAGTTGTGGTCCATCAAGTGTGGGGGGAAATCACATTATAAAATAAATGCTTTTCTCCAAAAGACGCTGGCCATAATTATTATCTCCCTGTTATTACTTTTTGCAACCTCCTTTCGCCAAGATAACAGTTCTGAGTCTTCTCCTATAATGCCTGATGAGTTTGGAGAACACCTGACAAGAGATCAGAGACCATTCCTCCATGCAGAATCTCTCCTGATCCTGCAGATTCCCAGATCCATGTTGGTGCTTCTTCTCTTCAGTTCACTCCACTCATCTTCTATAGGGTTCAGTTTAGGGGAAGCTTCATTTTGTGCTCAGTTACCCATTTTTGTGTTGATTTTGAGTTTGTTTTGGACCGTTGTCCTGATGGAAGATCCAACCACGGCCCATTATAAGATTTCTATCAGAGGCAGTCAGGTTTTGATTTTTTTTATCTGTTGATATTTGATAGAATCCACGATGCCATGTATCTGAACAAGATGTCCAGGACCTCCAGCAGAAAAATAGGCCCATAACATATAAGATCCAGCAGTGTATTTAACCGCAGGCATGGGGGACTTTTATCCCTGTTTGCTCCAAACACATCTGGTGGCTTTGCTGCCAAAATTCTATTTTTTAGTTTCATCTGAACACAGAATCCGGTCCCTTTAGAAGATCCAGTCGTGTCTGAAAACTGAATATGCTGGAGTTTATTTCTGGAGGAGCGAGGAGCATTTTTCTTGAAACCCTCCCAAACAACATGTGGGGATGTAGGGGTTGTTTGATAAGATTTTTTTTAGGCTTTCTGACCCCAAGACTCAAGTCATCTCTGCAATTCTCCATCTGTGATCCTTGAAGAGTCTTTGGCCACTCAAACTTTCCTCCTCACCGTGCATTAAGACAATATAGACACACGTCCTCTTCCAGGCAGATTCGTCACATCTTTAGTTGATTATAACTTCTTAATTATTGCCCTGATGGTCAAAATGGGGATTTTCAAATCTTTAGCTATTTTATTACATCCACTTTATATTTTGTGATGCTCAACAATCTTTTGCTGCACATCAGAACGATATTCTTTGGTTTTCCTCATTGTGACTGATTGATAATTAAGGGAATTTGGCCTTTGTGTATTCGTCATATTTAAACTCCTGTGAAACAAGAAGTCATAGCTGGACAATTTCATGTTCCTAGTCACCCTGGTGTGCTAAATAAAGGTAGATATTAATGGGAATATACTTCAGAGATATTTTACTCGTAAAAAATTCTAAAGGTGCCAATAATTATGGCCGACGTGTTTTGGAGAAAAACTTTTATTTCATAATGTGATTTCCTCCCCACTTTCAATTATTTTACTTCAATGAAAGGTTAGATTTTTAAATATGTTAATTATTTAACATAATTCATATTGAATATGAAATATATATATATATATATATATATAAAATTTCATATTCAATATGAATTATGTTAAATAATTAACATATTTAGATGCAGTGTAACATCTTCCTCTGTTTCCTCTCTTCAGGCTTTTAATCAAGTGTTCTGAAGAGGAAGCGCTTTAAAATCATAGTAATAATCAGAAATGTTACTGAAAAACAAAAACAAAAAGAACAAACTGATTTTTTTTTCTTTTTCTTAAAGTGAACACAGGACTCTTCTTTGTCAATCAGAAGAAGAACTGGAGAGACGCTCAGAGTTTCTGCAGACAGAATCACATTGATCTGGTCAGTGTGAGGAACCAGAATGAGAATCAAAAGGTTAAGGATTTCATTAGTGGTCATCAGTTATCTGGATCACGGATCTGGATCGGTCTGTTCAAAGACTCATGGCAGTGGTCAGATCAGAGTAACTCCTCTTTCAGATACTGGGCTCCTGGTGAACCAAATAATAGTGGAGGAAATGAAGACTGTACAGCGGTCATTCAGAACACACAGTGGATAGACATCTCTTGCAACAAGCAATTTCCTTTTGTGTGTCATGAAGGTGAGCAGATCCTCACAAACACACACAATCCATCCATCACCTCCAGATATCTTAAAGTTCACGCTACATGTCTGACAGGACAGATTCCTCCACAGTGTTTGTTCTGCATGTTGTTTTTGATCAATCTCTAGTTTTTGCTTGTGGTTTGTTTTGTGTCCAGATAAACTGATTCTGATCAAAGAGACTCTGACGTGGCCTGAAGCTCTGAGACACTGCAGACAGAATTATACGGATCTGGTCTCGGTTCATTCAGAGGAGATGCAGGAGGAGGTGATGAATGTGGTTAAACGTGCGTCTACTGAGGCGGTGTGGTTGGGTTTACGTCACTCCCATATTTTGGGCATCTGGTACTGGGTGAGCGGAGAGACCGTGTGCTATCAGAACTGGGCTCCAGGGAACGGCACAGGAGACGAGGACTGTGAGTCTGGAGTGAGATCTGGAGCAGTTCAGTCTGGAGGAGATCAGCGCTGGATCAGCCGTCCTGAGACTCACAAACTCAACTTCATCTGCAGCAGATCTTAGGAGTGAAGGATATGTCATTATCATCAGATAATGTGCTTATATCAGTACCAAAAAAAAAAATTATGTAATTTAAAAGTATCATATGAGTCTTTTTAATATCAATGCAATGTTCTTTGGGTATTTAAAATACTAATGTGCACTATATGTTTTAAAGACCCCATGACATCAACATTATTTGTGACTGTTCAGTCAAACATACTTGCTGTTAAATAGAAAGTAGAAGATCATGATTCGAGGATGTGGCTCAAAGTATATTGGCTGTTTAAAATAGAAGCAAAGCATAAGCCACGTCAGTTGATTTCATGGTATCTTGTTATTCTGGTGGTGTGGCTTCTTTCTTCTCCTCACTCCTGTGTTTTGCACTAGTCATATATTTACTAATTACTTGTTTAAAATATGATTGTGAGCATCTATATGTGTCTCAATAAAATGAAATATGGTTTATTCTTAAAGCTACAATATGTCTTTTTTTTTCGCCACTAGGGGTCACTAACCTCTTACAATAACAAAGGCGTCGGTTGATGACGCAGTGATAAGAGGAATCATGGAGCTTGTCGTCATGCTGATGGATCTAATAATGTTTGTGGATGTGTGAATACATTCATGTTTTTTATTACACGGCTTGGTTGAATTCTAATGTAGAATGCATAGAATTATTTCTTGATAACACACCGTTGCCATGAAAAACAGAGCGTTGCTATGGACGCAGGATTCTAACCGTAGAGACGGAACGGACTATTTTCTTTAGCGGAAGCAATACAATCGTTTTTAAATCAATAAACTCCTTTTTAAATCAATATTTTGTGTCAAATTATTGATTTATTTGGTAGGTAGCCATGTAATAAGCGGGATAATGTAGTGCGAGGCGGTTGTTATAGCGAATACACTACCCACAAGTGCTGAATCACTACTCACACAGGACAGTTTATTTGACAAATTAAACTTGTGAAGTAACGCAGCGCTGTTTCACTTGCTCTAACGTTACACTATCCCAGCGAGCAAAAAGTCGTCTAGAAGACGTCTAAAAGACATAATTCTTAGACATCCAGAAGACGTCCTCACAGGAGCCAGAATGAACGTTTTTTATACGTCTTTTCTGGACATTGTATAGACGTCAATTAACCCTTTCGCACGTACGATCACACCGGTGTGATCAGTCTAAGCTGGTCCCTGGAGCGTACGATCACACCGGTGTGATCAGTCTAAGCTGGTCCCTGGAGCGTACGATCACACCGGTGTGATCAGTCTAAGCTGGTCCCTGGAGCGTACGATCACACCGGTGTGATCAGTCTAGGCTGGTCCCTGGAGCGTACGATCACACCGGTGTGATCAGTCTAAGCTGGTCCCTGGAGCGTACGATCACACCGGTGTGATCAGTCTAGGCTGGTCCCTGGAGCGTACGATCACACCGGTGTGATCAGTCTAAGCTGGTCCCTGGAGCGTACGATCACACCGGTGTGATCAGTCTAGGCTGGTCCCTGGAGCGTACGATCACACCGGTGTGATCAGTCTAAGCTGGTCCCTGGAGCGTACGATCACACCGGTGTGATCAGTCTAGGCTGGTCCCTGGAGCGTACGATCACACCGGTGTGATCAGTCTAAGCTGGTCCCTGGAGCGTACGATCACACCGGTGTGATCAGTCTAAGCTGGTCCCTGGAGCGTACGATCACACCGGTGTGATCAGTCTAGGCTGGTCCCTGGAGCGTACGATCACACCGGTGTGATCAGTCTAAGCTGGTCCCTGGAGCGTACGATCACACCGGTGTGATCAGTCTAAGCTGGTCCCTGGAGCGTACGATCACACCGGTGTGATCAGTCTAGGCTGGTCCCTGGAGCGTACGATCACACCGGTGTGATCAGTCTAAGCTGGTCCCTGGAGCGTACGATCACACCGGTGTGATCAGTCTAAGCTGGTCCCTGGAGCGTACGATCACACCGGTGTGATCAGTCTAGGCTGGTCCCTGGAGCGTACGATCACACCGGTGTGATTAGAACGGTCAGTGCATGACGTGATCAACTGCTAAATTCAAATGTGCTTTCGCGCGTTGGCTGGCGCTGAGCCAGAGACAGGCGCGCTCAGAGCTGTCATATATCACAACTTTTCAGTGTTTTCAACCTCATAATGTTTATTTTAGGTTCCAGACATATAAGTACTAAAAAAACAATACATTACAGTTCGTAAAATACACACTGATGTCAAAGGAAGAGGCAATAATAATCCTTTCCATTATAATTAGTTTTATTCATATCAGATACACATTGTGTAAGTAACTTTAAAGTTTACTCTATTCTTCTCCCAGTTCACCTGCCACTTACTTGTATGTATTTCGGGAGAAGTGGATGAATTAACGTGTTGTAAATCCAACAGATCCGATTCTCTGAACTGCGTCTGCGGCACAAACTAATATGGCGGCGCCCATCGCGAATACAGCTGAACTAAAGCGATCGTTATAAATGTGTTTAAACAACAAAACACTTCCACTTGCATATATTTGACAACCGGAATATCAGATATTTCATGCCATATCTAACAAATTTGTGAATATTTTGAATAAAAAAGGAAAAATGACATAAAAGCAGATCATCATTCATTCAGCTCTGTTGTTGCTGCGGTGTGTCACGTGACAAGCAATGACGCGTCACCACGGAAACCATAAAGTGACACATTCTAAATAACGGTCGCCTTGAAAAACTCACGCTGGGGGGTCAGTCAGAATATTTTAAACTTACGTGTGAAAGGGTTAAAGACATGCTAAAGACGTCATTCTTAGACATCCAGAAGACGTCCTCACAGGAGCCAGAATGAAAGGTTTTTTTACGTCTTTTCTGGACATTCTATAGATGTCAATTAAAGACGTGCTACAGATGTAATTGTTAGACATCTAAAGGCAGTCAGAATAAAAGTTGTATTAGACGTGTTTTCTGTAGTAGAAATGTCAAAGACTGTTAAAGACCCATACTGACATGGAAATCCTATATGTGCATTTTTCAAGGATCCAACTTTAAAAAATATTTACTTACAAATATTTACAAAACAGTGGCAGTGAGGGAGCTAGTTCTCACTGAGAAAAACCCAGTTACTCAATGTTAATGGTTGTCGTGTCATGAAACTGCAGACACACAGACCATAGACCTAAAGATTTTAAAGAATATTGATAATATTGAATATTCAATTGAATAACTGTGTAGTGTATATCCTTGCATTTGTATATCTTAACAATATAACTGTAATAAACTGCTTACCATTTTCCTGTAAAACAAACTAATCACTCCAAGAAATCAACTATTTAAATCTCAAAATATATTTTTATTACTATTTTGTTCTGCTGGACCAAAACTTAACAGCCGGAAGACTAAAGTATAAATTAACACAATACAACTTAAAAGCCTGAACAGTAAAGTTGTAAATTAACACAATTTCCCTTTAAATAATCTATAAAATGTTGTTAAAACAATATAATAGGGCTGTGCAATTAATTGAATTTCGATTTCAATTTCGATTTTTGCTCCCAACAATCACCAAAATAGTATAATCGAGTAAAAACGATTATTTTGCCATTTTCTGTTTTGAAAGAACGCTCTTATTTTGTCTTGTGTTCTGAATGACACGCGCACATCCGCCCTTCCCTATGCCGTAAACTCTCTCAGCTTGAATGTTTAAACTGATAAGACTTAAAAAGAAGTGAAAATGATAAACTTTAGTTACGATGCAATGCTGGCCCGATTGTACAAGTGACAATTCCATCATGTCCCGACTCATAAACACGAGAGTGTAGTTTCGACGCTTGCCTTGTCCAGCGCATTTTGAGAGACAGAGAGAGAGAGAGAGAGAGAGAGAGAGAGAGAGAGAGAGAGAGAGAGAGAGAGAGAGAGAGAGAGAGAGAGAGAGAGAGAGAGAGAGACGCAGCACCGCTGAACACTCACGCGCTGAACACAATTGCGTCTTGGAGAAAGTTTTAAAATTATTGATTTGATTTTATAATCTTTGTGGATTCATTTAAGATACTCATACAATTTACATGCTAAAGTGAATCAATGTTTGTGGGGGAATTTCCCGCATTATAAGTGCTAGATCTGCGGGAATGATTAAAATACTCATTGAAGGAGCCTATTATCTGTTACATTATTTATTTTAATAGTTCAAAAAGTACAATCAATGTTCAAATTTCGATTTTTTAAGAATTGTTGAAAGGTGTGTTTGGTGACACTTTACAATAAGGTTCATTAATTAGCATTATAACTAACTTACCTTTGTTAAGATTAACTAATTATGAACAATAATTCTACAGCATCTTAGTTAATATTAATTTCACCATTTACTAATACGTTATTAAAATGAAAGGTTGTATTTGTTAACATTAGTTAATGCACTGTAAACTAACATGAACAAACAATGAACAGCTGTATTTTTATTAACTAGCATTAAAAAAGATTAATAAATACTATAACAAATGTTTTTCTCAGTGTTAGTTCATGTTAGTTAATACATTAACTAATGATAACTAATTAACATTATTGTAAAGTGTTACCGTGTCTTTTTAATAAATGCAACACGTTCCCAGTCATGTGAAATAATCGTGTTACATAATCGTGATTTCAATATTGACCAAAATAATCGTGATTATGATTTTTTCCATAATCGAGCAGCCCTACAATATAACATAACAATTAACAAAATATGGCTGCTATAAGGTTCACAAGCTTCATTTATAGCAGCAAGCAGTTCCAGATGATCGGCTACAGACTTTATTTGGGCCTCTATTGCAGCTGGGTCCCATTTCATGACAGCAGCTACAATCAAAGCAAAAAAATCCACATGTTAAATAAATAAATACAAATGCCACTGTTGTGGTTTAGCTTATAGCAGAGATACATAGTTGAAAATTTGAGTACTCGAATCAATTAAATGAAATAAATCACAAATCAAGTAAAATTACATCAAGCCTGATAGAAGGCATTCCACACACACACACACACACACATATAGGTGCCATTTACAACTTCATGCGATTTTAGTGATCGGATAGCTATATGATCTTGAAAAGACCAGGTGTAAATGCCCTCCGAAACGCATTCGTGACGCATTTGAATCTGATTGCTCAAACCACTTCAGGAGGTGGTCTGGGCCGCATTCCAGAAGAAACTGGACAAGTGTAAATGCATCTGGTTGTTGAAACCACATGTAAATTTTACTCCTCCCAAAAACGCTCTAAAATAAAGTTGTAAGAGCGTGTTATAGGCTATATGTCATGTTATAGCAAGTTATGACGACGCTACTGCCGCATCGCCGCTGACCATCTAACGTTATTCATCAAGCCAACGTGCAAACTATCGCAAATTAAAGTGAAAGTAAGTCCCTGATGCTTAACACACAGTTATCATCATTAAAAGTAAAGAAACGAAATGATCTTACTGAGCTGTTACCGCTCTCTCCTATTGCGGTCTTTGATTTAGAAATTTTAACGGATGATCAATAAAATGCAGCTCATATCTGTTGCTTTCGGTGACGTGAACGCCATTAAATTTGCATAGCGAGGGAATCGAAGATCGGATTTATATCCGTTTTGCAAAAACACATTTATGTGACCAGGTGTAAATGGAATTGTTATGATAAAACAGATAGCTATCCGATCTGAGAAAACGCATCAAGTGGCCAGGTTTAAACAGCCCCATATATACACACACACACACATATTAGGGGTGCAAGTTAACGGTTCACAAAATTCATGGTTCGGTTCAATACGATACACTTGTGTCATGGTTCGGTACGTTTTCGATACAGGAAAAAGAAAGAAATGCCAGAGAAATTTCCTTGATTTAATATTTTTTACTTTTTTTTTTGTATTAAACCTAACATCATAAAGTATGATTTTTTGTTTTACTTTGAGGAATGATGAAGCTATAATTGACTCTTAGAAGCATGTAAAACAGCTCCTTGAAAAAAAATGTAATGTAATATTGTAGTTATAAACAAAGGTTTATTTTAGTTCAGATTAACTTTGAGGGCAGTAATTTTATTCATGTCAAAATAAAACCAACGTAATGTAACTTGAAAGCATTATAGCCTACTATTCCTGCCAAACTTCCATGGTTACAGTTAGTGTTACTACAGTAAATCCATGGTGAATGTTGCTGATCTGTGGACACTGGATTGTTCATTCATGGCACAATGTTTCCACGTCAGCGCTGTTTGATCCGTTAATAACAGAGAAATATGAATGCTTCTCAATAGATCTCGCAGCGATGTTATTACTTCAGTGGGGATCTCTTAGCGCCGTGTAGTAACAGTGTCGCTTGATCAAGATCGGCTCGCGCTGCACTGGTCCAAACTGATAAACGGCCCGTGAAGCACATAATAACAGCACCTGCTTTCTGGTCAGTTAGCCTACAGTACCTGCTTTTTTTGTGGAAACCAAATCTTTTGATTGTGAGAGAGCCATGTGTTAAAAGTCAGATGGCACTTAAGCTACTTTATGATTTGCCCTATGTCTGAACAAAAGAAATAAAAGTTAACTATCTATACCATATTGAATTGCATAGCATCATATTTTTGCAATGCGTTGAATCGAAATCGAATCGCACCGGATCGTAATAAAAGTGAATCGTATTGCATTGCATCGGTAGCTGGCAGCTGCTTATATGTATCATTAATGTATTGTATCGTTGGCTATGATCGAGATGCGTATCGTATCGGCCTCAGTTATGGAGATGCACATCCCTAATACCTACATAGGAAAAGTAACTACATTTACATACTGTGAATCGTTTTTTCCATCGAAAAATCGCAATTGTATCGAATTATGACATTTTCTTAATCTTACACCCCTAATATAAACACATACATATAGTACTTTGGAGACCAATTGTGTTGAAATAACATTGAGACAAAGGAAGTAGAGGACGAATACTCACTTCTCTTGGTAGCTGTTCTGATGAATGACGGATCCTGGCCACAGAAAGATAAAAGAGAGAGGTAAAAGGGGGGAATTAATTAGCATGGGTCACATTTCATTCGTTTTGTCTGGTATCTAAAACGTATGTCTGATAGAAAAATGTGCATCACCAAAAGAAGGAACATGTAGATTAAAAACTCTTCCGTTTTTAGTACATTGTTGTTGTGTAAAAGTTCCTTAAGTTTGTGTGTTCTTGACGTCTTTTCTTTTAACCCTGCAGGTAGTTACATTAACGCATCTATTAATAAAAGTTTTACCTATGGAACTTCGGTATGATGAAAATGTGTGTAATATAGCAAACCCAAACAAACAACTCAATTATTCTATGTTAAATTTAACTCTTCCACCATATCTACTTTAAAATGAAACACAGGAACTTGCCATCCTAGGTTACATTACCATAAATATAATATAAAATTACTATAAGATAAAATTACTTCAGTTAATTTACCATCGGATGCATGTCCCCCTTTGCTAACCCTTTTGTGGAAGGGCTTTTTGTGAAGGGATTTAGATGTTTGCTTCGAACACCCCTTTAATTGTACATTTATTAAATCACATGTAATGTTTATAAATAATACTAGGTAAAGGAGAGCAAACTGATTCCCCCTTCATTTTATCTACCTTATGCCGACCAAAAGGTATATGATTTTCTTTCTTCAGATGAAAACACATGTTTTTAGAAAAAATAAACTAGACTTTTAGAAATATTATCCATCTCTTGTGTTTGTGTGTCAAATAATGCAAGTGAATAGACACCAAAATGCTGAAGGTCGAAAAAGTCCAAGAGCATTGTAAAGCTCACATGATAAGTGCAGAAAACATCTTGTGTGAACAACACAGCAAGCTGTGAGTATAGGCTGTATGAAGTTTCTGGCGTATGCACTTGCATTATATTGGCTTACAATAATGGATAATTTTTCAAAAAATCTTTGTGGAAAGAAAGTCAGATATATATCTGGAATGGCACGAAAGAAGAAAAAAAGAGATATTTTTTTAATTTCGGAGTGCATTGTGCCTTTAAAATTGACTGCGGATTTAAATACTGGGTAACACTTTATTTCGATAGTCCACTTTAGACATTCTACTAACTATAAGTAACTTTGCAACTACATGTCAACTATCTGTCATTAGAGTATTAGTAGACTGTCTGCTTAATATTTGCTAACACTCTGTTTTGTTGGTCCCCCAACAGACATTCTACTGACTATAAGTTACTTGGCAACTACAAGTCAACTTATTCTCCTAACCCGAATCCTAACATCTAAACTTAACCTACCAGTCTATTGACTGTCTACTACAGCCTACTAATACTCTAATGAGAGTTAGTTGACATGTTAGTGAAAGTGGACTATCGAAATAAAGTGTAACCAGATACTGCAGTGGATACTATAGTGATGGACTTGTTTCTCTGTTGGTGCCTATTCTGCTCCGTAAGTCCAATGCTTGATCTAAAAATAATTTTTTTTTTTAAAGTGTGTTAATAGGATTATTGATCGCGTAACATAGGACCATTTTTTAATGTTCCATAAGTGTTATATAAATCTGGAGAACCCTTACTAAAAATTAACAATGTTTTGCGACACTAACCAAATGGTAATAAATTATTGTAATACGTAAAATAGGTAAGAGGCCGCACTATGCATAAACTTTTATTTGCAAAAACAGGTTTCGGCGCATGCCTTCATCAGTTTGCACGCGCCGAAACGCATTTTTGCAAATAAAAGTTTATGCATAGTGCGGCCTCTTACCTATTTTACGTATTACAATTATCCAGGCCAGCACTCTAAAAGTTTATTAATATATGCAGTGAAGCCTGCTCCTATACTCACTTAATAAATTATTGTAATCAATCCACCATAAAAACATGGTTTCTACACTATAATAAAAAACATGGTTAATTTAGCAAATGTCCTTAAAGGATTAGTTCACCTCAAAGTTGAAAATTGTGTCATCATTTACTTACCCTCAAGTTGTTTTAAACATGTATGAATTTCTTTCTTCTGCTGAACACAAAGAAAGATATTTTGAAGAATGTCGGTAACCAGACAGACTTGGGTCCCATTGACTTCCATAGTAGGAAAAAAAAAAGACTATGGAAGTCAATGGGACCCAAGTTACAGACATTCTTCAAAATATCTTTCTTTGTGTTCAGCAGAAGAAAGAAATTCATACAGGTTTGAAACAACTTGAGGTTGAGTAAATGATGACACAATTTTCAACTTTGAGGTGAACTAATCCTTTAAAAGAACAGCTCATCCAAAAAAAAAAAAAAAATAGTTATCTCATTATGTAGCTTACTCACCCATATGTTGAAATTGTATGAGTTTCTTATGTAGAACCATAATTAAGATATCTTGAAAAATGCCTTTTATTTTTTGTCATAGGCTACAATGCATAGCCTACAGTTGTTTTATTCCCAAAATTCTTGTGTTTCACAAAAGTAAGTTATACAGGTTTGAAAATACTTTCATTTTGAAAGACATTTATTTTTGGGTCAGCTAGGCCTGTAAACTCAAGAAGATAAAGCTTGTCTGGAGGGTTTGAACCAGTGCATTTGAGCAGATTCACATGTTCTGCCTCTATTTCACGTGTATTTTATGACAATACTCACCGCATCTGAACATCGTGTGGCTGGATAATATTTATTCCCCAAATGCCTGGATCATGAAGGAAACACACACATACACATCAATATTAGTTATTTGTTTTACTTACTTACGGAGACATTTGCAAAAGCTTGCTAAATTGACTCACCAGCTCCAAAACATATTATTACGACTCGTTAATTTAACTGATCGGTTAGCCATCCCGCGATCAATAGATTCATAAGCCTAGTTTGCAGATTCTTATAGTATAAGACTGTGACAGTTGTGACTGTGACAGACTGTGACTAAAGATAGAATATATATATTCTCAGTTCACTCGTTGTAAAGCTCCCATGCTGAGTTTTTATTTATTTCTTTTTTATCATAAACTAAGTTAGACAAGTTACACATGCTAGCAGCACATAACATTAATACATTGGAATACCGTATGCACTAACAATATTGCTCTAATCGCGTTTAGATTCTCAATTTAATACACTATATCTTGATGTAGCAGAATTTGTATAAAATAAAGTTTTACCTTCCGTAGATTGCAATATTTCCGTTGATAAAATTCTTTGTCCATATTCCTTGTTTGTTCTTCATTTACATCCAGCAACACCCAGCAACTCGCTCAAAATAAACATTTAGCAGTCCGATGAAAAATAATCCATGTTTTAAACGATGTAAAACCGTGTAAAACCCACAGAATAGGCAAATATTGAAGATCCCGCGCAGCAGCAAAGCAAACACCGACTCACTCAACTGACGTTTATTCAAACTTGACTCGTAAAGGCGCGCATAGTTGTCATTGGCTAGATTCCTGGATGACAGTCAGAATAAACAGAGAATAACCAATCATGCTCAAAACAGCTAGGAGAGACAGCCAATAGTGTGGCAACATTGCAATTACAGGAAAATATGAATATATATATATATATATATATATATATATATATATATATATATATATATATATATATATATATATATATAAAATATATTATGTGCTATTTATTTGGTTGTATTTGTAGGCTGGCTGTATATTTAATCAATTGGTTAAATTGTTTTTTTCATTGCAGTGCATGATTAAAAATTAAACAATAAAAATGAAAGATTAAAAATACTGTAAGAACTTACAGTAACTGACCATAATATGTATTTACCACTGTTCTGATAAAGTGCAATTTAATAGAGCAAACAGTATATTAAACAGAGCAAACACTGCATATATTCATATACAATTCTGTATGTAGATCTATATGAAAATCTAATGAATTGGTATCATGGTGGTGACAGTTACATTCATGTGACCCATAATGACCCTTTTACACTTTCACAAATTCTTGACCTTTCCTTTAGAAACACTCTTATGCCTAATAATGTCAACATCCCTTTTCACCCTGTGTGGCACTGGTACACAACCTGTTGGTTTAGAGTTAATCCTCTGTCCAACGCAACACTTTGGTAACATTGGCATAATTATATACAAGTTACAACATAATACCCCGGGTTTCACACTTCACTGGTAAGCCTGTAGTCCCAGACTAAAATGCATGTTTGAGCTGTATTACCTGAAAGCAACTGACATATCTTATGGCAGTGCCATTGTTTTGTCTCAAGATGCACGCCAGTAATGTTTTTTTTTTTTTTTTCTAAGGCACATTTTTAAAAGCTATAATTAAATACCCAAATTGAACTAAGGACAAATCCTGGCTTTATCTAAACCCTGTCTGTGAAACCGGGTCTGGGTTAGAAATTAAGGGTTAAGGTTAACCCTAACCTTAAGACTTGTCTACAGACTTTTATTTAACAGCATGGTGTTAACTGCAGTGGTTAGGCCTTTAGCATTGATAAAGCACAAAAATCTTCTCACTGTGACAGTCTGTTTAATAAAGATTGTTTGTATGGATTGTCCCTAAACTAGAGCTATTGATGCATTCAAGACATACCTAGTATCATAAAGATCGTATTTACAAATTGAACACACATGACGCCGCCACAATGATGAAAATATGAGTAGGAAGCTTGGGATTTTCTTTAATCCACAATCTCGAGTTATGAGTGTGTCAGTGAGAAACATTGTGGAATACCACAATACTTGGGTATTTAGCAGTTACATTGTCAGGCTTTTCTATTTACGATGAAGTAAGCTAATGCCTGCACAAAATATGACAGTGTTATAGTATAACAATATAACATGTAGGCTAATGATACATTTTACAGTGGCTTCATAAATTAATTTAAAACATAAAAAAATTAATAAAAAATAGTAAAACCTCATGAATACAAACTTAAAAGTGCCATGTGTGCATCATGAACCCTGTTGGTGTCTGACCAGCAAGATCAATTTAACAGTTAATGATATAGTCCGTAACAGTCAGTTAATTAATTTACAGATATTGTTTGTCATTTTGTTCTGAACTAGTTCTGGCTGTCAGTCATTGACTGTTTCTGGATTTCAACGGACGTCCAGATTATAGTCAGTATGAACGTCTGTTCTAAACTAGTTCTGGCTGTCAGTGGACGTTTAGATTATGGCCGGATTGGACATCTTTATTCACGTCATTTATGGACTGTTTCTGGATGTCAACGGACGTCCAGATTATAGTCAATGAACGTCTTTTCTGAACTAGTTCTGGCTGTCAGTAGACGTTTAGATTATGGCCAGATTGGACATCTTTATTCACGTCATTTATGGACTGTTTCTGGATGTCAACGGACGTCCAGATTATAGTCAATGAACGTCTTTTCTGAACTAGTTCTGGCTGTCAGTGGACGTTTAGATTATGGCCATATTGGACATCTTTATTCACGTCATTTATGGACTGTTTCTGGATGTCAACGGACGTCCAGATTATAGTCAATGAACGTCTTTTCTGAACTAGTTCTGGCTGTCAGTAGACGTTTAGATTATGGCCAGATTGGACATCTTTATTCACGTCATTTATGGACTGTTTCTGGATGTCAACATGAAGTCAGCATCTCCATAAAGCTCTCCAAAGCATCTCCAAAGGAAGCATGAAGTGCTCTGGAAATGTCCTGGTAGAGACGGCTGCGTTGAGTGGACAGCACAGTGGACCAACACCAGCCGATGACACGGCTCCCCAAACCAACACAGACTGTGGAAACTTCACACTGGACTTCAAGCATCTTGGATTGTGTGCCTCTCCATTCTTCCTCCAGACTCTGGGACCTTGGTTTCCAAATGAGATGCAAAATCTGCTCTCATCAGAAAAGAGGACTTTGGTCCACTGTGCTTTATTAAATCCAGAGTCAACGCAGCCGTCTACCAGGACATTTTCAGAGCACTTCATGCTTCCTTCATTTTCCAGCAGGATTTGCCCCTGCCCACACTGCCAAAATAACCAAAGCCTGGTTCAATGACCATGGTATTACTGTGTAATTACTGTGTGATTTCATGTAATATTCTAATTTTTTGAAATCCTGTTTTCGTGGGTTTTATGAGCTGGAAGCCCAAATTATGTACAAATAAACAACTAAATACTTGAAATCGTTTAAGTTGTGGGCCCTGAATCTATAATCTATGGAAGTTTAACGTTTTGAATGGAATTATGGAAATAAATAAACTTTTCCATGATATTCAAATTTTTTGGAAAGGGTCTGTATTTATTAAAATCAGAGTAAATAGGACCAATAAGTTCAAGCATAATAGCCAATTATAAACAGATTTCCTCAAATAAAAGTTCATCCACATAAGTCAGCATGTTAAGGTTACCACGGCAACCACTTGCTTGTCCGGGTTTGAACTCGCTTCTAGTGTATGAAAAGTATCTTTACACATGACGGACGGCAAAAATCACCAGAAAAGCTTGACATGTACTTACAAGTACATTATTTAAGCATATTCTCTTTGTTAGGATCAAGTAAGTGTCAAGTAAGTTTCATTCATAATGTTTCTTCTTAAATCTGATATACAATTTCATACAGTTTTGTCCCTCATAACCAGTAGTATAAGAAGCCTAAGCAAGCTTAATTGTTATTTGCTAGTTTGACATGACAGAAGAAAACGGAAAGGTTTTGTGTAGGTTGTCAATGTTTTTATCATTCATCAGTTTGAAACAAAATCGTTCTAAAAGTGATTCCAACGATTGTTCTTCTGTGCTGTTATAGACCTTATGTGCCAGAGAAACAAGTGCGCAACATCTTTACAATATTGTCTTTGAACTTCCGTTTTAGCGGTAGCTCTGTATCGCTGTGGAAGAGTAATTAGCTGGTGAAGTGGATTTACTTATTGTAGAGTTAACGAAAGTTATCATGAGCATTGTAATGGTTAAAGCAGATGTCTTAACAAAAGTCAGTAGACCTGGAAGATTTTAAAAAGGGCAGTTCATTCATAAATTCTTAAGATCGCTGTGGAAATACAAACCGGAAGACAAAAGACAACAAGCGCAGCGCTGAAAAGGTGCAGGGCTACATAAGGTCTATAGTTGTGATGTAAGGTGTGTTGGACATCGGCTGTGGCTGGATCGATCGGTGAGAGTTCACGTTCAGGAGCTGCAAACTGAGATGTGAAGTCGGACACTTTCTGCTTCTCGTAGTGACGCTAGCGCTGTGTTTGCATACTTTACCACAGCTGAAGTGAAATAAATGCTATATTTGTCAAATACACAGACACTTCAGATACTTTTCTATTTAATACGTTATGCAGCCTACACTGTAGTACTGCTTAATACAGCGTCTGTTTATACAAGAATAAAGTTCAACATAAGCTTATATATAAATACCAATGTAATGGGGTCTGCGTTTTTTTATCAGTTATATTTTGACATTATATACATGACACAATATAACATCGACTAGATGAAAAGAGATTTTACTGTTATAAAAACAGATTTTTGAGCATTAGTGGAACTGAAAGTGTGAGAATAAACACAAAACACACCTATCGTTGTCATGCGGTGAATCTGGCCAATCGTGGAACAGCTGTGTCGTCATCAGAGCTCGTGAGTCACTCTGGAGAAGCGGCGCTGGCTGAGTCCTCCTGCTCTGAATCACTCTCGATGTACTTTGATGGCATACGTCACAGTCACGTGGCGTCGGCTTTCTCATATTAAGTGACACCTGATATTAATAAGCAGAATCACTGAAGGAAAGAGACTCGCGGGTTCAAGTCTCAGTGCCAGCAGGAAATGTAGGTGGTGGGAGTGAATGAACATTACCCACATGTAGCGAGTGACATAAATCATATGATTCAAAATTAAGTGTCTGTATTAAATAGCAGACTCTGATAACAAACAGAATTTAAATGATTAACACTTTGGGTGATATATGTGTAAATGGACCAGGGGTGTAACACAAGATCCGGGCCCTATCCATTGGCAGTCCTGATGGGCCCCCATGTTCCTCAACCCTTATTGCTTATACATGACATTGGAGTTTTCCCCCCAGTAAATGCCATTGAAGGTAGCCTAATATTAATGCCATATGTGCTCAAGTCATCATTTCAGACTTTCTTACCATACTCTGGTCTACAGTCACTTTACTTAAATGATTGAAAGTGAAATGCTCTGGAAGTGTATGTTCGGCTCTTTCAATGGGTTGTCTCAGTTCATTTTTAGCACTAACGATCGCGGAGATATTCAAGCAGTTTAGCACTATAGATTTCGCGTTCTAGTTTGTGCTCACCTTTCTTTGAAAAGAAGTCAGTTACCAATTGTTTCCCCTCATTTTGTTTTCTTTCCTTCTCCTGTCTTTCCTTTCTTTTTTGGTGGCCTGATTTGGCTTTCTTTCAGAAAGACATTTCTACAGCAGTAGTTTGCACTCCACCAGATGCTCAACTAACTAACTTAAACAAAATGCGTGCAGATGGACTAAACCATTTGGCGCATTAGCAAGGGGTGGGACCGTGAGACCTTAGATAGTCTTTACTTTTTTCTATTCAAAATGTAGTCAATCATCCGAGTTATTCAGCCAATACACTTACTTTACATTTCATCTGACATTCATTTTGAAATTTAATTATGAAATGAAAATATCCAGGTAAAATAAAATATATTCCAGACTTTTCAAGAGCCCTCTCTCCCCTTGGGGCCCTGGTAATCAGTACTGGTTTTACCCCCACAGTCCGACGCCCCTGAAATGGACCAATCGCCCACCAGAAAATCCCAGGAACAGCAACTGGAGGTAGTGGATATTCACTGAAGAACACAGGAGCGTGTTGTGATTCATGTGCTGATTTTTTATCTCTGTGAAGTATGTGGTGGTAATGTAGAATTCAAGTGTGTTAACAATATAACACATGTTTGTTAACTGATTAAACACTGGATTAGATCAGTAAATCAGGGGTCATACCATGATGGTAGTTGAACAAACTCAGGGTTACAGGATTAGTTTCAAGTTGACAAAACCAAACCAATCCAATCAGGTTTGTTGGTACCGTGACTATCATGATGAACACCGCTAAAAGCCGAGCCACTTTCATGGTGCCTAAAATCCAGGGTTGGTGCAAACTAAACTGAAACATACTTTGTTAACTTAAACCGGCTTCATGGTTTAGGCCTCAGGCCACTACATGTTATCATCAATACATAATAATCATCTACTATATAATCATTTGTCACTGCTTTTTTGTGCTTTATAGAAAAATGTGCTTTATAACAGCCAGAGAAAAACTAATGTTAGACTTAAGTGTAACTAATAAAACTAACAGATGAATAAGACTGAATGAAACAATGGAATATGTCTAGAACAATAACACACTGTTTCTGCTTCTGTTTCACGTCAGAGATGTAAAGATTGTCCACCCTGAAAGTCTAAATGTGGACCTAAACAAATGAGTGATGAGGATGTGTTAACATGCAAATGTGTTCATGCTCTATAGACTAACACAGAACAGCAGGAGTATGACACGAAACTAAAGAAGAATTTTCAAAATAAGACTAATTCTTAAAAATGTAACAATGTTTTAATGAACACATTCCAGCCAATCACAATCAAGTATTTAGACGGAATAAATAAAGTCTAATTTATTCTGAAATGATGATATTATTTCAGTGGGACTATGAGTCTAATAATCTTTATTAACATTAGAGATGGACTTCAGGGGAATGAAAGCATGATATGAGCACTTTAATGTCTTTAATGTCTATCTCGTCTCTGTTGTGAATGTCTGCCGTGATCTCCTCCTCAACACCAGCGATCTCGGCTCTCAGAAGAAGAAAAAGAAGAAGCCTATATATATGAGCAAAACAGTTTATACCTTTTTTCCACAGAAAAAAAACTAAACAAAACAATTGTCTTCCTTTACTCTTCATTATGTCGTTTTTAATGCTTCAAACCATCAAGCCCCAAACTCCCTCAATAGTCAAACTCACTCCTTCATCTCACAGACGTTTCTTTGTCTTTGACTGGAGCCTCAAACAGGGCTTTTTAAAGGCTCTCAGTAACCAGTGTCACCAGTCTTCACTAATGAACTCAACCCTTCTCTGTTCAGTTCAAACAGCAACAGATAAAAGTGGCCTAAGAACAGAGAAACTCAAACATGGGGTCTGTCCAAATACCCACACTTGGCCACTAGAGAGTATGTGCACGCTACAGGCTATAAGTGAGCACATTTTACTGGTGCAAACATGAGTATGTGTATTTTCAGCCCGTTCTCATCCCAAGGCGTCATATATTGACGCTTTTGACATTTCGTCTACATCGAACGCACATGGCACCCTTTAGCGTCAGTATGAGACGCAGATAGAAATGGGCCAGAAGGCGCCTCCTAGCGGTCTAACCCTATCCCTACACTACACCTAAACCTACCCATTACCGAACAAAGCTCTGTGCGTCTCATATTGATGCTAAAGGGTGCCATGTGCGTTCGATGTAGACGAAATGTCAAAAGCGTCAGTATTATGACGCCCAAGGATGAGAATGCGTTGGTATTTTGTTATCTGTACAACATTTGCAACTGCTTTTTATCACTTAAAGCTGCAGTCCGTAGCTTTTTAGGGTTAAAATTTATCCAAAATAATTTTTTGTTTTGAGCAAGTACATAACCAGCCAGTGTTCAAAACTCTCTGCTTTCCTTAGCTTGATTCAAAATGGTACGCTTGTAATAATGATTTTAATTCCAGAGGTACTGGTGGATTTCCGCGGGAAATTCGAGGATGTCTTTGCATCATTACGTCACATCTGTCCACATAAAGAAGAGTCTCGGCTAGTAGGCTATGAGTGTGAGGATGCTGGAGGTGGAGATTTATAGCCTTTACTCACATCACTTGATATAATTAAACTTATCAATTTGATGGCGGATCCAGAAAGGTTCAAACGACAATCACCAGGACATTCACCCGCTGTAAAATGCGAAAGACTTCAGACTTTGGAGAAAAAAAGAGACTGCAACCGGCCCATGCGAAAACAAGGATAAAAATCGGAAGGGCATTAAATGTCATCACGCAATGCTGATGTTGTTAACATTAACAATTTGAGAACAAAGTATAATTTGCACAGTTTGACGTGATATGATAAGCGATCGTTAGATTTAATCGGCTCGATTTACTGCAATGTTTTTTTTCCCCTTAACATTAGTTGGTCTGAACAAAAGTGGATGTTACTTACTTGTTTAGACGACATTTTCCGATGAAAATTCTTATGTTGGTCATACTTCCAAAAAGTAGAATCTGTGATTGCGAATGACAGTATCAACACCACCAGCGCAGTGACTGACAGCCGCACATTCTCCTCAAAACACTGGATTCATCCACGCTGTGCCATGCCGAGGCACAACCCACGTAAAGTTGATAATTCCGCGGATAACTGCAATTGCAGATTTCGAACAGAGATGGCGACAGAGAGGAAAAACTGCGGACTGCAGCTTTAATTAAAAGCACCATCATTACTTGTAAATTGTGTTACATAGGCACTGCTGTACAGACATTTAGAGGTTTATTTAAAAATGCAAAGCTTTGAGAATCAAAATAAAGCTCTGTAAACATTTGCATTTTTACAACACTGTAAATGTGTCCCATTGGGTAATCAAAAGTTCTACACACACTTGCGGTCTTCATGCCCTCTTGAACACTTGGGCCAAACACAAGGAAAATGTCATGCAAGTGTAGCAGGAGTGCATTAAGAACGTTTATTTTGTGATTCCACTTGCCATGACCATTTTTGGGCTTTCCTCATTCTTTCCGTCCGCCAGTGACACACTTTGCTTTCTTCCCAGTCTGCATGTGCGTTCCCAGCGGTGGGTCACGCAAGTTTACTAAGTTTATTAAGGCCGTAACCTTGTAAATGATTGTTTCATACGTTATACTGCTGTATTGTGAATTCAAGTCCCTCTGTGATGGACACATGTATGTTTTTTTTTTAATTGTTTTCTTTCTTTAAGTCGTTTTCTTTATGTTGATTTTATCCTTTATCTTTCTCAGTGTCGTTCATTACTGCTCTAAGGGCTGCACGAGTCCTCATTATCTGTTTTTTACTACAGATGTTATAAAAGGAGGTTTTGATGGGACAAATTTCTGCATTCTAGAGTGATTCTGTGTAGACACAACACAGATAACACACCACTACACACGTAGACAAATGGTGAAGTGCAAAGATCGCAAGAATGGATCGTCCATTTATGTCGAGATTGTCACAAACTGCTCCGAGACACAAAGGTTGAGATCCAAATGCAACTTTTAATTAAGGGGTAATCCAAAGAACAGGCAAGGTCCAACACAGGCAGGCAGTCCGTACAAACAAACACACAAAACAGGCAGAGGTCAAAGGCAAAAGAGTAATCCAGGGAACAGGGCAAGAAATCCAAAACCAAGCGATATGAAAGCCGGGAGAATGCTCAGAATTGCAGTGTGACACTAAAACAAAATTTTGCAGTGAGTGAATGAGTGAACATGGAATAAATAGGCTGAAACTAACAAGGTAATGAGATACAGGTGAATGCAATCAGTGATGATGAGTCCGGGCAGTGAGTTCTGGGAAATGCAGTTTGTGAGTGAAACATGATAGTCTGGTGTGGAGTGCCCTCTGGTGGCTCTCAAGGGCACTCCAGCTGGTGACCGTTACATAGATGATCAGGGATGAAACATGAGTTATGCAGTCCAGCAATATCATTAAAGCTGCTGTTTAGTTGTGAATGTTCATGTAAATTGTAAATGTTCATATCATTTTTTTATTAAAGGTATAGTGGAGGATTTTCTCTTTCCGGGTGGATCATCAAGACTATTGGTCCTCCTAATTGTCAATTATTCTGGTGATATGTTTACGTAAGGTCGTTGTACGTGCTCGTCCTTTCTGCGCATGCACACTTTCAGGTGTATATGTGTGGTGAGCTATGGTTTCAGCCATTCATTGAAGCTCGCCGTTCTCACCGGGTTTTTTTTAAATGTCTGAGGGTCGCAAGAGAAAAAGTGTCTACGAATTGTATGACAAGAAGAGAAAGGCCTCTGAAGAAAGAAACAAGACCAGAGTGTTTTTGGGAGAATATTTCACAGGCTGGCGTGAGCTAAAAGCACAGGTTGGGCTTCCCACTGATGCCTCAGTCGCGAAGTTTCTACTCGACAGGTAAAGTTTGGCATGCTATTTGGAGAAATCCATTTAAAATCACTGCTAGTAAAAGTTAATGTAAGCTATGATTAGCGATCTTGCAACTTGTAAACAGAGTGTGCATGAGGAGAACTAGGCTCGTGCATGCTCTCTCGTGCACACGTTTAATAGGCGTTCCCTCTCGGGAGCAGGAGTGTTGCGCATGTGCATTTTTTCAAAAAGTGGAGAGGGCGGTTCTTTTCTAAAATTCGGGAAAATCCTCCACTATACCTTTAAGGTTCATATTAATATAGACTAATACTGACACAGACGTCAATATGCAAATATAGAGAAACAGAGGTAGATGAACACAAATAAGGAGGAAGTAAAATATGAAAATTAGTTTTAGAGAAATACACAAATGATGTGATGAGCTGAAAGAGGGATGAGAGCAGATATAATAATAGCGTAGTGTAAATCTGCAGACAGAAACATCAGACTCAGGACAGAAACACACGACCTCTAAAGTAAGAACATGTTCATTCTTCAAACACAATTACACTTTCAGATGTTAATATTGTCTCAATGATTATGTGCAGTGAATTCATGCGGCTGTTCAGATACTAAATGAAATTGTCATATTTTACTCAAAAATGAATATGTTTGAGTTTTTCTATGTGTTTCTTCCTCAGAAATGGACCAAAATCTATATTTGATTCTTCTTCTCATTGGTGAGTGTGTTTATGGTTTATAGTTTCATCAGGTTTGACCCTGTTATGAAAAGCATTAAATCAAACGCTCTCTTTCACAGCTCTCTGCTCCGTATCTGAATGTGTTCAGCGTCAGTATCACTTTATAAACGTGTTGAAGACCTGGACTGAAGCTCAGAGATTCTGCAGAGAGAATTACACAGATCTGGCCACCGTTGACAACATGAATGACATGAACGAGCTGAAGAAGAGTGTGAATGATGGAGGTGATCAGTATGTCTGGATTGGGCTGCAGAAGACTGGTGTTGATAAATGGCAGTAGCCTTCAGGTGAACCTGCGCTCTATCTCAACTGGAAACCTGGACAACCTGAAGGCAGAGATGATTGTGCAATGATGAGAAATGGACTATGGGAGGATTTGCCATGTAGTGATAATCGTAATTTCCTCTGCAACAACAGTGAGTGCAGCTATTTAAAGTTTCAGCAACCGTTCATTTATAGATGCACCATATACCCAATATGACGGCTTCAGAAAATGTTCTACTAACACACACAGTATTAAGTTCTAAATTAAGGGTAGAGTAGGCATTTTCGAAGAGCCTAGCAATATCAAGATAGCTTTGAAAGCATGAGATCCCACTCTCCCTTCAGAGTCTCCAAACCCACGGCTCCTTTAAAACACATGAACACACACACAGGGAGCAAACAAAGCGTCACGAGAGACGGTGTTAAAGGGTAACTAAACCCCTGGTCAGAGCCTGACTCCACCCACTGTCAATATTTGAAAAATGCTAGAAAAGTGGGCAGACCCCAGCGGAGATAGAGGGGACGAACCGTGAGGAGGGGCGTGCACCTGAGACCTGCTGTCAGACTCTAAAATGGAGTTTGCTCACAGGGTCGCAAGACGACGTAAAGTACATGCATCTGATGAGTTTTATCAGAGCCCGTCATTCTCTGGTTTTATCAAGTTGATGTCAATAGCGCGCGCTCTCTATATAGGCATATTCATATTTTGCCGCTATGTGAAAAAATCCAGCAAAATGCGCCGACGCGTTTGTCGACCCCAGAGGATTAACTTTAGCCTAACCATAAATTGTGATTAAAATATATGATCACTCACATCAAGACGCCGCTGCGGTGGTGGAGTCCATGCAGGAGCGTTTGTCACTGCGTCGCTTTTCAGCGCGAGCTGTGTGGAGAAGCCCATTTCCACCTCTATTGCGTTGGAGAAGCAATCCCGCGAAAATGCAGGTTTCACACTCACGGTCTTCCAGGCCAAGTGCATGCAAACACTGGCGCCTATTTTCCAAGTCTGCTGGAAAGTTATGCAGTCCAGCAGTGCTGTTGCAACCAGCAACACTACACCTACGTACCCTCCTGACCACTGTACACAGATAAATCTACGCTAGCTCATACCAAGGGCGTGGTGAGCTCGTACCAGGGGCGTGGTAGAGCTGGAACCTGCTTACGTCACCTGCCACCTTTTACGTCACTTGCCACCGCAACATCCAATAGGAAAATTCAACTGCAGTAGCCACCGTTCAACCTTAAGAGGGCAGCACTCAGACGTTTTTACACCATATATTGTAAAATTAAAACACTTTATACCCAAATGTCAAAAAAGTTACTCGAATCAATGAACAGCACTAATAAAGCCTCATTCTTACAGATCATTAAATAAAAAAAGTTGGTTTAGGGTTTAGTTACCCTTTAAACTACCTCATGTCTCAAAGCATATAATCTAATGTAGTTCTTTTCATGTTTTGCTTTTGGATTTATTATTAAATAGCTATAATAACAAATTATTAATGCTAATAAAATCATACATTAAATACTTTTAAATATTTTTTGATTTAATTAAAAAAATCGAATAGGCAGATTTTTAAACATTGCTTTAAAAAGGACACGTGAAAAAAGAGTGCTTTATAAAATGATCTTAAAAGCTTCTAAAATTACCCAGACAACACAGACCTGTTTTCTTCTTCTGGTCTGTGTTGCTGTGGGTCTATTAGTCTGCATTTACACTACAGCACTTAATGCACAGGTTTATTTTGACAAATGTTTTGTCCCATCCGTTGCTACGGTTATCACTGTCAATCACAGCAATTTCAGGAGTGACTGAGGAACAGTGTAACGGATTCACTCATGTAATTATATTTTTTCTCTGAATTTTTTTCGTGCAGTTTTCATACTCTACGCTTTGCCTATCCTGTTATATAAAGGTTTCTGGCCTCGCTCCCTGTGTGTGTGTATTTAAGTTTCCTGGGAAATACAGTACTTCCATATTTCCTTACAATTAATATCAGCAAGACAATTTGAGTAAATGTATCTGTAAAAGGTAGAGGATGATGCCTCTCCCCCTTTAGAACAATGTGCATTTATGTTTAAAATGTAACATTTTCAATGTAATGGAAACATGTTTCTGATGTTCACCACTGCTCTTATTCACATTAAAATCCCATAAAATAGCGTAAGACAAATGAACACTGATTTATGAAACCGTTTTTTAAATTGTTTTTTTCTTGAAGCGAACACAGGACTCGTCTTGGACAATCAGATGAAGAGCTGGAGAGACGCTCAGAGTTACTGCAGACAGAATCACACTGATCTGGTCAGTGTGAGGAACCAGAATGAGAATGAACAGGTTAAGGATGTCATTAATGATCATAAGTTATCTGATCAATATGTCTGGATCGGTCTGTTCAGAGTCAGAGACTCATGGCAGTGGTCAGATCAGAGTAACTCCTCATTCAGATACTGGAAGTCTGGTGAACCTAATAATCATGGAAGTGTTGAAAACTGTACAGTGATTGGACTAAACGCTCTGGGACAATGGCATGACACCTCTTGCAACGACCAATTTCCTTTTGTGTGTCATGAAGGTGAGCAGATCCTCACAAACACACACAATCCATCCATCACCCCAGATATCTTAAAGGGTTAGTTCACCCCAAAATGAAAATTCTGTCATTAAGTACTCACCCTCATGTCGTTCCAATCCCGTATGACCTTCGTTCATCTTCTGAACACCACTGACAGCTATTTAATCAACACTTTGAAGGCCCAGAAAGGTAGGAAAAACATTGTTAAAATAGTCCATGTCTACAGTGGCTTATCCTTAATTTTATGAAGCAACGAGAATACTTTTTGTGCGCCAAAATAAACTAAATATTGAATTTATTCAGTCATTTCTCCTCTTTCGTATCAGTCTGCGTGTGTTGATGACGCAGGATCTGGCGTTCTGACACATGACCCCAAGCAGAGGAAGACGCACGCGAGGTCACGCATTGTTGCTCTCATGAACGCGACTCGGAGACTAATACTGAAGAGAAGAAAATGTTGAATAAAGTTATTTTATTTTTTTAGCGCACAAAAAGTATTCTCGTTGCTTCGTAAAATTAAGGTTAAGTCCACTGTAGTCACATGGACTATTTTAACAATGTTGTAACAATTGATTTTCCTGCTAAGACAAAAGCTGAGATAAAACGTATTCGGTTACCTAATGTAACCTCGGTTCTCTCTAGAAGAGGGAACGAGTATTGCGTAAGTTGCTTACGCTACGGGTAAAGTTGTCTTTTCTCAAGATCTGAAGCCAAAAAATGATCCTTAATTTTGTATTTATTGTCAACGCAGTGCGGCAGACAGCAGACCATAGCAGGCTGTACGAGCGTGCTCATTGGCTGTCCTGCGGCAACTGCAGCAGCCTACCAGTGAGCCCTGCGTGACGTCACGCCCAAAGAGGGCACTTCACGCCCTCCACGCGCCTGGCCCGCCAGAATGGGTGTGGCTAGTGTGTATAAAAGAGGGGCTCACAGGCTGGAATTCTGGTTTTCATAGACTGAAGCGAATAAGCTCGTGGCGCGACATGGCAAGGTTACGCAATACTCGTTCCCTCTTCTAGAGAGAACCAAGGTTACATTAGGTAACCGAGTACGTTCTCTTACGAGAGGTTCTCTCGTATTGCGTAAGTTGCTTACGCTACGGGAACCCCTTGTCAATGCCGTGCGCGCCGAGCATCAATGCATGAGTCCCAGGGAAACCCGGGGAAAATAACATGCGAGAACAGGCGGCCAGCAACGCGGGCCAGCACATGTCATAAGCACTTCATAAGGGTACAGAGCGGCACTGCCGGTCTGTGTATAAACCCGAGGAGAGTGCGGCCAGCAACGCGGGCCAGCACAGTACACAAGCACATCACAGGGAAAATATGTAGAGCGGCCTCGCCGGTCCATGTATGAAAAGTGTAAGCCCTAGCGCCACAAGTGAAGAATAGGCGGCCAGCAACGCGGGCCCGCACTAATACATCAGCGCATGATGGGAAAAATACAGAGCGGAACCGCCGGTCTGTATATAGAGACTTTTATCCCTAGTGCAGCTTACCAGAAAAGCTAGTAATACATAGGAGTAGTCTGCGCATAATAAATGGGTAGAACATACATCCCGCTTAGACTGATAACAGTTTAGCCTGCAAGGCGGGGACTTCCAGATTATAAAATCTCACGAATGTGGAGGGGGAGGCCCAGCCTGCCGCCATACATATGTCGTGAATAGAAATCCCGCCAGACCAAGCCCACGAAGAGGCCATGCCTCTGGTGGAATGGGCTCTGATGCCCATAGGGCACTGCAGGTGTTTGGACGCATATGCAGCTGCGATTGAGTCCACTATCCATCTGGACAGACTCTGTTTCGAGGCGGCGAGACCCTTGGTGCGCCCACCAAACTAAACGAAAAGCTGCTCGGAACGCCTAAAGGCGGCGGAGCGTGTGATGTACACTCTCAGCGCCCTGACGGGGCATAGGAGGTTATCACTATCATCACTATCGGATGCTGGCAGAGCCGACAGGGAGATGATCTGCGCCCTAAAGGGAGTGCCAATCGCTTTTGGGACGTAACCGTGTCTCGGTTTGAGGATGACTTTAGAGTCATTAGGTCCGAACTCGAGACAAGCGGGGCTGACAGACAGCGCGTGTAAATCTCCCACACGTTTTACTGATGCCAGAGCTATCAGAAAAACGGTTTTAAGCGAAAGGTATTTCAAATCCACGGATTCTAATGGTTCAAAGGGAAAAGCTTTCAGGGCCTCCAAGACCAAAGAAAGATCCCAGATAGGAACCGAGGGGGGCCGCGGGGGGTTCATCCTCCTGGCTCCCCTAAGGAAGCGGATGATGAGCTCATTTCTTCCTATTGCATGGCTGCGCGTCGTCTCAGCGAACACTGCGATAGCCGCAACATATACTTTGAGCGTGGAGGGGGACCTGCCCTTGTCCAACAGCTCTTGTAGGAAGGACAGCACCCGCGAAACCCTGCATGTGCGTGGATCCAGGCTCCTAGTGGCGCACCATTTAGTGAACACTGACCATTTAGACACGTAGAGTCTTCTCGTGGAAGGGGCTCTAGACTGCGTGATCGTGTTTATGACCCCTTCTGGCAACTCAGCGGGTATCCGTTGATTACCCACGTGTGCAGAGACCAGCGCTCTGGGTGGGGAAGCCATATCGATCCGCCGGCTTGAGAGAGGAGATCTCTCTTGACCGGGATCGGCCAGGGGGGTGAGTGCGACAGCCTCACTAGCTCTGGGTACCATATTTGGTTCTCCCATCGCGGGGCTATGAGGAGCACTGAGTGGCGCGTTTCCCTGATCCTCTTTATTACCTGTTGTAACAGAGAGATCGGAGGGAAAGCATACAGCGGGCGGCTGGGCCAGGTTTGGGCCAGCACGTCCTCGCTTTTTGAGAAAAACTCGGGCAATGAGCGTTGTCTTTTGACGCAAATAGGTCGACTTCCGCCCTGCCGAACAGGTGCCACAGTAGCTGGACTGTCTGAGGGTGCAGGGACCATTCTCCCGGGGGAATGTTGTTCCTGGACAGTCTGTCTGGACCGACATTCAGGTGGCCAGGCACGTGCGCGGCTCTCAGCGAGCGCAGCGCGTGGTGAGCCCACACTAGAAGGCGTTTCGTCAGATTGCAGAGATTTCTGGATCTGACACCGCCCTGTCGGTTCACATAGGACACCACAGACATGTTGTCCGAACGGACTAGCACGTGGTGATCCCGTATATGTGGGAGGAAGTGCTTGAGCGCGTTTTCGACCGCTATCATCTCCAAACAGTTTATGTGGAGGCATTTTTCCTGGTCTGACCACAGGCCAAAGACCGGTTTGCCCTCGAACAGAGTGCCCCAACCTGAGTTGGATGCATCCGTCGAGATAACTTTGCGGTGTGAGACGGCTCCCATTATCACTCCCTGCTGGTACCAGTCGGCCGCTAACCAGGGTCTCAGCGCTGAAACGCAGCTCTGAGCCACTCTGATTCGAATGCCGCCGGACGCCCAGGCTCGGCGAGGCACACGGGCGTTCAACCAGCGTTGTAGGGGGCGCATATGTAATAGACCCAGCTGAAGCACTGTAAAGACAGGCCGAACGGCAGGACGGTGTACTGATATACCTGACCATCGAAGGCGAATCTCAAGAATGGCCTGTGACGGGGTATTATCTGGATCTGAAAGTAAGCGTCTTTCAGATCGAGAGAAATAAACCAGTCTCTCGGGCGAATTTGCGCGAGAATCTGTCTGGTTGTGAGCATTTTGAACGGTCTTTTCATAAGAGCTTTGTTCAAATATCTCAGATCTAAAATTGGTCTGAGAGCTCCATCCTTTTTGGGCACAAGGAAATAACGGCTGTAAAAACCCACCTCGCTCATAGAAGGATGTACCGGTTCTATGGCCGGTGTGCTACTATAGGTGTGCTACTTCCCCATTCACTCTCGTCTCGGTTCGCGCTCGAAGCGCGGGGGACGGCGAGCGAATTGCAGTGAATAGCCTTCTCTCACTGTGCTCAGCACCCATTCTGACACGCCTGGAATAGCTTCCCATGCTTTTACATGTATAGCTAAGGGCAGAATGGCCTCCGGGTTCCGATAGCCGTGATGTACGGGCTCGAGAACCTGATTCGGAGGCGCGGGGCGCGGCGCGCGCGCTCTTGGTGCTTGAATTCGGCAGCTCACATACAGAGATGGCTGGCCGTTTTACACACATTATCCCGGTGGCTTTGGACGGGGAACATATTGTGCGATGGACGGCGCGCGAGAGCGGCGCTGGGGGTGCAGTGTTCGTTAGTACTTGTGAGCGCTCGGGGGCGGGCACAGGACTTACACACCGCGAGTGACCGGTAGTGAGGGGCCGTGTAACAGAGCGGGCAGTGGGTAGGTGTGGGCACGGGGCTGTGGACACGTGACCTACATTCAACACTCGAGCGGCTTTTGTCCGCTTTATGAGAGTGGGCTCTGGTAGAGACACGGGGTTTATAGTGCTTGTGTGTAGGGGTGAACACAGAAACGTGGGCACATTTTCTACACTTGAAACACATGCGGCGTGAGCCGAATAACCAGACATTGAGCTCTTTTTGAGATTTCTCTGGGTCGCCGTGAAAACGGCGGTTGAGTGCAGGCGAGCGGGTCGATTTACCGGCTCGTTGGCTGCGAGATAAGCGTCTGCAGTAGCCATGACGACGGGGACTGACAGAGCGTGAAGGATCCCGTTAACCAACGATCCCGTTAACCGCTGGGCCGAAGAGGCTGGTGGGGGAGAGCGGGGCGTTGAGAAACACCCTCATGTCGGCGAGCGTCAACCAGAGGTGCCTCTCTGTGACGGTCAGCGAAGACATGCACCTTCCAAGAGCCTTTGCAGCGGATTTCGTGGCGCGAAGGGAAAGGTCCGTCGCGCTGCGTAGATCCGTTATGGAAACAGGGTCCGAGCCTTTCTCGTCCAACACACGGAGGAGATCAGCTTGGAGGATCTGTCGTATCACCATGGAATGCAGGGCTGATGCAGCTTGTCCGGCGGCAGTGAAAGCGCGGCCGACAAGGGCAGAAGTAGTCCTGCAGGCTTTAGACGGGAGGGCAGCCTTTGAACACCCCGCAGGGACAGGCGGAGTGACAGCATCGCCGTTGAAAGCTTCAAGTCGAGCCCGCAGGGTCACTGGTAGGCTGCTGCAGTTGCCGCAGGACAGCCAATGAGCACGCTCGTACAGCCTGCTATGGTCTGCTGTCTGCCGCACTGCATTGACAATAAATACAAAATTAAGGATAATTTTTTGGCTTCAGATCTCGAGAAAAGACAACTTTACCCGTAGCGTAAGCAACTTACGCAATACGAGAGAACCTCTCGTAAGAGAACTCACCCTACAATAAAGCAATAAAACACACCCTGGACAGAAGATCGCAAAGACAGAGCACAGGACATTGTCTTGTCCAAACTTTTCTCCTTCCTTATCTCTGCATCCCCCTCTCCCTCCTCCCTTCCTCTCTTCCTGCGAGTCGAGTCACTAAAAGTTCACTGAGATTGTCTATATATCACATATGATGTATCTTGTGAATCTGTTGTTTTTCCTTTTCATGTTTGGTATCATTTTAAGTGCGATTTGTAAAATGGTCTTAATTTCAGTGCAGTCATTGGTATAATGAGAAAGATTGAGAACTTAGGAGAATCCTGTTCTCCTCTCTGGGTGATGTCTCTTCAAGATATCTCCTGAAACCAGGTGTTACCCCCTGGTGTACATGAATTGACCCAAAACAACTCTAAAAAATATTTGTACAAGCCTTTTGTTCTGGTCTGGGTGTTTAAGGCTGGGTGACAGAGCAGTCTTTGGGAACCTGTAACCAGGAAAACCCCCATACAGTGATGTGTCCGTGTTTTCCCGTTGGAACACACTCACACACTGCTGTGTGTCTCTGTCAGGAATGCATTGCTTACTCTTAGTCATCTTTGAGTAATTGATGTCATGTATTTATCATTTCTGAATTGGCTTTTAATCATGATACATTTTTACCTGACAATTTAAATGTTATATTTGATTTATTCTGCATTATTCTGAAATCATTATTCGTAGTAGATGAATGTGTAGTCTGGTGTTTCTGCAAATCTCTACCAGGATAGATCAAACCGAAGGCACTATGAATGGAGCATGGGGCACATCATTAAGGAGACCTTCCGATTACTGACTTAGCACGTTGCATATTGCGACTATTAAAAAATTACACCTTTGTTATGAGTCAGCAGTGAGCGGCCACTTAAGGATAAAATAGTTGCACTGCATCCTCTGACTATTCGACGTGACGTCTCAAAGCGACAACGGGTCCTTAATGAATGAATAATTGAAAGTATGGGATACTCACAGTAATCAAAGATCTAAATTAAGTCATTATCAATAGTTATGATTTTTTTCTAATAAGAAACACGATCTAAATTTGATTATCATTTGAAATTGGAGTCAGATTAAGAGTAGAGCTAAAGTAATATTGAAACTAAATTCTAATAAATTAAGTGAACTTCACTGGAGCGCTGAAAAGACATACACGCATAATACCTTCGCCACCGTTGGATTCCGTTGTTGGGCCAATGGATGGACATTACAGTGTCTTTCCAAAATATCTTGATTTGTGTTCTAAAGATGAATGAAGGTCTTTTGTGTTTGGAACGACATGAGCGTGAGTAATCAATGACAGAATTTTAATTTTTGGGTGAACTAACCCTTTAAAGTTCACGCTACATGTCTGACATGACAGATTCCTCCACAGTGTTTGTTCTGCATGTTGTTTTTGATCAGTCTCTCTCTAGTTTTTGCTTGTGGTTTGTTTTGTGTCCAGATAAACTGATTCTGATCAAAGAGAATCTGACGTGGCCTGAAGCTCTGAGACACTGCAGACAGAATTATACGGATCTGGTCTCGGTTCATTCAGAGGAGATGCAGGAGGAGGTGATGAATGTGGTTAAACGTGCGTCTACTGAGGCGGTGTGGTTGGGTTTACGTCACTCCTGCACTGTGGGCCTCTGGTTCTGGGTGAGCGGAGAGACCGTGTGCTATCAGAACTGGGCTCCAGGGAACGGCACAGGAGACGAGGACTGTGAGTCTGGAGTGAGATCTGGAGCAGTTCAGTCTGGAGGAGATCAGCGCTGGATCAGCCGTCCTGAGACTCACAAACTCAACTTCATCTGCAGCAGATCTTAGGAGTGAAGGATATGTTTGTGTTGTTCTTAAGCAAAAGATTTTTTAACTGGCAAACACTTTTTTTGTTTTAATCATCAGATAATGTGCTTATATTTTGCATTATATAATGTGCTGTAATTTAAAAGTATCATATGAGTCTTTTCTCTATGTAATGTTCTTTGGGTATTTAAAATACTAATGTGCACAATATGTTTTAAAGACCCCATGACATCAACATTATTTGTGACTGTTCAGTCAAACATACTTGCTGTTAAATAGGAAGTAGAAGATCATGATTCGAGGATGTGGCTCAAAGTATATTGGCTGTTTAAAATAAAAGCAAAGCACAAGCTCGTTCCGCATGTCTTCAACCCGCCCATAGGGGGTGCGATCTCACTCACAGAATGTACATGTAACCCTGCATAATTAAAATGTATTATGAAAAGGAATAAATTAAAGAGTGTTAAAATAATAAACTAACCAGAAATAAGACTGATAATAAAAGTGTAAGAAATTATAAAATCAAAGTAAAATGTATGTTAGTGTGATGATTGACATTGCAGTAATCATCCAATCACATTAAGTATAGATTGAAGTCCCGCCCCACCACGTTAGTTGCTGTATGGGGGAAACCATTTTTTTTCTCGACGAGACTAAGATAAGCAACAGCATAACTTGAGCACGAGCTGAAAAGAGGAGTCAAAGAAGATAATAATACATATATGCATTTATTTCTTTGAAGTTTGGTCAGAGGTTTTATAACTGGGTCTTAGACTTTCTGTCAGAAAGAAGATTTAGAGTTAGAGTGGGATCAGAAATATCTGAGGAATTTGAAATTGTTAATGGAATTCCACAAGGTAGTGTTATTAGTCCAGTTTTATTTAATGTTATGATTAATGATATTTTTATGAATCTGGACAGAAGGATTGGATCAGCTTTGTATGCGTATGATGGGGCCATCTGGGCAAGAGGACGAGATCCCATAAGGGTAAGAAATAAAATCAAGGAAGCAATAGGAAAGGTAGAACAATGGTTGTATAGCTGGGGCTTTAAGCTTTCTCCAAGTAAGTCTTGCCATATGATATTTACAAGGAAAAAAGGGATAGAAAAACAGAACCTACAGTTATATGGACATAATATGGAAACAGTAGATCATTTTAAATATCTTGGTATGTGGTTAGACCAAAAGGGAACATGGAAAATACACGTTGAAAAGGTGGAATCAAAATGCAAGTAAGTCATCAATTTAATGAGAGCAGTAGTGGGGAAAGACTGGGGAGCAAATAAACAATCACTAATATATATTTACAGGGCTTTAATGAGGTCAACAATAGATTATGGATGTCATGTATATGGAGCAGCAGCTAAAACACATTTATTGAAGCTGGACAGAATTAGTAACAAAGCATTGAGGATATGTGCGGGTGTAATGAGATCAACACCAATTAAAGCAATACAGGTTGAGTTAGGAGAAGTGCCTTCAGATCTGAGAAGAGATAAGCTCATGCTTACATATTGGAGTCGGTTAAGTGGATGTGGATATGAAAATCATGCAAAGAGTATTATTCAAGAATGTTGGGAGTATAGGTCTTTTAAAGGTAATGGCGTTGGCTGGGTAACAAAAACAAAATCAGAGGAATATAGAGTGAATAATATCTGGTTTAATTCACCTACACCTATTAGTAATATCCCTATATGGTTATTTACTAAAACTGAGATAGACTTAAATATTTTGGAACTAAAAAATGAATGGGAAGAGAGTGGGAAAGGACACCTGGCAAGTCAATATATAAGGAACAAATATTATAGTTACTTAGAAATGTATACAGATGGATCTAAGGATGAGAAGGACAATGTAGGAATAGGAATATATATACCAACAATGAACATAAGTATTGGGAAAAGATGACCTGATCAGGCTTCAGTGTATACGGCAGAGATGATGGCGATTATTGTAGGACTGCAGTGGGTTGAGGAAGTAAAACTAGACAGAGTGGTGTGTTGTGTTGATTCTATAGCAGCTCTATACAGTATTCAAAATATGAAATCTAATCTAGAAATTCAACAGTTTATTTAGATTACAGAGACTACAGATAGATGTGAGATTCTGTTGGGTACCTGCTCATATAGGAATAAAAGGGAATGAGGGAGCAGATAAAATAGCAAAAAAATCAACCAGGACGAATGATACCATAAATATACCCCTTGGAAAAGGAGAAGCTAAGGCAACAATTAAAAAAGAAATGATGAAAAAATGGCAGGACGGGTGGGATGTGGCTAAAAGTGGAAGGAAATATTACAGATTGCAAAAATCTATTAATGCACAGGGTGTGAATAGAAGTAACAGAAGAGAGGAGAGTGTTTTAACCAGGCTAAGGTTTGATCACACAGGATTAAATAAAACATTGTTTTTAATGGGTAAAAGTCAATCTGATGAATGTATGTGTGACCGGGGATTTAGGTTTACCACCAGGAACACATTTGAGGGGTTCGATCTACTTTAAGTTTATTCCTTTGATGATATAAAATAAAAAAAACTACTGATTTTCAAATGTGGCTTATCAATTTAATTGATATGAAACAGTTCCGGTTCTTAAATGTTAACAAAATAAACAGAAAGGAGCAAAAAAATAAAATAAATAAATGAATGGGGTTCACAGAGCTGGTGACAATAAAAACCCGCTGAATAAACACAAAACTCTTAAACACGGCAATGTAGTAACACAACCGTTTAAAATGCAAAGAAAGAAAAGGAAAATCAAAAATAAGAGTATCAAAACTTTTCGATACAATATAATACGGCAGTGGGAATACTGTTCAAAGAAAACAAAACAACATAAGTACATTTTTATATTACCCACTTATTTATCACTTGAGAGAAATTAGAGAAAATAACACTCACATAATAATCAGCTTTTACACACCAACACTTTCACTTCACGAAGGGCTGAAATCTCCAACACTATGGTGCACACTGAAAATAATCACATTAAATTATAATTACATGAAAAACACCTGAAACAAATGGAAAAGATGAAATATATCACATTTGGCATAACGCCAAATAACATTCTCGAGGTCGGCGTTACGTCACAAATCATGTGACCTGCATAGCAACCATGTTTGAAGGGTAAAACAAACCGAAGGCAAAGCCCGAGGCAAATCAAAAAGGTATCAATTCACAGAAGTTTTGCTGTGGATTATGTCAGTTATGGATACTAACGGACTACTTTGTATTAATAATGAATGATATATGTGTATGCGAATGTATGTCGGTGGTGAGAAGTGAATGTAATAAAACACTCATGTAAAGCGCTTTGTGACTAGCTACATATCAGTGAAAGGCGCTAACGTTATATGAATACAGATCTTCTTCTTCTATTACATAATGTCTTATCAGTATATAGACAGACCAGGTACCACAGAAAGCTGTCGCTAAAAAAATATTTGTTAGCAAAATATTCTGTTCTTTTCAGAAACATTTAATGTATCCTCAAGCCTTATGGATTAAATTTGTACCTCCAAGATCTGTATTTTGACATGGATTACCATTTTTGTAGCAGTTAACCTCCCAAGTAGCCTACTAGTTTTTCAAATTTGTCATTAGAAATCAACATGTATTTTATATGGGGGACAACATTCTATTTCACGAGGTGCTAGTAAGTTAGCAATTGTTGTAAACGACCTCATTGCAATATGGAATCCTTTAATTTTTTAACAGCTCAGCATCTGCAGGTACTGTGTTACTGCAGTGTAACGTTAGAATAAGAGCAAGAAACACCATTTGCTATGCTTTTCCTCCGGACTATATGTTCGAATAAACAAAATTCATTGCAATTTTTTAGCTTTTAATTTCAAGTGTTGTGTCGAAAATAAATTCAGATCATGTTTGGTCATTGAGCTAGGTGCAAACTAGATGCATGTTGATCTTTTGCGTCACACTCCAGTTTGATGTTTCTCTCTCCTTTCTGGCTCAGTTGCCTCGCTAGGAATCAAATAAAAGGAGAGGTCACTCCTTTTTACGCTGTTGTTGGTGCAACCAACAACACAACAGTTTTTCGGCATGATTTGCAACCAAAGGAAAAGAGCTCGGCGCTCGTTTGTCTTCCGCTTCGTGTTGCTTAATGGCAGGCGCTTGTTTGTTTTACCCTTCGCCGCGTTGCTATGCGCGCGCAGTGGATTATAGGAGTAAAAGTCCCGGATGTCCGACCTCGAGAATGGCCTAGACCGCATGGAGTGACGTCATATCATCGTGGACATTACACACAACATAACTTCCCAAACATGACAGTTCTCCGAGTCAACACAAAATATACATCCACAAATGGTATTAAACAACAATATATTTACAAAACATTGTATTTACCCATGGATGACTCAAATTGTCGACCATATCTCGAGAGTGCGCGTCTCTCTTGCACTGCCCGCTGCACATCTCACCAACAAAATATACTACGGATGCCGTGAGACAAGAGCGCAAACGCGTTGTCGTGAGCAACACACAAAGCGCCACCCGCTGATGACTCCAAAGAAATACAGGTAGTCTCTGTTTTTATATTTAAACATGGAAAATAATAATTAAATAAAAGACTTTAACATAAGGGAGAAAAACAAACTTTAAAGGCATTTACCACCCGGTTACATATAGAATGTAGGTCCAAGGAAGATGTTGAACATGTATTATTGCATTGTAAGAAATATAGGGATGAGAGGATGAGACTAAATCAAAAGATAAGTCAGGTAGGAAGAAATTGGAATATTGAAGGTTCGTTAGGCACAACAGGAGATGGGGTAAAGGTAGGGTGACCATATTCCAGGACATGTCCGGCCGGGATTTCGAGATCGCCCAAAATATCCGGGATACGGCTTTTGCTTTCTCGTCGCCATTCTTTTTGTTTACATGCACACCTTTTGATTCAGTAGGACTGAATTAATTCCGATTGGTGAATCTAAATGTAGTGTTTACATGAACGCTAAACAAGTGATCGGTTAATGTGCGTTCTAGCATTGCTAAGAAAATTCCTGTGTTTTCGTCTCGATCGGGATCCGTGTGAAGCAGAATGCATGACCTGCAAAGCTGGCACGTACGTGTCAGTGTCAAATAATGTAATAATGTAAACATAATGAATGGTGATTGTAGAAAGCAAAAGCCGAATCCCGGGCATTTTGGGGATCTCCAAATCCTGGCCAGATATGTCCTGGTTAAACAGGATCAAAGATTCAGTTCAGGGGGGGGGGATCGGGTAGGAAATCGGGTAGGAAAATTCCAATAACCTGCTAGTTCACCCAAACGGAGCCACATTTTCTTTAATTTTCATTCGAGAGACCGCTCAAAGGAATATCTTTGCGGAGACGGGACTATTTTCTTGTTTTTCCTTATTGTTTTTTTTACCACACGGAGTTTTGCAGAACTGTGGAATCGAATCATTTTCCCGGTGAATCTATCGAACTGAACTATTTTGAACCGAGTCACTTGAACTGAATCGAACTAAATTTTTCTGAACTGAATCTTTGCACTGAAGTCTTTTGGATTGAATGTATTGAACCAAACCTTTTGAGTTTTATTTACCAAATTGAATGTACTGAACAGAGTTATTGAACAGAATCTATTGAATCAAAAATTCTTGAATTGTTCTTGTAACATTTTGAATTTCAAGGAGATTTTTTAATTTATTTTTTATTTTTTATTTTTTTTGAGTTAACTGAGGTTGTCAAAAGTTAAAATTGCGAACTTGTTATACGATTGCAGTCTATCTGAATTCTATAGTTATTGGGTGCACCCAGATTAGTATGCATAATTCATGTATTGCATTTTGATTTGGTTTCTTTGTCATTACAATCTATTAATCAACTGACACTGTGAATATTGTTAAATTTCTTTCTTTTACTTTCATTTTATTCTCTACAAAGAATCAATTTATTTCCAATACCGATTTATTTACTCACAAATTTAAGCTGTTTAATGTATGCCTTCCGAGCCGAACCTACTGGCCATAAATATTAGTATATTGTCAGTGCCTGTCAATCATTTACATTTACATTTACATTTAGTCATTTAGCAGACGCCTTTATCCAAAGCGACTTACAAATTAGGACAAAAATTCAGCGAGTCATCATAAAGAGGCAAAAACAACAACAACGCAAGAAGTGCTCAAAATACGAAGTTCAGGTATTATTCAGAGTAGCATAAGCCTGATAAGTGATGTTTCAAAGGGAAAGGATTTTTTTTTTATTTTTTTATTTTTTTTTATAAGGTTAAGTGCTCACGGAAGAGATGGGTTTTCAGCTGTCTTTTGAATGTTGTCAGGGATTCTGCATTCCGGATGAGGGTGGGGAGAGCGTTCCACCAGCATGGAACTGTGAATGAGAATGTTCTGGAAAGTGATTTTGTGGCTTTCTGTGATGGAACCACGAGACGTCACTCGTTGACCGATCGTAGGTGTCTGGTCAATCAATGCGGGTGTTACATACAAATAGTGTCAGCCATCTTTTTTTTTAAGCTAAGCTAACAGGCTCTTGCTCTGTGGAGAAAGCTGAGTAGTAGGCTAACCACGATGGAGAAAGGTAGTTTTGAAGATGATATGGCAGAAGGGGATTTTGAAGATCTGATGCACGAATCCGATGCCCGTGGCAACCTGTACGAGCCGCAAAACAGCGATGAACAGATGCGGATGATGGAGGAACAAGAGGCGGCCGGAGCAGCTGCGGCTTAGGAGTGACCTTGTAGGGCAGCGAAGCAAGTGCATTCTGGGAGTTGTTGGATTTCATCCACATGAGCCAAAAATACATTTTCTGGCTTTTCTCAGTCTAGAAAGCTCCAACTTCTAAAATAATTTCACATTTCTACTACATAAACGACCCAATTTAAATACACATTCATCTTTCCAGCGGTGAAATATCCCTTTAATAAAACTAACAGATGAATAAGACTGAATGAAACAATGGAATATGTCTAGAACAATAACACACTGTTTCTGCTTCTGTTTCACGTCAGAGATGTAAAGATTGTCCACCCTGAAAGTCTAAATGTGGACCTAAACAAATGAGTGATGAGGATGTGTTAACATGCAAATGTGTTCATGCTCTATAGACTAACACAGAACAGCAGGAGTATGACACGAAACAAAATAAAAAAAATTCTAAATAAGACTAATTCTTAAAAATGTAACAATGTTTTAATGAACACATTCCAGCCAATCACAATCAAGTATTTAGACGGAGGAAATAAAGACGTTTATTCTGAAACAGCAGAAGAAGATGATGATATTATTTCAGTGGGATAATGAGTCTAATAATCTTCACTAACATTAGAGATGGACTTCAGGGGAATGAAAGCTTTCATGTCGTTATCTCGTCTCTGTTGTGAATGTGACGGGTCTCAGCTTTCAGAAGAGGGAAAAGAGGAAGACTATATATGAGCAGAAACGTTTCTATTTTTTCCCAAAGAAAAAAAGAATTGTCTTCCCTTCCTCTTCATTTTGTCTTTTTTAATGCCCCAAACTCTCTCACTAGTCAAACTTTAAAGGCTCTCAGTAACCAGTATCACCAGTCTTCACTACTGAACTCAACCCTTCTCTGTTCAGTTCAAACAGCAACAGATAAAAGTGGCCTAAGAACAGAGAAACTCAAACATGGGGTCTGTCCAGATACCCACACTTGGCCACTAGAGAGTATGTGCACGCTACAGGATATAAGTGAACACATTTTACTGGTGCAAACATGAGTATGTGTATTTTGTCATTTGTACAACATTTGCAAATGCTTTTTATCACTTAATTAAAAGCACCATCATTACCAGTAAACTGTGTTACATATATGTATATGCCTATAGGCACTGCTGTACAGACACTTAGAGGATTATTTAAAAATGCAAAGCTTTGAGAATCTAAATAAAGCTCTGTAAACACTTGCATTTTTACAACACCATAAGTGTGTCAAATTAGGTAATTAAAAGTTCTACACACACTTGATCACTTGGACCAAATACAAGAACAAAATGTAATGTAAGTAGACAAATGGTGAAGTGGAAAGATGGCAAGTGTTGGTGGACAGGCCGATACATGTCAAGATGATCAGGGATGAAACACGAGTTATGCAGTTCAGCAATATCATTAAAGCTGCTGTTTAGTTGTGAATATAACAATATAAATAGTAAATGTTCATTTTTTAAATTTTTTTATTAAGGTTCATATAAATATAGACTAATACTGACAAAGATGCCAATATGCAAATACAGAGGTAGACAAACACAAATAAGGAGGAAGTAAAATATGAAAATTAGTTTTAGAACAATACACAAATGATGTGATGAGCTGAAAGAGGGATGAGAGCAGATATAATAATAGCGTAGTGTAAATCTGCAGACAGAAACATCAGACTCAGGACAGAAACACACGACCTCTAAAGTAAGAACATGTTCATTCTTCAAACACAATTACACTTTCAGATGTTAATATTGTCTGAATGATTATGTACAGTGAACTCATGCTGCTGTTCAGATACTAAATGAAATTGTCATATTTTACTCCAAAATGAATCTGGGAATGTTTGATTTCTGAGTTTTTCTATGTGTTTCTTCCTCAGAAATGGACCAAACTCTATATTTGATTCTTCTTCTCATTGGTGAGTGTGTTTATGGTTTATAGTTTCATCAGGTTTGACCCTGTTATGAAAAGCATTACATCAAACGCTCTCTTTCACAGCTCTCTGCTCCGTATCTGAATGTGTTCAGCGTCAGTATCACTTTATAAACGTGTTGAAGACCTGGACTGAAGCTCAGAGATTCTGCAGAGAGAATTACACAGATCTGGCCACCGTTGACAACATGAACGACATGAACGAGCTGAAGAAGAGTGTGAATGATGGAGGTGTTCAGTATGTCTGGATTGGGCTGCAGAGGAAGGATGTTGATAAATGGCAGTGGTCTTCAGGTGAACCTGCGCTCTATCTCAACTGGAAACCTGAACAACCTGATGGCAGAGATGAGTGTGCTTTCATGACAGTAAATGGAGAATGGGAAGATTGGCCATGTAGTAACAGCCTGACCTTCATCTGCAATTCATCTAACAGTAAGTGCAGCTCCATACAATCACAATACACATTTATTTATAAAAGATACACCATATACTGTACTGCAAAATCTAATTAGTTAGATTTACTTTGGGGTCTTTTTAACCCGCAAATGACTTTTGCTCAAAAAAAAAAAAAAAGGTATCTTTGTCCAAATGGTATGAAACTTTCTACGGCTCTCAACACTTTCTAGATCTACAAAAAACAAAACAAAAATTGGAATGATATCTGTTATTATGTTAGCATGAAAAAAATAGTGACACTAGTTGTCTTCGGGGTCCCTAGAGACCCCGCAATGTAAATATACAAAATTCATCATCAAAATCAGAAACAACGCAGAACACATAGACAGAAATAAAGTGGCAAACTTCCAACAATGCAAAAAAACATCCACAATGCAAAATTATCATGCTCACATGCGCACGCACACACACACACACACACACACACACACACACACACACACACACACACACAGAGAGAGAGAGAGAGAGAAAGAGACAAAAGTTACTGCTCTATTTGCTCATTTGTTATTGCTGTTCAGTTCATTGCATTTTGATGTTCATGTCATGTATTTGTATTCAATATATAATATAACTGTACATATCTGTTCTGTTACAGTTAGTAACTGAAGTGTAGATTACATTTGTACAATTATATGAAAAAAAAGAAGATTGAAATAAATGATAAACTCTAAAAATTCAACTTTTATCTTTTTCAGGTTTGATTCTAATCATAATGTAACATTTTTTTTTTTTTGGTAAAAAGCCTATTTAAATAAATATTTATTTATTTATAGAAATTTAAAATATATCATAAATCCTCCAAAAACTGCACAAATATTGAGTAAAAACATTAATAAACAGAGTAAAATTACATTTGTAAAAAAAAAATATATATATATATATTATTCTGTTACAAAATTAAATGTTATTGTCTGGGGTCCCTGGGGACCCCAGAGATAACTAGTGTCGGCACAAATGAAGATAATCAGAGTGTTAAAAGCATGCAAACCAATGGCCTTACATTTTTTTTAAAAAAAGTAAAGTGAAATAGGAATAGTATGTTGTACTGACAAAAGCTTAGTTAGTATAGTTCAGTTATACAAGAGTTCCAGTAACTAAAAAAGAACCGAGAGTACTTGATAATTGACATGGCTACTGGACAACCTGAAGGCAGAGATGAGTGTGCTATGATGAGAAATGGACAATTTCATGATTTGTCATGTAGTGATACTCGTCATTTCATCTGCAACAGTGAGTGCAGCTATTTAAAATTACAACCATTCATTTATTGATGCACCATATATATAACGGCTCCAGAACGTCTTCTACTAACACATGTAACGAGTTAGCTCAAAGGGTAAATATTAATAATAACTCATAACTTGTTATGATTAATTATTAATATTTGGGTCAATTATTTGGATTAACTTGATGTAGCTAAGTTAATATTACCAGTTATTATTATCAGTTTGTCCAACAAACTCTTTTGATTATTCATTTATTCTAAGAAAAGTGTATCTTTCATGGCCACCGAATAATAATGATTTCTTAGCATGTACAGCGCTTAGAGCATGTAACAAGATCAAGATCGTAAAATAGACTTTGCTGCAAGCAGAGAATCAGAACCAAATGCGTATTGTGCACAAATTTTATTAACTAAATCACAAACATAACTAAACTAAACAAACATAAATAGGTAAAATGGTGAGTGATATGGAACAGGGAGCAGGAAATGGAACTATGGAAAGAACCATCAGTTTATCATTTTCAGAGCACCTCATTAAGGCGAGACACTACAGGTGAATAGGGTAACATTTTTAACTAGCAGATATCACCATGAAACTTTCCCAGTTGATTACCTACATTAAGATGAGAAAAAATGTATTACAAGTTTTCTATAATTTAATGTTTAAATATGCAAATTAGGCAATATCTAATTAAATATGTGCTATTTTGCATATATTTAAAAAAACGAAATCTGAGTATTGGATAAAGCCAGGTTAAAAATTATTTTTTCATTGTGTTCACATATTAGATGGGAAAAAAATTACAGAGGGATTTATGGATATCTACTTTTGTTATCCTGTAAATCAGAATATACTGTCAATAGCCTTAAAAAAATGATTTTCGCCATGTTTTTTGGAATAAAATGTTATATAAATCAGGCTAGGAATAATATATTTACAAATCCCTCTGTAAATGTCTTCATAATATAACTAGGTACAAGACTGGAAAGTTTGGTGTATATAGGTGCTACTGAAGTGGAGATTTCGTACTTGGAGTATGAGACAAAGGTCATTTTGAGAAAACGGGCTTTAAAGATTTATCATCAGCCAATGAGATTGCGCATTCAGCCCTTTTACTTTCGCAATCGGTTGCTGATAAAAAGGAAATGACCATATTTGGATCCGACAGCGTTGTAAAGGAGAGAGAGAGCTTTCCGGCGTGTGCGTGTGATGACAGGAAGAAGACAGAGATCGCGGAGCAGCGGGAGGATTAAGAACGCCAACTTTTGTTGAATTTATGAGAAATCTACAGACGCGAACAGAAAAGTGTAGTAAAATAAAGACCTTAATGTGTATTTCTGACTTTTTTTCACCACAAGTCTGAAAGAAGACATGTTATTGAAGACAAATATCCAAAAATCTCAAAATTGACCAGTAAAAAAAAAAACGATGTTTTTGCCTGCCGTGTCTCGCCTTAACTTGATACTTGCATGGACTGTGCAGTGGACACAATTCTTAAAGTGGTTGAAAATTGAGTTTGTTGATGGGTCCGTGAGTGTCAAATGTCACTGTACAAGTTGCAGTCGTTTTCTTCTTTGCTGGATGGAGAAGATATGATGAACTTGCATGGTGGTTTCGACGCTGTTGTGATTGAGAGAGTCCTCTCTCTCCTGAGTGAGCACATGGCTGTTGTGAGTCGAAGCCTGATACCCTGGGGCCTGCTGAGGCCACGCTGGACAGCACGGCATCCCGAACGTATCGAGAAGGCCAAGAGTTGATCGTTGCCCATTCAGAGAGAGAGAGAGAGAGAGAGAGAGAGAGAGAGAGAGAGAGAGAGAGAGAGAGAGAGAGAGAGAGAGAGAGAGAGAGAGACTGTGAGACTGTGAGACAGAGTCACTGTGAATTTGTCTCTAATAAAGGCTGAGAAAGGCCTCTCAGGGTTTACTTGACCAATGAGAAGGGTGGAATTTCTATTTAGTCTTTGATTTAAGCGTCCTCATTTGCATGAATTGTGCAATTGAATGATTGGAGCTGGATTGGTTTCTGAAGGCGAAACTAAGAAAGATTCTTGTAATACTAATATGTTGCGCAGCTATCCGCATATCATGTACACAATCATTTCGATCTTCAAAGTACCAATTTATAGAGACCAAACATGGTATGCGTGAGGTTACATTGACCGTTGGTTCTATCATAAAATACACAGTATCAACAAAATAATAGTATTAAAAGACACTACACAAGGCAGTAAATCATTCACACAATTTCTTTATAAAGAACATTGTTTTCTCAATACTTTACCTATACCGCTGTGAAGGAAAGAGCGCACAATCGATCATCGAGGCATCGATATCAACCTATTCAGCGCCTCCACCATGGACAGCACCTGCTAAGGTCGAACTTAAGAAGGTTTACCTTAAGCAACATCCTAAGGTATAGTTCGGAGAACACACGTAGGAAAGGTATACCTGTAGTTAAGGTGTACCTTTTGAGTCTTCGTAGCGCACTAAGAGACAACGTTATCGGAGAACGCACCCCAGATTAATGCAGCAAAGTCTGTTTAAAAGTCTGTTTCTGTCTTCCCCATTGGCTCTGGCTCGGCCATGTGACCACATTTATAACAGCAATAAAACCAACTTATCTGATCGTGGTTGTAGGTCGTTTACATTCTACAGTGGTGATGGTAACTAAGACATTATTGCCCTTGTTGGGGGATGGGACCACAGATCCCAGAGTGTGTATAACAAATACTTGTGTCTGATTTGTCTCAGTCGTTACACACACACAGTATTAACTTATAAATTAAAGGTGGGGTAGGTAATTTCAGAGAGGCTAGCAATATCAAGCTAGCTTTGAAAGCATGAGATCCAGATCAGGTAGGCTAGTTTTTCATTTGCATATCTTAAGTGTAGAAAAATATATAAATCCAGAGGTTTTGTTGACAAATGTGCAAATGTTGTTATAAAATGTGTATTATAAAAAAATGCTTAAAAAGAACAATACACAAACGTGATTTATACTGATAAACTGTTTGCAGATATTCTCTTTGTCAAGTATCCTAGGTCAATTTGATTTTAAGCCAGATTACAAAACTAACTCAAACCCCTATTGTTACAAAAATGATAATTAAGGTAAATTAATTGACTCATTGTATTCAAATGAGTAAAATAGAGAAGTATTATTACTCGCATCATCACTATGCCTCCTTTTGAAAATGCCACTAAGGCCACATCCACATGAAGCCAGAGCTTTCCCTATCCGTTATTTTTTTTCCCCGTTCAAAAAAAAAATTCCGTAAACACGGCGTTGTCTCAAGAAATATCTGCGTACACACGAAACCACTGAAACAGACTCAAAACGATGTAGTATACATGCCAGACCAGTATGTGGCGCTGTAATTCTGCCACAGACATACACTAAAAACAGAGAAGAAGACTTAAAGCATGTGCATAAACCTTGTGTGCTGTAACTTATACAACAATAATATTAGGCACAGTAGCTTCTTTTTTTCTTTTCTTTTTTCTTTTTTAATCAAGAACTTTGTTGAACAATATGAAAAACCATGGGTAGCTTACATTTATTTAGTATCTATAGGCCTATTTTATTGATTAATTTAAACCTTAAACAACAACACTAAATTATAATAATATTAATAATAATAATTAATTAATTATTATTTGAAGAAGAAGAACCAGGAGGAGAAACGTTTTATTCTGTCACGAAACTGCTGCTATTCCTCAGCTGTCGTCGCTTCAGTGATCCTCGCGCTGCTCGCGCGCAACAAAGCTCAGCTGATCGACGTCATCGTCATCGGGTAACGGCTCCTCTCATCAAAGCTTCCGCCGTTTGTTCGGCTCTCCGTTACAAGGTTTGTAAACTCGCCAAATAAATATAAATACAGAGTCTACTCACTATATTCAAACACACATATATATATAAACTAAATTTATTATACATTACTACATTACAGTGTTTACCACTCGTTTATTGCATAGTATCTGGTATGAAGGTTTTAGCCGTGATGCTAACTATGTTGATCTAACGTAAGTTAATGAACAAATGGAAATTTTTGACTTATTGTCTTAGATTGATTTAGTCATTCAATTCAACATATTCTGTAAAACTGTGTCTTCAAATTGCTGATATAACCTAACTAATTTAGCTGATTCCTGCTGTCCTCATTGGCGTTTGTTATGAATAACAAAAGCAGGTTAATATAGTTTGGTCTATTTTTGTTTAGCCTAACTTTACTTACTACAGGTGCCCTCATTCTCTCAAATACCATTTTAAAGCCATTTACTGGTCAATAAATATTATGTTGTGAATAATCAGCTTTGTTATTTTGTTTCCCCAGAACAACCAGTACATTTCTAAAATAATCTGAACATTTCAGAGGCAACATTGAATTACAGTAAGTTACCTATACACCACATGCAAGTACTTTATTACTATGAACTTTCTCTGTGTGAAATTGTATTGTTTGACTGTGTACTTTTTTAATAAGTTATTCTCTGAAAATCTTCCCTCATGCTCTCAAATCTCATTCATGTTACTCAGAAAATTATATCACAGGTTTGGAGCTAATAATGCTATGCATTTTTTATAGGCTATACCTTAATCATATGCATTTGAATATAAGACATTTGAACCCTGAATTATAACTTAAAGTTTAGTCTTTTTCGACAAAAAAAAAGGAAAAAGCTATTATATGACTTCAGAAGACTTACAACACAACCCATAACACATGAGTTGTGAACTCATTGACTATTTTTAGGATCTTTTCTGGGACATTTTTGGAGCTTAACCATTTTTACATAAATTGTTGCATTGAATTGAACTAGACAAGTGTACGTAAGAATAGTTTGAATGAATTACAAAAAAAATGTATGCTTGTGTTTCATGCAGTGATATTGAATGGTGACGGGTTGCATTATGCCTGAGATCTGCTTTCGGGTTCCACAGACAGAAAGTCAAACAGGTTTGGAATGTCACAAGGCTGAGGAAATTATTTAATAACTTTAATAACCTTACTAACAGTAAATTTTGTACTTTGCAGGGATCTCGGTAAGCTGAAATACAAGTTTGATCAAGAATAAAAATCCTCCTGTAGACCTGAAAATCACTGAAGTGCCTGGACCATCCACCAGAAAAGAGGAAAAGCAAACAGAAAATGAAGCTGATGCACCTTTTCACTTTTCTAACTCGTTAAGTACTGTACCTCACGTGTCCCTTGTGAAGATTTTATAATTGATTGCATTTTATGTTGCAGCGAGTAAAGGTGCATCACATTTGTGAATTTCGTGAAATTACACAGGCAAAAAGACAAAATTGCTGATCGTGTGGATTCTTATTGAAATGACTGAATTCACCTGTGAACATTCACAGAACAATCATTTTACTGCACCTTAACTCTGTTAAAATGGAAAATGTTTTCTGCTTGTTGTGACATAAGGAATACTGTTTCCGGGTCGAAGCCTCTACTTCTACTTTCTCTATCTTGTTTCTAGATATTGAGAATACTCAACAACCATTTATGGGAACTGTTGATTCAAGTCACACATTTAAGCATAGTGTACATTTCAGTCTCCAGTCTCACGGCATCCCAGACTTCAACATTTTATGATTCAAAATAGCTGAATAACTAACCATCTGAGATTTCGGAATAGAGATAAAGGTTAGGATCCTAATTTTCAGGAATATTACAGCACAATGAGTGTATATTAATAATAATAATAATAATTCATTACATTTATATAGCGCTTTTCTCAGCACTCAAAGCGCTTTACATAGATGGGGGAATCTCCTCAACCACCACCAATGTGCAGCATCCACCTGGATGATGCGACGGCAGCCATATTGCGCCAGAACGCCCACCACACACCAGCTTACTGGTGGAGAGGAGACAGTGATGAAGCCAATCAGTATGGGGATGATTAGGAGGCCATGATGGACAGAGGCCACTGGGCAAATTTGGCCAGGATGCCGGGGTTACACCCCTACTCTTTCGAAAGACATCCTGGGATTTTTAATGACCACAGAGAGTCAGCACTGTTTAGCACTGTTTGTTTTTGGCATCTGATAGAGCTTTTGGACTTGGAAACAGTGACGTCAGACTTAACAAGCGGACTGTAACACGTTTTAAAATTAAGTGAAGATGGACATTTTTAATTAGTCAAAATTGTAATTTTTTACATTGATTTATTACATGGAACATGTGTTTTCCATGCATTTTGATGAGATGTCTTTTCTTGTGTAGCCTATTGTATACACATGGTTGATTATTCATGTTACTTATGTATTATACTATTTTTTTGTGTGTGTGTGTATTCATTGATATTAATCTATTACTAGCTTTTTTTTTCACGTGCATGGAAGTGTATGTATTAAAATGGATCTAAAATATGTAATAAACAATTCTTATTTTGTATTTGGTTCAGTTTGTTTATTATAATAGAAGTTAATGGTGGTAACCATAGTAACAACATGAAATTAATTTAATACAAATAAAATAAAATTGAAATTTGGTTCCTGGAGGCACCCACAGTGGTTCCACACAGTGCCTTATATAAGAGTTCCTCAGGAAACCTGTGTGGTTCCTCAGAGAACCGGCCCTTTTTAAAGGGTGCCTAGAGGATCTACAGACGGTTCCGCCGGTGTGGCAAAGTGAAGAACCCCAAAAGGTTCCTCCAGGCACCTTTTATTTTTACAGTGTATTAGACAAAAGTCTTATTGGCACATATTTAGTATGTGTTTTATGGCCTTATTTCAGAAACTTTAGTTTTTAGTTTTTTCAATAACCACGCATAAACATTATTCTCTCAAAAATGCAGACATGTACATTCTTGTTGCTCACATATTATGGTAGCCCTGTTTGTGCTAAATAGAGTGTAATTATACCTTTGCCATTAATATGTTTATAAGCAACTGAAAAAAGCACAAATGTCAGGGCATGTCAGAACATCTCAAGGACACCAAAAACCCCTCAGACCTCAGAGGGTTAATATGTGGGAGAGTGGTGCTATAGAGAGTGACAATATTGTATTGCAATATGTAGCACTTCAAAGTCAGTACCAAATCAAAATTAGTTAGCACATTATTTGTAATTGAAAAGGTTTAATGACAAAATGTGGTTATGGTTTCACTTAAAATAGTATCAAAATAGATGTATGAGATGATGATAACTTATACCATTCATCTTACCCAGCATATATGTAAAATGTTACCTGAGAGAGCGAGAGAGAGAGAGTATTTCAATGTATGCGAAAAGATTAAGTAGCATTTTCAGAAAAAGCCAATAAATTAAGTACAATCAATGTCAAAAATATCAGCATATTATACACATTAGACTAAAATAAAAGTTAGACTTAACATTTAAATGAAAAAATACTAGTTAATGTCCTCTGATTTATTAATTTTGACCAATTTGCCCTTTCTTTGTTTTGGAAGTGTAAACAGCTTCAAATAATGAGTTGCTATTATGTCAATTTCCAACATTTATTAAATCATTGTTATATCCAAACAGTAGCAATGAACTGGTTAGTGGAACACCTTCACAGTACCGTTTTCACTGTGTACATACAGTACATAATGTTTTAAAATCAAGTCAACAGGCACTTTTGTAACAATTCACAACCCACACTGTAAAAATAAAAGGTGCCTGGAGGAACCTTTTGGGGTTCTTCACTTTGCCACACCGGCGGAACCGTCTGTAGATCCTCTAGGACCCTTTAAAAAGGGCCGGTTCTCTGAGGAACCACACAGGTTTCCTGAGGAACTCTTATATAATGCACTGTGTGGAACCGCTTTGGGTGCCTCCAAGAACCAAAACTTATTCTTTTAAATGATTAATTTCATGTTGTTACTATGGTTACCATTATCTTCTATTATAATAAACAAACTGAACCAAATACAAAATAAGAATTGTGTATTACATATTTTAGATCCATTTTAATACATACACTTCCATGCACTTGGGAAAAACAGCTAGTAATAGATTAATATCAATGAATACAAAAAAAAAAAAAATTATAATACATAAGCAACATGAATAATCAACCAAATATATACAATAGGCTATACAAGAAAAGACATCTCAACAAAATACATGGAAACACTCATGGAGGTCATGGAAAAATTGTGAAATTATGATCCTAACATTTATCTCTATACCGAAATCTCAGATGGTTTAGTTATTCAGCTATTTTGAATCATAAAATGTTGAAGTCTGGGATGCCGTGAGACTGGAGACTGTAATGTACACTATGGCTTTTGAAAAGCTTAAATGTGTGACTTGAATCAACAGTGCTCATAAATGGTTGTTGAGTATTCTCACTAGAAGCAAGATAGAGGAAGTAGAAGCAGAGGCTTCGACCCGGAAACAGTATTCCTTATGTCACAACAAGCAGAAAACATTTTCCATTAAGGTGGAGGCACCGTTAAGGCACCAGTTAAGGTGCAGTAAAATGATCTGTTGTTCTGTGAATGTTCACTGGTGAATTCCAGTCATTTCCATAAGAATCCACACGATCTGCAATTTCGTGTGTGGTCAAAAATTTTACATTTTAATTTAAATTAATCAATACAATATACTAAATAAATGTGCTTATATTGTATATATTGTATATATATTGTATTGATTAATTTTAATTAAAAAAATAAAAATAATTAAATTACTATATATAAATATAAACACTTGATCCATTAATACTAATGCTTTCTTTTCTCTTCTCTTCTACTTTATATCTGTTTAAAAAAAATAAACTTATACTGCATCAGACTAAACTGGGAAGGGTCACAGCACTTACATATTGTTGTCCTATTGTTAGTTTAACTGCTTCTATTGCTCTACTCATTTGTAAGTCGCTTTGGATAAAAGAGTCTGCTAAATGATTAAATGTAAATGTAATAATAATAATAATAATAATACTAATAGGATAATAAAAATCTTCTTGTGGCCTCACAGAACCATTAGGTTCCTCCAGATGCTGGCTTTAACTTAAGAGATCTTCCAGGAACCACTTAAATGTTAAAAGATCTTACAATAACCCTTGTACAGAATTCGAGTTCCTCTATTTTCCCCCAAAGCACTTTGAGGTCTCATGGTAATGAAAAGGTGACTCCAGAACCTCGCAACTGAATACAAAGTGCGGTAACGCTTTAGATTACAGCCTGGAAAGTACTGCGTAATTAAAACGAAATTACAGTGTAACTTTCGGTAATTACAGTGTACCTATAAAGTACGTACGTGTAAGTATAGGGGAATAATATGTAAAGTTTTGGAAATAAAGGGGTAACAACCAGGAAAATAACAAATTATTTAGGCAAATTATTTAGACTAAGTATTTTAGAATCTTACTTTTGGGAGCAATTTAGCGAGTACTTTCAGCACTTTCCAAGTGATGTCAGATTGTGTGTGTGTACATGTGTTTTTATTGTACTTACCCTGTAACTACATGAAACAAGAGGGTAAGAAACACCACTTTAATTTACAGCCCGCAATGTCATACTTACCCTGTAACTACATGGAATACTTACAGTCTAAATAATTTGCCTAAATAATGTGTTATTTTCCTGGTTGTTACCCCTTTATTCCCAAAACTTTACATATTATTCCCCTATACTTACACGTACGTACTTTATAGGTACACTGTAATTACCGAAAGTTACACTGTAATTTCGTTTTAATTGCGCAGTATTTTCCTGGTTGTTACACCTTTATTCCCAAGACTTTACGTATTGTTCCCCTATACTTACACGTAAGTCCTTTATAGGTAAACTGTAATTACCGAAAGTTACACTGTACTTTCATTTTAATTACGCAGTACTTCCCGGGCTGTAATCTAAAGCGTTACCCAAAGTGCTTAAAGGATCCCATAAGTTCCAGCAAGAACCGCAAAGATTGCCAATGCTCCACCAGTAACCCTACTATAGGAGAAAGAGCTTTGAGGCACCTAAATTACGAAGTTCCTTGAGTATCCGACAGGATATTTGAGGCTCCTTTAGTTTTTACAGTGCAGATAAGCAAGATAACTGAAAACCAAACTACTCAATTGATTCATATTGTACATTTTAACTTTGTAACCACTTTTGCCCCACCTGTAACAGTTCCATCAACAAGTTATTGATGCGTTGACCAGTTGCTCCTCTTGGCACTCAAGAGCTCTAGGAGCTTTGGGCTGTGCTTGTCCAGCTGTGACATAAACGCTGCTTCCAGGGGAACCGCAGTACATCTCCAGAACTCCTCGTTCACCTGTAGGACAGCAAATGTTTGTCTGTTATTTAAGGGGGTTTAAAGATCAGCAACATTTGAACTTTAAGCAAAGCAAAAAAGTGAGTCTACTATCTCATGTCGAAGTCACAATTTCTAAAAAGTACTCAGAAGTGAGTAGTGTCAGGAAAAACTGATTGATAAGTCACTTACCTGGAATGGGAATGGTAATGGCCATCTTTCCTTAAATTCTGCCACACCAGGAGACTTGGCAACCACTTCCTTCAGTGGCACATTAATCTCCAATCGACGATAATCACTCAGCTAGCTGTGGCTTCGTGTGTGTCTGTGCGTCTGTGTGTCCGTGAGTCCACTGCCAAACTCTGTTCAAGCCAAGACAATATTTTTGAAGAAGTTACAAACACCTCTGAAACACTGACCTATCACACAAAGACTGCATTACTTATACAACACACACACACATCGATTTATACAGTGTGTGGCTCAAGTTAACAAACTGTTTGAGATTGAGCACATTCGAAGTTGGCGGAAAGTTTGTAGTAAACAGAGCGATGCTTTTGCAGATTGCGCAACACAAACACGTTAATTAGGGTAAAATGTAACTTTTAACGAGAGTGAAGGATTTGCTTCCTGCCTTGTTCTTCAGTTGCTGCAGGCGTGGGTGGGTCGTGTCTTTTTACGTCTGACACATCTGATATAAACTTTTAAAATGAGTTTTGTAAAATCAATTTAAATTAATTTTATTTTAAAAGCCGCTTTTGCTTGTGGATGAAAATGTTTGGATAATAAATAAATAAATTAACAACATATTCAAGAGATGACAATTTTGGGATTCCGAAATAAAAATAAATAATATCGTTAAGGATAAAACGGTAGGTCACATTAGTAGGGTTAAATATAAGAACTTAAATCAACCCTAAATGTATTCACAAAATTAATGGGCAGCAGTTTCTTCAAAAAGACCACAAAATGAGCAAGTTTAATCAATATCAAGATATTTACAGATAGATGAATTAAACGTGTCGTTCAAATCTTTTAAGTTGTTGCGTGTGTGATAACGCGTCGTAGGTCACATGATAACGTCAACATGGCAGATGTCCGGTTCGCATTCATACTCAACGAGATCTGGCTATAAAGTACCTACTCTTTTAGCGCTTGTTAAGTAAGTACTTATTGGTACCTCATTGAGTATGCGGTTTCGGACGCAGTCACTTTGTCCAGAGGCGAGAGACTACAGCCAGTAGGAGGAGCTCGTTCCGCATGTCTTCAACCCGCCCATAGGGGGTGCGATCTCACTCACAGAATGTACAAATAGTGTCAACCATCTTTTTTCTTTTTTTTAAGCTAAGCTAACAGGCTCTTGCTCTGTGGAGAAAGCTGAGTAGTAGGCTAACCACGATGGCGAAAGGTAGTGTTGAAGATGATATGGCAGAAGGGGATTTTGAAGATCTGGTGCGCGAATCCGATGCCCGTGGCAACCTGTACGAGCCGCAATACAGCGATGAACAGTTGAGGATGATGGAGGAACAAGAGGCGGCCGGAGCAGCTGCGGCTTAGGAGTGGCCTCGTAGGGCAGCGAAGCAAGTGCATTCTGGGAGTTGTTGTCTTTCATCCACATGTGCTAAAAATACATTTTCTGGCTTTTCTCAGTCTAGAAGCCCCAACTTCTAAAATAATTTCACATTTCTACTACATAAATGACCCAATTTAAATACACATTCATCTTTCCAGCGGTGAAATATCCCTTTAATAAAACTAACAGATGAAGAAGAAAGAATGAGACCATGGAATGTGTCAATAACATGTACAATAACACACTGTTTCTGCTTCTGTTTCACGTCAGAGATGCAAATATTGTCCATCCTGAACGTCTAAATGTGGACCTAAACAAATGAGTGATGAGGATGTGTTAACATGCAAATGTGTTCATGCTCTATAGACTAAGAACAGCAGGAGTATGACACGAAACACAATAAGAATTTTCTAAATAAGACTAATTCTTAAAAATGTAACAATGTTTTAATGAACACATTCCAGCCAATCACAATCAAGTATTTCGACGGAGGAAATAAAGACTAATTTATTCATATAGTATGTGTATTTTGTCATTTGTCCAACATTTGCAAATGCTTTTTATCACTTGATTAAAATCACCATCAATACTAGTAAATCGTGTTACATATATGTATATGCCTATAGAGCAAAAGGAAAGTCTTCGAATGGTCATTCTGCCCCCCCCCAGCTTTCCCACCTCTGACCGCTGCTGAGCAAGCCCAACTCTACAACAACCTCTCCCAATGCCGCACACAAGAGGAGCAGATCATCTAACCAGTAGTCCTGTCTGTTGTCAAAGAGTATGCAGCATCCTATGTGCCAAAGGCTGTCATGCTGGATCTACCAGAACCCCTCACCAACCTGTATAACAAGCAGATAAGAGACCTCAACCTGGCAGAGTTACAAGATCGAGCAGAAGCACTATTTGAAGACATAACTGTGACCAAAGAACAGGTACAGAAAATTGTATCTATCATTGCTGGAATGTGTGTGTGTCTGTGTCAGAGAGAGAGAGGTACGGGCGCGATCAAACAGTGGAAACATAAAAACATACTCTGTGATTTTGTTCTTACAAGACATTATTCAAACTGCAAAGTGTTTAGCCTACTTATATTTGTGTAAAACACAACACTGTGCTTTTGTCAAACTGTTACCACTGTCAACCAACCAAAAACACACACACACACACACACACACACACACACACACACACACACACACACACACACACACACACACACACACACACTGTTCAAAAGCAAATATTATCTCATCTTTTGGACATTCATCATATTGCACTGGTTTTCATTTCTTGTAATAAAACAGAGCACTAATCTGTTTATTTTTAAGTTACACATTAATGTCTACATTGATTAAAAAAGAAAAACAAATGTGTTTTTAATGGTAGTATTATTTTATACAGAAATAAATTATTTAAGATTCAGATGTTATGTATTTATGTTAATTACAATTTTAAGGAAACAAATATATTGATCTGAAAACATAGCAAATTAATTTTTAAATTATGTGCTAACTTAAAATGTTACGTGTTTGGATCGTCATGTTTTCAGAGTGATATTGTAGAGGAGGAGACCCGAGCCCAGTCCAAGTCCAAAATCTGGTTTGAGCAAAGGAGTGGTAGGGTAACAGGATCTACCTTCAGAGCAGCCACAAAGACAGACATCAGAAAGCCTGCAGTGTCTCTGATAAGACAAATATGCTACCCAAAGTCCCATAGTTTCACCAGTGAGGCTACCAGGTATTCATGAGCATAGAAGAGTTAGGGTAAAATGGGGCATGCAGTGTGTAACTGCTCCTGTGTATAAAATTGTAATTTCCAGATGGTGTACAATCAAGTGAATGTGATGTATGTAAAAGAACAAGGAGGGTAAATCCAGGAAGTACTATTCTAAAAAAGCAGGAGTGTAAAACCAAGTAGTATCAATTTGAAAGAGCAGGGAGGTACCAATGTGGGGTGGCATTACTATTGTCCAAAACTGGTGTTTGGTGTTTTAAGCCCCCAACGGCGCCTTCCAGGCAGCGAGGGGATGGGTAGGTTTAAGGTTGAGGGTAGGGTTAGCTGCCTCTAAGGAGCCATCTGGGGCTTAAAACACCATCGAGCTCCAAAACTAATGTTATTGTTGTTTCTTCAGATGGGGATGTCAGCATGAGGAATTGGCAAGAAAATACTATGAAAATGCAGCATCGCCTCTTACACACGGATGTCATGGTAGGAACAGTTGGATTCAGGATTTCACCCCTGCACCCATTTATTGGGGCCTCACCTGATGGCTTTGTTTCCTGCAGCTGCTGTGGTTCAGGTGTCATTGAAATTAAGTGCCCATTTTCTGTAAAGGACCTTTCTGTTAATGAGGCAGCAAATTCTGTTGCACACTTTTGCCTTGAAAAAGATGCGCAAGGAAAAGTTAGACTGAAGCGGGACCATGCATACTATTATCAAGTGCAGATGCAGCTATTTGTTACTTACAAACCATATTGTGATTTCATTCTGTGGACTGAAAGAGAAAGTACCTCACCTTTTGTTGAACGTGTCACACCTGATGTGGCATTCTTTGCCAAAGAATTGGAATGTGCTTGTGACTTCTTTAAAAAATGTATCATCCCAGAGCTGCTAGCCAAGTATTTTTCAGCACCAAAACCAGCATTTGCTGATCATAGTCAGCAACAGTGGTGCTACTGCCGTGAGCCAGAAGCAGGGAACATGTTGGTCTGTGCATCAGGTTTTTGTTCAGTTAAAAAGTTTCACCAAACCTGCCTTCACATGAAAAGGGTCCCAAAACAGTGGGTATGTCCCAGCTGCCGAAAAGTAATCAATGCCCAAAAAAGAAAAAAAATCTTAGTGAGGAGGCTGTGAAATGAGTTAATAGTAGTAGCTGATACTGTGAAATGAGTTAATTGTAGTAGCTGATACTGTGAAATGAGTTAATTGTAGTAGCTGATACTGTACCCTCTTATTTATGAATAAACAGTTGTTAAACCAATGTTGTTCTCTTCCCCATCATTAGTATTAAGTATCTGTAGCAATCAAGGATATGAAACATGGGTAGGTCATTCATATCAAACACACCAGAACATATATCTGCTTGGGTGGAACTCAGTTAGAATGGGTGGATGTGCAGCTTGATCTGTAAACAGAATGTGATCGCATCAGAATAGCAAGTGATCAAAATGATCAAAAGTAATGTCACAACAAGGAAGCAGGAAGTAAGAGTCAAAAAGGTTTATTTCCTGGTTGAGCACATCTGTTGCCAGTCACATCAGTTCAATTTACTGTACATCCCATCACTGGAAGGGCACCACAGATTCAGACACATTTGTAAGTGCACAACATATGCTCACAATCTTGTCAAGGTAGGTAACATCATTTTCTCTGTCTATGTCTGTGAAACTTATGGGGACAGTGCTTTGCAAGACTGTGTACTTTTGACGGAGAACTCCTATTACTCTTTCTATATGTATCCTAAGAGAGGCTAGACATCTGGTGTTCTCCATGTCAACAGGATCTAACTGCGTCTTTCCACGAGTAAATGCTGGAATCTTTAATTCAGCTTGGCATCTCTGAATGGACTCTTTAACCAGGAAACCTCTGTCCGCTAAAACTACATCCCCTGGGAGCAAATTAGATAAAAAGTTACTTTGTTCTGTGATGAACTTATCACTTGTGCGACCTCCCCATCCAGTGGAAATGAAACAAATGGAACCTTGAGGGCAAATTGCAATTAAATATTTCATTGTGTGGTGTGATTTGTACAAGGAGTAACACTGAGCACTGGCTAGCAATCTACTGGGTTTCTCTAGAAATATTTCAAAACAATCTATAATGCAAACTGTCTTTTCAAAGCTACTGTTTCGAAATGCATATGGAAGAGATTTTCTTAAGTATTCTCTGTCAGGCCACAACACTAGACTTGGCACCAGTCTACAATGCATCACACTAATACAGTGTTTGAAGAGCTCTGAAACAGTGGTTGAGTCAATGCCAAAATAAAAAGACAAAAATTCAAAGGACAAGTTCATTCTAAGCTTCATTAAAGTTAACATGTACTGCTGAAAACATGTTAAACAAGATTTAAGTTTGAGAAAAGGAGCCACAATATGAAAAATTGTCATGAGAATTGAATATGTTGATAAACCAGTGAGAGTATTAACCCTTTTATCGTCGTTATGCAAGCTCATTTCATTCAGTGTAGTCCTATTCATTTTTTCCTTCAACAACATATTTTCAGTCCTCAGAGCTTGGCATTCTTGCTCAAGAGATTGGACGTGTTTACCACAGGTTTCAGTGCTGCATGGTGGAGTTGCTGGATCATCCTCATGGAGAACAGGCTGGACATCATTTCCAGGTTCTTCATGGGTAGATTCCTTCAAAGGCTCTGTGGTGGGAGTTTGGTCTGCAGGAGGATCCTTGTTGTTGTCTTGGGGACAATCGGTTGATGCTCTGGTGAAAACACAAAAGTAGAAGATTAAGAGTATATGTATACACAACTGATGACAGTTTGTCATTTTTTTGTCAATCGCTCTCTGTTTTCTGCAGTATATACTAGCTTTCATTAGTAAGTAAGTACATTTTACTTGTATAGCACATTTACATCATAATATATATTATCGATAGCCTACTAGATAAATATTGACAATGACAGTGACAATCACATGCATAGTCAGTTGTTGCTAAATGCAAGTCGGTAGAGGTGTGTGATGATTTCAAAACAGTCACAGATGTTATGGTTTTTAGCTCATTGGGTGTTATTAAACCTACAATGAATTGTGCGAAAACTTTTTGGTTTATAATTTTAAAGTCCATGGAAGTGGGGTTGAACAGGTTAAGAAACTTTGATATATTCACCTGGGAGGGATGGCTTTCGCAGATAGCTTTGTCTGCTCTATCTTCTGTAGCTTTGCTTTCTGTCGTCTGTTGAAAACCTCCAGTCTCATTTTTCTTTTCCTCTTCTCTGGAGATGGAACGTAGTTGAAAATAGATGGAACAAAGTCCGGACTCAAGGGATTATCACTCTTTCTCCCTACAAAATAAATAGAAACATTTCAGTATCGAACTGGGTTTTGTTTACTACGTTAGCACTTGCTAGCTTACATGACATTGTTAGCCCCACGAATTGCATGCTATAATTCAACTAACGTTAGCTAGTATTAAACTGATCAGAAACCACAATTATAGCCTATTAAATAATGAAGATACTTATGTTCGGTAACTTACCTGAAATGAAGTGATCGCTGCACAAGCGGAATCCAACGGCTGGGGGGTCCCATCTTTCAGTCTTGTTTTTCTTGCTTCTGGCTCTTTTAATGGCTCTGATCCGCCGCATCTTTAAGAATGCGGAAAAACGACGTACCTTTCTTTTTCCCTCGTTTATTTGTGCAACCTGGTGCACAACAGTTATCGACCATGTTTAGCCGCCTTCACCACAACAGTCTGCCAGTCTGCCGAATGCTGCCAAAATGGCGGTGCGCACGGTTTCCTGTCACGTAACTACGTCATCCCCCGGAACTCTATAGGCACTGCTGTACAGACACGGTCCGTGTACTTTTTGATCATTTAATTTCTTGTTTGAAATGGAATAACGAGAAATGAAAACAAGATCGTTTATTCGTTTTTTAGTTTAGTTTAAAAAATGAAAAATTAGGTTTTGGCTTCATTTTTCATTTTTCGTTTGTGGTTTACAAATCGGTTTATGGCTTCGATATTTCATTTGCACACGTGGGCGGCGCTGAAACGTCCCTTTCATCTGATTGGTCGAAATGCTCCGCCTTCAGTAAGCTACGAGCTTTTCTTTCTGTCAGGCCGAATAAGAGTCAGTACGAGTGCGGCACTGACAAGCAGAAATATGTTGCTGGTCACGTAATTCGCGCTGCTGCGACATGCAAGCGACCCCAATAATGTGAGCCACAGTAGGCTATATGACAGATTATTTTAGCATATTATCATGGTACAGTTCAGCCTATTATTGATTTTTATTTCCACTTCCCTTTTATCCAAAGAGACGGAACTATTTGCAATGTATTTATCAATGGGAAATACATCATGCTAAAATAATCTGTCATTTACTGTGGTTCACATTATGGAATGAAACATGGGTTATGCAGTCCAGCAATATCATTAAAGCTGCTGTTTAGTTGTGAATGTTCAAATATTAATTTAGACTGATAAAATCATTTTTTGATTCCATAAGGTCCATATTATAGACTAAAGGTGATGATACACAAGGCAACTTTTTGAGCAATATTGCTGGGCAATGTTGCCGTCAACGGGAAACCAGATGAGATACAGGGCCCACGACCGATCTAAATGATCCAGATTGAAATTTATTGCCCATTTTCAATGGGAAAGTGCCCAAGCAACAATCGCTCGGCAAGATTGCCCAGCAACATTGCTCAAAAAGTTGCCCTGTGTATCATCACCTTGATACTGACTGACACAGAAGTCAATATGCAAATAAAGGGAAAGACAAGGGTGGACAAATACACAGATAAGGAGGAAGTAAAATATGAAATAGGGGTTTTCAGAACAATAAACAAATGATGTGATGAGCTGAATGAGGGATGAGAGCAGATATAATAATAGCGTAGTGTAAATCTGCAGACAGAAACATCAGACTCAGGACAGAAACACACGACCTCTAAGGTAAGAACTTGTTCATTCTTCAAACACAATTACACTTTCAGATGTTAATATTGTCTGAATAATTGCGAAAACTGCTATTTTTTATTAATTAATTATTTAATTTATTTTTAATTACATGATCATGATATACTCATATTTGGGATTTTTAATGTGTTTTTCCTCAGAAATGGACCAAACTCTATATATGATTCTGAGGGTGAGTGCTTCACTGGTACAGGCTGCACCATCTCCTGTCAGTGTTGCTGTGGTCATTCCCCTGTGTGCTCCGGCACTGGTTGAGAGCACTATTTCCTGAAAGAGAAACAAGGGTGTATCTGCCTCTTTTTCAAGTTGCCATTCCACCCGTGCGTTTCTGGATGCGGTCGTTCCCTGTCCCCAGCTGACGGTCACAATAGATGCATCACATTTACAGCACGCTGAAGCAGCTTTTGTGGATGGTTCATGTTCCCATTGCGGGAACATGACTATCTTGTGTTGAGATCGAGACTCGCCTTCATTCTTGAAAGTGGAGTCCCCATTCCCGTGCCCAGCTCTAGCGCCCCCCTCTGGCCAATCCCAGAGGAGACCTACTGTGCTGTGTGTGAAAAAACATACTTTTTCAGAGGCTCCTAGGGCATAACCCTCAACCCGTGGTCAGACCCTTCGTTTCTCTGGGCCGGAGTGCTCCTAGAACAAGTGTTCAGGTATGCTGTGGTCTCCACAGATGCCTCCAACACCAGCTGGGGGGCCATGTACAACAGGCATGCAGTAGCGGGGGTCTAGGCGGGATATAAGTGAGCACATTTTACTGGTGCAAAGACGAGCATGTGTATTTGTAAATTTTACAACATTTGCAAATGCTTTTTATCACTTGATTAAAAGCACCATCATTACTAGTAAATCGTGTTACATATATGTATATGCCTATAGACACTGCTGTACAGACACTTTATTTAAAAATGCAAAGCTTTGAGAATCAAAATAAAGTTCTGTAAACACTTGTATTTTTACAACACTGTAAATGTGTCCCATCGGATAATCAAAAGTTCTACACACACTTGTGGTCTTCATGACCTTTTGAACACTTGGGCCAAACACAAGGAGAATGTCCTGCAAGTGTAGCAGGAGTGCATTAACTTGCTATGACCATTTTTGGGCTTTCCTCATTCTTTCTGTCCGCCAGTGACACACTTTGCTTCTTCCCAGTCTGCATGCGCATTCACAGCGGTGGGTCACGCAAGTTTACATGCTGATTTATTAAGGCCGTAATCTTGTAAATGATTGTTTCATACGTTATACTGTTGTAATTGTGAATTCAAGTCCCTCTGTGATGAACACATGTATGTTTTATTAATTATTTTCTTTCTTTAAGTGGTTTTCTTTACGTTGATTTTATCCTTTATCTTTCTCAGCATCGTTCATTACTGCTCTAAGGGCTGCACGAGTCCTCATTATCTGTTTTTACTACAGATGTTATAAATGGAGGATTTGATGGGACAAATTTCTGCATTTAAGAGTGATTCTGAGTAGACACAACACAGATAACACACCACTACACACGTAGACAAATGGTGAAGTGCAAAGATCGTAAGAATGGAACGGGCATTTATGTCAAGATGAACAGGGATGAAACACGAGTTACGAGCAATATCTTTAAAGCAGCTGTTTAGTTGTGAATGTTCAAATGCAAATTGTAAATGTTCATATAATTTTTTGATTAAGGTTCATATTAATATAGACTAATACTGACACAGACGTCAATATGCAAATATAGAGAAACAGAGGAAGACAAACACAAATAAGGAGGAAGTAAAATATGAAAATTAGTTTTAGATTAATACACAAATGATGTGATGAGCTGAATGAGGGATGAGAGCAGATATAATAATAGCGTAGTGTAAATCTGCAGACAGAAACATCAGACTCAGGACAGAAACACACGACCTCTAAAGTAAGAACATGTTCATTCTTCAAACACAATTACACTTTCAGATGTTAATATTGTCTGAATAATTGCCTAAATGGCTATTTTTTATTAATTAATTATTTAATTTATTTTTAATTACATGATCATGAGTTTGGGATTTTTTGGGATTATCCCATATTTGGGATTTTTAATGTGTTTTTCCTCAGAAATGGAGCAAACTCTATATCTGATTCTTCTTCTCAGTGGTGAGTGTGTTTGGTGTATTATTAGGGCCCAAGCCCTGAAAGGGCGAAGGCCCTATTGTTTTCGGTAGGATTATTATTATTAGGGCCCAAGCCCTGAAAGGGCGAAGGCCCTATTGTTTTCGGTAGGATTATTAGGGCCCAAGCCCTGAAAGGGCGAAGGCCCTATTGTTTCCGGTAGGATTATTTATTATTATTATTATTATTATTATTCTTATTTTTCTGTCAACCTTTCGGGCATTTTTGGGGCCTTTAACATGCTCGAAAACTCTTGAAATTTTGCACACAGGTCAGAACCTGCGGCCATCAGGGCCGGGCTGAAGCTGGTACCCGGGCGTGGCAGGGGGGCTCAACAGCGCCCCCTTGAACGGGGTCCAAAAACTTGGTCCATAAATCAGACACGCTTGCATGTAATAATATGAAACTCGGTACATATATAGATCTCATCGGGCCGAACAACTTTCGTACTTTTACTTTTTACGCCAGCCCAACAGGAAGTCGGCTATTATGGGTTGTTTGGAAATGCATGCTGTGGAATTTAATGTACTCCTCCTAGGGAATTCATCGATTCGCCTCCAAACTCGGTGTGCATGAAGTCAAGACATTGAGGATGCTAAATTGCGGACGGATTTTTGATATCTCGAATGGTTTGGCCGTGGCGAGGAAACAAATTTATGGCGAAAAAATGAAACAGGAAGTGTGTTATAACTTCTGCATACATTAACTGATCTTGATGAAACTTCAGCAGTGTGTTCGTTGTAAGAGGCCGATCACATGGATGTGACTATTGTGAGTCAAAGTTATAGCGCCACCAACAGGCAGCAGGAAGTACATCACTTTCAAAATGCTTTGAAATCAGTGTCTTATTTTTACCCGATTTGCTTCAAACTTTATGTGTACAATGTAGACACACGGCAGATGTAAACCTGTGAAAGGATTATTGATATCTTAGATACTGTTGCCGTGGCAACGCATCAAACTTTAATATTCTTTTTTGATGCTTTTGAGACTCTTAGCATACTTGAAATTGCATGAAACTCAACAGACACATCACATTTATTAGCCAGTAGACATGTGCAAAGTTTCAGAAACGGGCGTGGTGGAATGGCTCAGTAGCGCCACCTTTAGTCAAAAATGGGGGCTTAGTTTTTCCTAGAATCACAAAACTTGGTATGTGTATTGTTCTCATCAAGACGGACAACTTTCTAATTTACATGAACCATCTCCGACCAACAGGAAGAGAGATATTTTGGTTTGAATGTGGATTTTCTGAAGAATTTTCTCTCCCTCTCTCTGTGTCTCTGTGTGTGAGAGGGGAGGGGGGGATTTGACTATTGCTTTTATATTGTTAATCAAGGTTTCAGGGGCTTTTGGGGTCCTTAACGTGCTCAAAAACTCTTGAAACTTTGCACACAGGTCAGAACCCACGGCCATCAGGGACGGGCTGAAGCTGGTACCCGGGCGTGGCTGGGGGGCTCAACAGCGCCCCCTTGAACGGGGTTCTAAAACTTGATCCATATATCAAACACGCTCGCATGAATTAATATGAAACTCGGTACACATATAGATCTCATCGGGCCGAACAACTTTACCCCGGTCAAGTTTTATGCCAGCCCAACAGGAAGTCGGCTATTATGGGTTGTTTGGAAAACGCTTGCTGTGGAATGTGAAATACTCCTCCTAGAAAATTCACCGTGTCCCCTTCAAACTCGGTGTGCATGTAGTCAAGACTTTGAGGATGCTAAATTGCGGACGGATTTTTGATATCTCGAACGGTTTGGCCGTGGCGAGGAATCGAATTTATGGCGAGAAAAGAGAAACACGGAAGTGGAATAACTTCTGCATACATTAACTGATCTTGATGAAACTTCAGCAGTGTGTTCGTGGTAAGAGGCCGATCAGATGGATGTAGCTATTGTGAGTCAAAGTTATAGCGCCACCAACTGGCAGCAGGAAGTGTGTCACTTTCAACATGCTTTTGACAAAAGTGGGGGGGTTAGTTTTAACTACAGTAAAGAAAAAATAGTTTGTATATTGTTCTCATCAAGCCGGACAACTTTCTAATTTACATTCAATAGCTCTGGCCATCAGGAAGTCAGATATTTTGGTCTGAATGTGAATTTTTTTGCAAAATCAGCCTCTGAATTTTTGCCACTCCTCTTAAACTATTTATTTTATTCGTACCAAACTTTTTCAACATGATGAAACTACATTAAATATGCTAAATTGTGAATGGATAATAAATATCTCAAACGGTTTTGCTATGGCGAGGGATTAAAGTAATGTCCAAAAAGGAAACACAAAAAATCTTCTAAAAATGTAATTATATACCATTTATTTCTATATAAAAGTATACAAATATCACAACTAAACCCATTTTATTCTGTTTTTGCAATTCAAGAAGAATGGAAAAGTTAAAAACAGGCTATTTAGTGCTATTTGGTTCAACAAAAAAGCAAACATAGGGCTATACTGCCCTCTTGTGTCCAAAAGGACATCAAAATAGTATATAAAACTTTTTACCAGGTAGGCCAATATTGTATTTAAATATACATTTATTAGATATGTGTCTGAGGATATTTTCCCACCGGTTAATCGACGTGTGACACGAGTGGGTGCTTTTAAATCGCTAATATAATAGTGAAAGAAAAATAATGATAATGTTGCACACACAAATCACACACATGTGGGAAAGAATGATGCTTTTAAACAACACTAAACCGCCATTAGGTGTCGCCAGGCATCCATCTTAATAAGCGAGTCATTGATTCGTTCGTTCAAACGATTCGTTCGAATGAGTCGATCATGATTAAGACAGATGTTTATGGATTGATCATTCAATCTTTGAGTCAACCGATTCGTTAAAAATGCTGAATCGTTCAGTTATGAGAAAACACGTGATGCGTGATGGTTCTGCCGTGATCTTTGTTTAACTATTTTCGCTGCTGAAACAGAACAAAAACAGTCAACATTGCATCTAAAATGTAAGTGACTTAATTGTAACTGTTTATTAACCTGTTGTATGAAATCTAGGGGTGGGAGAAAAAATTGATTCTTAGATGCATCGCGATGCGGACGTGGACGATTCTGAATCGATTCACAAATGTCAAAAAATCGATTCTCTAAAAAAATATTTTTTCTAATAACGTAATATTGACGGAAGGCAAAAGGCGGAACTCTAAGCGGACGTGCGTGCAGTCTGTGGCGCGCACATAACAGAGAAGTTTCTTCTGCTCACCAAGGCTGCATTTATTTGATTAAAAATACAAACAAAAACAGTAATATTGTAAAATATTATTCCAATTTAAAACAGCTGCTTTCTATTTTAATATATTTTAAACTGTTATTTATTCCTGTGATCAAAGCTGAGTTTTCAGCACCATTACTCCAGTCGTCACTGTCACATGATCCTTCAGAAATTATTCTTATATGATGATTGATACTCAAGAAACATTCATTATTATTTTAAATGTCGAAAACAGTTGTGTACAGTCTTTGATGAATAGAAAGTTCAAAAGAACAGCATTTATCTGAAATCTAAAGCTTTTGTAACGTTAAACACTACCGCTCAAAAGTTTTGGGTTAGTAATAATTACAATTTAATTTTTGGGGGAAAGAAATAAAATAAATCAGTACTTTTATTTATGAAGGATGAGTTAAACTGATCAACAGTTACAGTAAAGACATTTATAATGTTAAAAATATATATATTTGAAATATATGCTGTTCTTTTGAACTTTACATTCATCAAAGCATTTTGAAAAAAAAAATCTGTACACAACTGTTTTCAACATTGAAAATAATAATGAATATTTATTGAGCATCAATCATCATATTAGTATGATTTCTGAAGGATCATGTGACACTGAAGACTGGAGTAATGATGCTGAAAACTCAACTTTGATCACAGAAATTAATTACTATGTAAAATATTTTAAAATTGAAAACAGCTGTTTTAAATTGGAATAATATTTCACAATATTACTGTTTTTGTTTGTATTTTTAATCAATAAATGCAGCCTTGGTGAGCAGAAGAGACTTCTCCTAAAAACATTAAAAATCTTACTGACCCCGAACTTTTGAACAATAATATATATATATATATATATATATATACATATACATATATATGTATGTGTGTGTATGTATGTATGTATATATATATATATACTGTATATACATATACATATATATGTATGTGTGTGTATGTATGTATGTATATATATATATATATATATATATATATATATATATATATATATATAAATATAGCTGCGAGCAGCGATGGAGGGCCAAAGCCGGCGGTACCGCCACCCCCGGTGCCTTTAGGTAACTAAAGGCACCGGGGTTGCGGTGCCACCGGCTTGGGCCCGTAATCGCTGCTCGCAGCTATATTTTATTATTATTATTATTATTAGGGCCCAAGCCCTGAAAGGGCGAAGGCCCTATTGTTTTCGGTAGGATTATTAGGGCCCAAGCCCTGAAAGGGCGAAGGCCCTATTGTTTTCGTTAGGATTATTATTATTATTATTATTATTATTATTATTATTATTATTATTATTGTTGTTCAAGGTTTCGGGGGCTTTTGGGGCCCTTAACGTGCTCAAAAACTCATGAAACTTTGCACACAGGTCAGAAGCTGCGGCCATTAGGGCCGGGCTGAAGATGGTACCCGGGCGTGGCAGGGGGACTCGACAGCGCCCCCTGGAACGGGATCCGAACACTTGTCCATAAATCAAACACACTTGCATGTAATAATATGAAACTCAGTACACATATAGATCTCATCGGGCCGAACAACTTTCGTGCTCTAAGTTTTACGCCAGCCCAACAGGAAGTCGGCTATTAAGGGTTGTTTGGAAACGCATGGTCTGGTATTTGAAACACTTCTCTTAGGGAATTCACCCGATCGCCACCAAACTCGGTGTGTATGAAGTCAAGGCATTGAGGATGCTAAATTGCGGACGGATTTTTGATATCTCGAACGGTTTGGCCGTGGCGAGGAAACAAATTTATGGCGAATAATGCAAACAGGAAGTGTGTTATAACTTCTGCATACATTATCTGATCTTGATGAAACTTCAGCAGTGTGTTCGTGGTAAGAGGCCGATCAGATGGATGTGACTATTGTGAGTCAAAGTTATAGCGCCACCAACTGGCAGCAGGAAGTGTGTCCCTTTCAAAATGCTTTGAAATCACCCTCTTATTTTTACCCGATTTGCTTCAAAGTTTATGTGTATAATGCAAACACACGGCAGATGTAGACCTGTGAAACGATTTTTGATATCTTTAATACTGTTGCCATGGCAACGCTTCAAACTTTAATATTCTTTTTTGATGCTTTTGAGACTCTTAACATACTTGAAATTGGATGAAACTCGACAGACACATCACATTTATTAGCCCGTAGACATGTGCAAAGTTTCAGAAACGGGCGTGGTGAGGGGCTCAGTAGCGCCACCTTTAGTCATAAGTGGGGGGGTTCGTTTTATCAACAGCAACAAAACTTGGTATGTGTATTGTTCTCATCAAGACGGACAACTTTCTAATTTACATTAACGATCTCCGACCAACAGGAAGAGAGATATTTTGGTTTGAATGTGGATTTTCTGAAGAATTTTCTCTCCCTCTCTCTGTCTCTGTGTGTGTGAGGGGAGGGGGGATTTGACTATTGCTTTTATATTGTTAATCAAGGTTTCAGGGGCTTTTGGGGTCCTTAACGTGCTCAAAAACTCTTGAAACTTTACATACAAGTCGGAACCCCCTGCCATCAGGGACGGGTTGAAGCTGGTACCCGGGCGTGGCAGGGGGGCTCAACAGCGCCCCCTTGAACGGGGTCCCAAAACTTGGTCCATAGATCAAACACGCTTGCATGAATTAATTTGAAACTCGGTACACATATAGATATCATCGGGCCGAACAACTTTCCCCCGGTCAAGTTTTACGCCAGCCCAACAGGAAGTCGGCTATTATGGGTTGTTTGGAAAACGCTTGCTGTGGAATGCGAAGTACTCCTCCTAGAGAATTCATCCAATCCCCACCAAACTCGGTGTGCATGAAGTCAAGACATTGAGGATTCTAAATTGCGGACGGATTTTTGATATCTCGAACGGTTTGGCTGTGGCGAGGAAACGAATTTATGGCGAGAAAAGAGAAACACGAAGTGGAATAACTTCTGCATACATTAACTGATCTTGATGAAACTTCAGCAGTGTGTTCGTGGTAAGAGGCCGATCAGATGGATGTAACTATTGTGAGTCAAAGTTATAGCGCCACCAACTGGCAGCAGGAAGTGTGTCACTTTCAACATGCTTTTGACAAAAGTGGACGGGTTAGTTTTAACTACATTAAAAAAAAAATAGTTTGTATATTGTACTCATCAAGCCGGACAACTTTCTAATTTACATTCATTAGCTCCGGCCATCAGGAAGTCAGATATTTTGGTCTGAATGTGGATTTTTTTGCTAAATCAGCCTCTGAATGTTTAGCCACTCCTCTTAAACTATTTATTTTATTCCCACCAAACTTTTTCAACATGATGAAAATACATTAAAGATGCTAAATTGTGAACGGATAATAAATATCTCAAACGGTTTTGATATGGCGAGGGATTAAAGTAATGTCCAAAAAGGAAACACTAAAAGCTTAAAATCTTCTAAAAATGTAATTATATACCATTTATTTCTATATAAAAGTATACAAATATTACAACTGAACCCATTTTTTTCTGTTTTTAAAAATAATTTTATTCAAATTTTAATCTAAAATTAAAAACAGTAAAGTAAAAAAAAAAAAAAAAAAAAGTCATACATAGGGCTATTCTGCCCTCTTGTGTCCAAAAGGACATCAAAATAGTATATAAAACTTTTTACCAGGTAGGTCAATATTGTATTTAAATATACATTTAATTGGTATGTGTCTGAGGATATTTTCCCACCGGTTAATCGACGTGTGACACGAGCGGGTGCTTTTAAATTGCTAATATAAAAGTGAAAGAAAAATACGGACGTCCGCACGGACATTGATAATGTTGCACACACAAATCACACACACGTTGGAAAGAATGATACTTTTAAACATAACACTAAACCGCCATTAAGTGTCGCCAGGCGACCGTCTTAATGAGTGAGTCATTGATTCATTCGTTCAAACGATTCATTTGAATGACTGAGTCATTCATGATTAAGACATATGTTTATGGATTGATCATTCAATCTTTGAGTCAACCGATTCGTTCAAAATGCTGAATCATTCAGAAATGAGAAAACACATTGCTGAGAGATGCGCGTGATGATTCTGCTGTGATCTTTTTGTTTAACTATTTTCGCTGCTGAAACAGAACAAAAACAGTCAATATTGCATCTAAAATGTAAGTGACTTGATTGTAACTGTTTTTTAACCTGTTGTATGAAATCAATGTCACAGTTTCAATCGTGATTGTATTCAGGAAACAGCCTTCTCGTCAAGTGAGGTTGCTTAACTGTTATAAAATATATCAAAACTCCATATTTATCATTTTTATAGTCAGTAAGTTGTTAACTGAGTTTGTTTTTTGTGTGCTGATCTCATTTGTTTACATTTCTCCTGGAGAAGCTGCATGAGCCTCAGCAGCGCAACCTTGTTACCATTGATCAACTGATTACTGGTAATCCATTTATTAACCACTGTTGATTGCAACTTAAAATGAATGTAATAAAATTAGAATAATCTCTCGTTTTAGTGATTCCCAAGTTATTTTTTTCATTGACGTTCTAATCAGGCTACTCTGGTCGGGCAAGTAAAATTCTCTTTCAGGTTGGCCTATTGTATTTATATATAAATATATTAGGGATGTGACTGTGGGAAAATTTTCCCACCGGTTAATCGATGTGTGACACCGCTGGGGGCTTTTGAATCGGTAACTTAAAAACGAAAGTAAAATATGTTCGTCCGCATGGACATTGATTATGGTGCAGAGCGAGCGCATTGCAATCTTGATATCGCAGTCTGTTCATTATAGCCTTTATGAAATATAATAATAAAATAGTCAACCTAACATATAAAAATTACACTGCTCTGAATAGTATGAATTGTACTGACTATTTAAACACAGTAATCACCGCTAAACTGTGATGTTTCCAAGCACATATTTGCGCATGTGAAGAGGATAATTTTTCCCTTCAATAGTGGAACGTGAGTGAAGTACAAAGCCTATAATAAACAAATGTTTAGCATCCAAAAAATGTAATATATATATATATATATATATATATATATATATATATATATATATATATATAAACACACTTAAAAAAAATAAAAATAAAATATATATATTGTTTTAGTTTTTTTTGTTATATATATATATATATATAAATATAGCTGCGAGCAGCGATGGAGGGCCCAAGCCGGTGAAACCGCCACCCCCGGTGCCTTTAGTGTAACTAAAGGCACCAGGGTGGCGGTGCCACCGGCTTGGGCCCGCAATCGCTGCTCGCAGCTATATTTGTTTATTATTATTATAATTTTTTTTGGGCACTTTTGGGGCCCTTAACATGCTCGAAAACTCTTGAAACTTTGCACACAGGTCAGAACCCGCGGCCATCAGGGCCGGGCTGAAGCTGGTACCCGGGCGTGGCAGGGGGGCTCATCAGCGCCCCCTGGAACGGGGTCCGAAAACTTGGTCCATAAATCAAACACGCTTGCATGTAATAATATGAAACTCGGTACACATATAGATCTCATCGGGCCGAACAACTTTCGTGCTCTAAGTTTTATGCCAGCCCAACAGGAAGTCGGCTATTAAGGGTTGTTTGAAAACGCATGGTCTGGTATTTGAAACACTTCTCCTAGGGAATTCACCCGATCGCCACCAAACTCGGTGTGCATGAAGTCAAGACATTGAGGATGCTAAATTGCGGACGGATTTTTGATATCTCAAACGGTTTGGCCGTGGCGAGGAAACGAATTTATGGCGAATAATGGAAACAGGAAGTGTGTTATAACTTCTGCATACATTAACTGATCTTGATGAAACTTCAACAGTGTGTTCGTTGTCAGAGGCCGATCACATGGATGTGACTATTGTGAGTCAAAGTTATAGCGCCACCAACTGGCAGCAGGAAGTGTGTCACTTTCAAAATGCTTTGAAATCACCCTCTTATTTTTACCCGATTTGCTTCAAACTTTATGTGTATAATGTAAACACACGGCAGATGTAGACCTGTGAAAGGATTTTTGATATCTTTAATACTGTTGCCGTGGCAACGCTTCAAACTTTAATATTCTTTTTTGATGCTTTTGAGACTCTTAACATACTTGAAATTGGATGAAACTCGACAGACACATCACATTTATTAGCCAGTAGACATGTGCAAAGTTTCAGAAACGGGCGTGGTGAGGGGCTCAGTAGCGCCACCTTTAGTCATAAGTGGGGGGGTTAGTTTTATCAACAGCAACAAAACTTGGTATGTGTATTGTTCTCATCAAGACGGACAACTTTCTAATTGACATTAACTACCTTCGACCAACAGGAAGAGAGATATTTTGGTTTGAATGTGGATTTTCTGAAGAATTTTCTCTCCCTCTCTCTGTGTCTCTGTGTGTGTGAGGGGAGGGGGAATTTGACTATTGCTTTTATATTGTTAATCAAGGTTTCAGGGGCTTTTGGGGTCCTTAACGTGCTCAAAAACTCTTGAAACTTTGCACACAAGTCAGAACCCCCTGCCATCAGGGACAGGCTGAAGCTGGTACCCGGGCGTGGCAGGGGGGCTCAACAGCGCCCCCTTGAACGGGGTCCCAAAACTTGGTCCATAAATCAAACACGCTTGCATGAATTAATATGAAACTCGGTACACATATAGATCTCATCGGGCCGAACAACTTTCCCCCGGTCAAGTTTTACGCCAGCCCAACAGGAAGTCGGCTATTATGGGTTGTTTGGAAAACGCTTCCTGTGGAATGCGAAGTACTCCTCCTAGAAAATTCACCGTGTCCCCTCCAAACTCGGTGTGCATGTAGTCAAGACTTTGAGGATGCTAAATTGCGGACGGATTTTTGATATCTCGAACGGTTTGGCCGTGGCGAGGAATCGAATTTATGGCGAGAAAAGAGAAACACGAAGTGGAATAACTTCTGCATACATTAACTGATCTTGATGAAACTTCAGCAGTGTGTTCGTGGTAAGAAGCCGATCAGATGGATGTAACTATTGTGATTCAAAGTTATAGCGCCACCAACTGGCAGCAGGAAGTGTATCACTTTCAACATGCTTTTGTCAAAAGTGGGGGGGTTAGTTTTAAATACAGTAAAAAAAACTCAGTTCATATATTGATCTCATCGACCCGGACAACTTTCTAATTTAAAGTCATTAGCTCTGACCATCAGGAAGTCAGATATTTTGGTCTGAATGTGGATTTTTTTGCAAAATCAGCCTCTGAATTTTTAGCCACCTTTATCTAAGTGGTTATTTTATTCCCACCAAACTTTTTCAACATGATAAAAATATATTAATGATGCTAAATTGTGAACGGATAATAAATATCTCAAACGGTTTTGCTATGGCGAGGGATTAAAGTAATGTCAAAAAAGGAACCACTAAAAGGCTCATATATTCTAAAAATGTAATTATACACCATTTATTACTATATAAAAGTATACAAATATCAGAACTTAACTCATTTTATTCTTTTTTTTCAATTTAAGAATGAAGTTTAAGTTTAAAAACTGCCAGAATGGTTGTTTAGTCTAAACAATAAATAAAATAAAGTCAAACATAGTGCTATACTGCCCTCTTGTGTTCAAAATCAGGTAGGCCTATTATATCTATATAAAAATATACTAGGTATGTGACAGTGAGAATATTTTACCACCGGTTAACTGACGTGTGACACTGCTGGGGGCTTTTTAATCGCTAACTTAAAAACGAAAGTAAAATATGTTCGTCCGCACGGACATTGATAATGGTGCGGAGCAGAGCGAGCGTTTACAATAAATTCCTATGGAAGGAGGAATGACCTAAAAAACGTTGACTCTGTTCTGCTCGTTCCTCGCTGAGGACGCGCACCATTATGAATGCCTGTGCAGCCGTGAGCATTTTAGTTTCATTTTCGGGGCGGATTGCTTGAATGTATTTAAAAAAAGCACAATGTTGTGTTTTATTGCTACTGTACAAAAATATAAGTTAACACTTTGCAGTTTGAATGATGTTCTGAACAAAATGACAGAGTATGTTTTTATGTGTCCACTGTTCAATCGTGCCCTCGTTTTAGTGATTTCCAAGTTATTTTTTCATTTAAGTTTTTTTCATTGTTCTAATCAGGTCAGGCAAGTAAAATTATCTGTGTCTTATCCCTTACATTTTTATATAATTATATAAATATATAATACACTACTGTTCAAAAATTTGGCGTCAGTAAGATTTTTAAGCGAAGTTTCTTCTGCTCACCAAGGCTGCATTTATTTGATTAAAAATACAAACAAAAACAGTAATATTGTAAAATAGTATTCCAATTTAAAACAGCTGCTTTCTATTTTAATATATTTTAAACTGTTATTTATTCCTGTGATCAAAGCTGAGTTTTCAGCATCATTATTCCAGTCGTCACTGTCACATGATCCTTCAGAAATTATTCTAATATGATGATTGATGCTCAAGAAACATTCATTATTATTTTAAATGTCGAAAACAGTTATGTACAGTCTTTGATGAATAGAAAGTTCAAAAGAACAGCATTTATCTGAAATCTAAAGCTTTTGTAACATTAAACACTACCGTTCAGAAGTTTAGGGTCAGTAATAATTTTAATTTTATTTTTGGGGGAAAGAAATAAAATAAATCAATACTTTTATTCATCGAGAATGAGTTAAACTGATCAAAAGTTACAGTACAGACATTTATAATGTTAAAAAAAAATTATATTTGAAATAAATGCTGTTCTTTTGAACTTTACATTCATCAACGCATTTTGAAAAAAAATCTGTACACAACTGTTTTCAACATTGAAAATAATAATTAATATTTATTGACCATCAATCATCATATTAGAATGGTTTCTGAAGGATCATGTGACACTGAAGACGGGAGTAATGATGCTGAAAACTCAGCTTTGATCACATAAATTAATTACAGTGTAAAATATTTTAAAATAGAAAACAGCTGTTTTAAATTGGAATAATATTTCACAATATTACTGTTTTTGTTTGTATTTTTAATCAAATAAATGCAGTCTTGGTGAGCAGAAGAGACTTCTCCTAAAAACATAAAAAATCTTCCTGACCCCAAACTTTTGAACGGTATATATATATATATATATATATATATATATATATATATATATATATATATATATATATATACACATATATATATATATATATATATATATATATATATATATATATATATATATATATAAATATATCTGCGAGCGGCGATGGAGGGCCAAAGCCGGCGGTACCGCCACCCCCGGTGCCTTTAGGTAACTAAAGGCACCGGGGTTGCGGTGCCACCGGCTTGGGCCCGTAATCACTGCTCGCAGCTATATTTATATATATATATATATATATATATATATATATATATATATATTTATTATTATTATTATTTTTCTGTCAACCTTTCGGGCATTTTTGGGGCCTTTAACATGCTCGAAAACTCTTGAAATTTTGCACACAGGTCAGAACCCGCGGCCATCAGGGCCGGGCTGAAGCTGGTACCCGGGCGTGGCAGGGGGGCTCAACAGCGCCCCCTTGAACCGGGTCCGAAAGTTTGGTCCATAAATCAGACACGCTTGCATGTAATAATATGAAACTCAATACACATATAGATCTCATCGGGCCAAACAACTTTCGTACTTTTACTTTTTACGCCAGCCCAACAGGAAGTCGGCTATTATGGGTTGTTTGGAAACGCATGCTGTGGAATTTAATGTACTCCTCCTAGGGAATTCATCCATTCGCCTCCAAACTCAGTCAGCATGAAGTCAAGACATTGAGGATGCTAAATTGCGAACAGATTTTTGATATCTCGAACGGTTTGGCCGTGGCGAGGACACGAATTGATGGCGAATAATGGAAACAGGAAGTGTGTTATAACTTCTGCATACATTAACTGATCTTGATTAAACTTCAGCAGTGTGTTCGTTGTAAGAGGCCGATCACATGGATGTGACTATTGTGAGTCAAAGTTATAGCGCCACCAACTGGCAGCAGGAAGTGTGTCCCTTTCAAAATGCTTTGAAATCACCCTCTTATTTTTACCCGATTTGCTTCAAAGTTTATGTGTATAATGTAAACACACGGCAGATGTAGACCTGTGAAAGGATTTTTGATATCTTTAATACTGTTGCCATGGCAACGCTTCAAACTTTAATATTCTTTTTTGATGCTTTTGAGACTCTTAACATACTTGAAATTGGATGAAACTCGACAGAGACATCACATTTATTAGCCCGTAGACATGTGCAAAGTTTCAGAAACGGGCGTGGTGAGGGGCTCAGTAGCGCCACCTTTAGTCATAAGTGGGGGGGTTAGTTTTATCAACAGCAACAAAACTTGGTATGTGTATTGTTCTCATCAAGACGGACAACTTTCTAATTTACATTAACGATCTCCGACCAACAGGAAGAGAGATATTTTGGTTTGAATGTGGATTTTCTGAAGAATTTTCTCTCCCTCTCTCTGTGTCTCTGTGTGTGTGAGGGGAGGGGGGATTTGACTATTGCTTTTATATTGTTAATCAAGGTTTCAGGGGCTTTTGGGGTCCTTAACGTGCTCAAAAACTCTTGAAACTTTACATACAAGTCGGAACCCCCTGCCATCAGGGACGGGTTGAAGCTGGTACCCGGGCGTGGCAGGGGGGCTCAACAGCGCCCCCTTGAACGGGGTCCCAAAACTTGGTCCATAGATCAAACACGCTTGCATGAATTAATTTGAAACTCAGTACACATATAGATATCATCGGGCCGAACAACTTTCGTGCTCTAAGTTTTGCGCCAGCCCAACAGGAAGTCGGCTATTATGGGTTGTTTGGAAAACGCTTGCTGTGGAATGCGAAGTACTCCTCCTAGAGAATTCATCCAATCCCCACCAAACTCGGTGTGCATGAAGTCAAGACATTGAGGATTCTAAATTGCGGACGGATTTTTGATATCTCGAACGGTTTGGCCGTGGCGAGGAAACGAATTTATGGCGAGAAAAGAGAAACACGAAGTGGAATAACTTCTGCATACATTAACTGATCTTGATGAAACTTCAGCAGTGTGTTCGTGGTAAGAGGCCGATCAGATGGATGTAACTATTGTGAGTCAAAGTTATAGCGCCACCAACTGGCAGCAGGAAGTGTGTCACTTTCAACATGCTTTTGACAAAAGTGGGCGGGTTAGTTTTAACTACAGTAAAAAAAAAATTGTTTGTATATTGTACTCATCAAGCCGGACAACTTTCTAATTTACATTCATTAGCTCCGGCCATCAGGAAGTCAGATATTTTGGTCTGAATGTGGATTTTTTTGCTAAATCAGCCTCTGAATTTTTAGCCACTCCTCTTAAACTATTTATTTTATTCACACCAAACTTTTTCAACATGATGAAAATACATTAAATATGCTAAATTGTGAACGGATAATAAATATCTCAAACGGTTTTGATATGGCTAGGGATTAAAGTAATGTCAAAAAAGGAATCAGAAAACATCTCATATCTTCTGCAAATGTAATTATACACCGTTTATTTTTATATAAAATTATACAAATATTAGAACTAAACCCATTTTATTCTGTTTTTGCCATTGAAGAAGTATAAAAAAAGTTAAAAACAGGCTATTTAGTGCTATTTGGTTCAACAAAAAAGCAAACATAGGGCTATACTGCCCTCTTGTGTCCAAAAGGATATAAAAATAGTATATTAAACTTTTTACTAGGTAGGCCTATATTGTATTTAAATATAAATGTATTAGGTATATGACTGTGAGGATATTTTCCCATCGGTTAATCGACGTGTGACACGAGCGGGTGCTTTTAAATCGCTTATATAAAAGTGAAAGTAAAATTCGGACGTCCGCACGGACATTGATAATGGTGCACACACGTTGGAAAGAATGATACTTTTAAACATAACACTAAACCGCCATTAGGTTAGTCTTACATTAGTCTTAATGAGCGAGTCATTGATTCATTCGTTCAAACGATTCGTTCAAATGACTGAGTCATTCATGATTGAGACAGATGTTTATGGATTGATCATTGAATCTTTGAGTCAACCGATTCGTTCAAAATGCTAAATCATTCAGTAATGAGAAAACAAGTTGCCGTGATATGCGCGACGGTTCTGCTGTGATCTTTGTTTAACTATTTTTGCTACTGAAACAGAACAAAAACAGTCAATATTGCATCTAAAATGTAAGTGACTTAATTATAACTGTTTATTAACCTGTTGTATGAAATCAATGTCACAGTTTCAATCGTGATTGTATTCAGGAAACAGTAGCCTACTCGTCAAGTGAGGTTGCTTAACTCTATCATAGGTTATAAAATATATAAAAACTCCATATTTGTAATTTTTATAGTCAGTATGTTGTTAACTGGGTTTCTTTTTTGCGTGCTGCGCTCATTTGTTTACGTTTCTCCTGGAGAAGCTGCACGAGCCTCAGCAGCGCAACCTTGTTACCATTGATCAGTAATAACGTTACATTTATTATCAACTGTTGATTGCAACTTAAAATGAATGTAATAAAATTAGAATAATCTCTCGTTTTAGTGATTCCCAAGTTATTTTTTGTCATTGACGTTCAAATCAGGCTACTCTGGTCGGGCAAGCCAAATTCTCTTTCAGGTAGGCCTATTGTATATAAATATATTAGGGATGTCGGTTAATCGACGTGTGACACCGCTGGGGGCTTTTAAATCGCTAACTTAAAGTAAAATACAGATGTCTGCACAGACTTTAATAATGGTGCTGAGTAGAGCGAGCATTTTCAATGAATTCCTATGGAAGTAGGAATTAACTAAAAAACGTTTGCTCTGTTCTGCTCGTTCCTCGTCGTGGGCGCTCACAGTTATGAATGCCTGTTTAGCCAAGAGCTTTTAGTTTAATTTTAAAATGAACGCCATTTCGGGGGGTGGATTGCTTGAATTTATTTTATAAAAGCACAATGTTGTGTTTTATTGCGAGTGTATATAAATATAAGTAAACACTCTGCAGTTTGAATGATGTCCTGTATGAACAAAATTATGTGCCAATTATGTTTTTATGTGTCTACTGTTAAATCACACACACATTTTTGCGCGTGTGAAGAGGATGATTTTTTCCGTCGATATTGGAACACGAGTGAAGTACAAAGCCTATAATAAAGAATAGTTTAGCATCCAAATACATCGCAACTGTTGAAACGTTTTGATTCTAATGAAAGGGTTACGTGAGCCCAACACTTACTTGCGTTTTTATTTTTACATTAAATTTAAAGGATTTGTTGTGGAATATTTTGAGTGTATCATAAAATCAGAATAAGGTAAGACAAGTAAAATTTCCCATCTTTATTATATATATATATATATATTATATATATATATATATAAATATAGCTGCGAGCAGCGATGGAGGGCCCAAGCTGGTGACACCGCCACCCCGGTGCCTTTAGTGTAACTAAAGGCACCAGGGTGGCGGTGCCACCGGCTTGGGCCCGCAATCGCTGCTCGCAGCTATATTTTATTAGGGCCCAAGCCCTGAAGGGGCGAAGGCCCTATTGTTTTCGTTAGGATTATTATTATTATTATTATTATTATTATTATTATTGTTGTTCAAGGGTTCGGGGGCTTTTGGGGCCTTTAACGTGCTCAAAAACTCATGAAACTTTGCACACAGGTCAGAACCTGCGGCCATTAGGGCCGGGCTGAAGCTGGTACCCGGGCGTGGCAGGGGGGCTCAACAGCGCCCCCTGGAACGGAATCCGAACACTTGTCCATAAATCAAACACACTTGCATGTAATAATATGAAACTCGGAACAGATATAGATCTCATCGGGCCGAACAACTTTCGTGCTCTAAGTTTTACGCCAGCCCAACAGGAAGTCGGCTATTATGGGTTGTTTGGAAACGCATGCTGTGGAATTTAATGTACTCCTCCTAGGGAATTCATCCAATCGGCTCCAAACTCGGTCAGCATGAAGTCAAGACATTGAGGATGCTAAATTGCGGACGGATTTTTGATATCTCGAACGGTTTGGCCGTGGCGAGGAAACGAATTTATGGCGAATAATGGAAACAGGAAGTGTGTTATAACTTCTGCATACATTAACTGATCTTGATTAAACTTCAGCAGTGTGTTCGTTGTAAGAGGCCGATCACATGGATGTGACTATTGTGAGTCAAAGTTATAGCGCCACCAACTGGCAGCAGGAAGTGTGTCACTTTCAAAATGCTTTGAAATCACCCTCTTATTTTTACCCGATTTGCTTCAAACTTTATGTGTATAATGTAAACACACGGCAGATGTAGACCTGTGAAAGGATTATTGATATCTTTAATAATGTTGCCGTGGCAACGCATCAAACTTTAATATTCTTTTCGGATGCTTTTGAGACTCTTCACATACTTGAAAATGCATGAAACTCAACAGACACATCACATTTATTATCCAGTAGACATGTGCAAAGTTTCAGAAACGGGCGTGGTGGAATGGCTCAGTAGCGCCACCTTTAGTAAAAAATGGGGGCTTAGTTTTACAAAGAGTCACAAAACTCGCTACGTATATTGTTCTCATCGAGCCGGACAACTTTCTAATTTACACTCATTAGCTAAAAGCAACAGGAAGTCAGATATTTTTGTTTGAATGTGATTTTTTGGAGAATTTTCTCTCTCTCTCTCTGTCTCTGTGTGTGTGAGGGGTGGGGGTGATTTGTCTGTTCAGTGAGATTTACTTTTTCATTTGTTTTTCAAGGTTTTTGGGGCTTTTGGGTCCCTAAACGTGCTCGAAAACTCTTGAAACTTTGCACACAGGTCAGAACCGACGGCCATCAGGGCCAGGCTGAAGCTGGTAGCCGGGCGTGGCAGGGGGGCTCGACAGCGCCCCCTGGAACGGGGTTCGAAAACTTGGTCCATAGATCAAACACGCTTGCATGAATTAACATGAAACTCGGTACACATATAGATCTCATCAGACCGAACATCTTTCGTGCTCTAAGTTTTACGCCAACCCAACAGGAAGTCGGCTATTATGGGTTGTTTGGAAAACGCATGCTGTGGAATGTGAAGTACTTTTCCTAGAGTATTCACCCGGTCCCCTCCAAACTCGGTGTGTATGAAGTCAAGACATTGAAGATGCTAAATTGCGGACGGATTTTTGATATCTCAAACGGTTTGGCCGTGGCGAGGAAACGAATTTATGGCGAGAAAAGAGAAACAGGAAGTGTGTTATAACTTCTGCATATATTGACTGATCTTGATGAAACTTCAGCAGTGTGTTCGTGGTCAGAGGCCGATCACATTGATGTGACTATTGTGAGTCAAAGTTATAGCGCCACCAACTGGCAGCAGGAAGTGTGTCACTTTCAAAATGCTTTGAAATCACCCTCTTATTTTTACCCAATTTGCTTCAAACTTTATGTGTATAATGTAAACACACATCAGATGTAGACCTGTTAAAGGATTGTTGATATCTTAGATACTGTTGCCGTGGCAACGCATCAAACTTTAATATTCTTTTCAGATGCTTTTGAGACTCTTATCATGCTTGAAATTGGATGAAACTCAACAGACACATCACATTTATTATCCAGTAGACATGTGCAAAGTTTCAGAAAGGTAGGCCAATATTGTATTTAAATATACATTTATTATGTGTCTGAGGATATTTTCCCACCGGTATTTCCGACATTGATAATGGTCACACACAAATCACACACACGTTGGAAAGAATGATGCTTTTAAACAACACTAAACCGCCATTAGTTGTCGCCAAGTGACCGTCTTAATGAGCGAGTCATTGATTCTTTCGTTCAAACGATTCGTTCGAATGAGTCGTTCATGATTAAGACAGATGTTTATGGATTGATCATTCAATCTTTGAGTCAACCGATTCGTTCAAAATGCTGAATCATTCAGTTATGAGAAAACACGTTCCTGTGAGATGCGTTCTGCTGTGATCTTTGTTTAACTATTTTCGCTGCTGAAACAGAACAAAAACAGGCAATATTGCATCTAAAATGTAAGTGACTTAATTTTAACTGTTTATTAACCTGTTGTATGAAATCAATGTCACAGTTTGAGAGCGAGCGATTTCAATGAATTCCTATGGAAATACGAATGAACTAAAAAAAACGTACGCTCTATTCTGTTCGTTCCTCGCTGTGGATGCGCACCGTTATGAATGCATGTTTAGCCGTGAGCTTTTTACTTTCATTTTAAAATTAGGGAGTATGTTTTACGTGTCTACTGTTCAATCGCGCCCGCGCCACACACACACACACACACACACACACACACACACACACACACACACACACACACACACACACACACACACTGACATCGCAGCCTGTTCAGTATAGCCTTAATAAAATATAAAAATAAAATCTCAAACGGTTTTGCTATAGTGAAGGATTAAAGTAATTTTTAAAAAAGGAAACACTAAAAGCCTCATATCTTCTAAAAGTGTAATTATACACCATTTATTTCTCTATAAAATTATACAAATATCAGAACTAAACCCAATTTTTTAAAAAAATTTTATTTAAGAATTATGTTTGAGTTTAAAAACAGCCAGAATGTTTTAGTCCAAAATATAAATAAATCATGTCATGTCATGGATTGCTTGAATTTATTATTATTATTATATATTTTTTTTGCTTGTTTATAGTTATTTTTCTATTCTTGTTCCGTTTTGAATATCATTACATTTAAAGGATTTGTTGTGGAATTATTTGAGTGTATCATATAATCAAAATAATTCTCCCGATTTAGTGATTCCCTAGTTATCTTTTTTTTTTTTTTTGTTCTAATCAGGTCAGGCAAGTAAAATTCTCTGTGTCTTGTCCCTTATATATATATATATCCATTATTTATATGTGTACATGTGTACGTGTGTATATATATATATATATATATATATATATATAAATATAGCTGCGAGCAGCGATGAAGGGCCAAAGCCGGCGGCACCGCCACCCCGGTGCCTTTAGGTAACTAAAGGCACCGGGGTGGCGGTGACACCGGCTTGGGCCCGTAATCGCTGCTCGCAGCTATATTTATTATTATTCTTATTTTTCTGTCAAACTTTCGGGCACTTTTGAGACCCTTAACGTGCTCGAAAACTCTTGAAACTTTGCACACGGGTCAGAACCCCCTGCCATCAGGGACGGGTTGAAGCTGGTACCCGGGCGTGGCAGGGGGGCTCAACAGCGCCCCCTTGAACGGGGTCCCAAAACTTGGTCCATAGATCAAACACGCTTGCATGAATTAATTTGAAACTCGGTACACATATAGATATGATCTGGCCGAACAACTTTCCCCTGGTCAAGTTTTACGCCAGCCCAACAGGAAGTCGGCTATTATGGGTTGTTTGGAAAACGCTTGCTGTGGAATGCGAAGTACTCCTCCTAGAGAATTCATCCAATCCCCACCAAACTCGGTGTGCATGAAGTCAAGACATTGAGGATTCTAAATTGCGGACGGATTTTTGATATCTCGAACGGTTTGGCCGTGGCGAGGAAACGAATTTATGGCGAGAAAAGAGAAACACGAAGTGGAATAACTTCTGCATACATTAACTGATCTTGATGAAACTTCAGCAGTGTGTTCGTGGTAAGAGGCCGATCTGATGGATGTAACTATTGTGAGTCAAAGTTATAGCGCCACCAACTGGCAGCAGGAAGTGTGTCACTTTCAACATGCTTTTGACAAAAGTGGGCGGGTTAGTTTTAACTACAGTAAAAAAAAATAGTTTGTATATTGTACTCATCAAGCCGGACAACTTTCTAATTTACATTCATTAGCTCCGGCCATCAGGAAGTCAGATATTTTGGTCTGAATGTGGATTTTTTTGCAAAATCAGCCTCTGAATTTTTTGCCACTCCTCTTAAACTATTTATTTTATTCCCACCAAACTTTTTCAACATGATGAAAATACATTAAATATGCTAAATTGTGAACGGATAATAAATATCTCAAACGGTTTTGACATGGCGAGGGATTAAAGTAATGTCAAAAAAGGAATCAGAAAACATCTCATATCTTCTACAAATGTAATTATACACCGTTTATTTTTATATAAAATTATACAAATATTAGAACTAAACCCATTTTATTCTGTTTTTGCAATTCAAGAAGTATAAAAAAAGTTAAAAACAGGCTATTTAGTGCTATTTGATTCAACAAAAAAGCAAACATAGGGCTATACTGCCCTCTTGTGTCCAAAAGGATATAAAAATAGTATATTAAACTTTTTACTAGGTAGGCCTATATTGTATTTAAATATAAATGTATTAGGTATATGACTGTGAGGATATTTTCCCATCGGTTAATCGACGTGTGACACGAGCGGGTGCTTTTAAATCGCTTATATAAAAGTGAAAGTAAAATTCGGACGTCCGCACGGACATTGATAATGGTGCACACACGTTGGAAAGAATGATACTTTTAAACATAACACTAAACCGCCATTAGGTGTCGCCAGGCGACCGTCTTAATGAGCGAGTCATTGATTCATTCGTTCAAACGATTCGTTCGAATGACTGAGTCATTCATGATTGAGACAGATGTTTATGGATTGATCATTGAATCTTTGAGTCAACCGATTCGTTCAAAATGCTGAATCATTCAGTAATGAGAAAACAAGTTGCCGTGAGATGCGCGACGGTTCTGCTGTGATCTTTGTTTAACTATTTTTGCTACTGAAACAGAACAAAAACAGTCAATATTGCATCTAAAATGTAAGTGACTTAATTATAACTGTTTATTAACCTGTTGTATGAAATCAATGTCACAGTTTCAGTCGTGATTGTATTCAGGAAACGGTAGCCTACTCGTCAAGTGAGGTTGCTTAACTCTATCATAGGTTATAAAATATATAAAAACTCCATATTTGTAATTTTTATAGTCAGTATGTTGTTAACTGGGTTTCTTTTTTGTGTGCTGCGCTCATTTGTTTACGTTTCTCCTGGAGAAGCTGCATGAGCCTCAGCAGGGCAACCTTGTTACCATTGATCAGTAATACATTTATTATCAACTGTTGATTGCAACTTAAAATGAATGTAATAAAATTAGAATAATCTCTCGTTTTAGTAATTCCCAAGTTATTTTTTGTCATTGACGTTCAAATCAGGCTACTCTGGTCGGGCAAGCCAAATTCTCTTTCAGGTAGGCCTATTGTATATATATATAAATATATTAGGGATGTCGGTTAATCGACGTGTGACACCGCTGGGGGCTTTTAAATCGCTAACTTAAAGTAAAATACAGATGTCTGCACAGACTTTAATTATGGTGCTGAGTAGAGCGAGCATTTTCAATGAATTCCTATGGAAGTAGGAATTAACTAAAAAACGTTCGCTCTGTTCTGCTTGTTCCTCGCCGTGGGCGCTCACAGTTATGAATGCCTGTTTAGCCAAGAGCTTTTAGTTTAATTTTAAAATGAACGCCATTTCGGGGGGTGGATTGCTTGAATTTATTTTACAAAAGCACAATGTTGTGTTTTATTGCGAGTGTATATAAATATAAGTAAACACTTTGCAGTTTGAATGATGTCCTGTATGAACAAAATTATGTGCCAATTATGTTTTTATGTGTCTACTGTTAAATCACACACACATTCCAGCATTGCAAACTTGACATCGCAGCCTGTTCATTATAACCTTAATAAAATATAATAAAATAGTAAACCTAACATATACACACTGCTCTGTTTAAATAGTCAGTAGTACAGTTCGTACATTCACAGTAAGCACTGCTCCACTGTGATTTTTCCAAAGCACATTTTTGCGCGTGTGAAGAGGATGATTTTTTCCGTCGATATTGGAACACGACTGAAGTACAAAGCCTATAATAAAGAATAGTTTAGCATCCAAATACATCACAACTGTTGAAACGTTTTGATTCTAATGAAAGGGTTACGTGAGCCCAACACTTACTTTCGTTTTTATTTTTACATTAAATTTAAAGGATTTGTTGTGGAATATTTTGAGTGTATCATAAAATCAGAATAAGGTAAGACAAGTAAAATTTCCCGTCTTTATTATATATATATATATATATATATATATATATATATGTGTAAATATAGCTGCGAGCAGCGATGGAGGGCCCAAGCCGGTGGAACCGCCACCCCGGTGCCTTTAGTGTAACTAAAGGCACCAGGGTGGCGGTGCCACCGGCTTGGGCCCGCAATCGCTGCTCGCAGCTATATTTAGGGCCCAAGCCCTGAAAGGGCGAAGGCCCTATTGTTTTCGGTAGGATTATTAGGGCCCAAGCCCTGAAAGGGCGAAGGCCCTATTGTTTTCGTTAGGATTATTATTATTATTATTATTATTATTATTATTATTGTTGTTCAAGGTTTCGGGGGCTTTTGGGGCCCTTAACGTGCTCAAAAACTCATGAAACTTTGCACACAGGTCAGAAGCTGCGGCCATTAGGGCCGGGCTGAAGATGGTACCCGGGCGTGGCAGAGGGGCTCGACAGCGCCCCCTGGAACGGGATCCGAACACTTGTCCATAAATCAAACACACTTGCATGTAATAATATGAAACTCAGTACACATATAGATCTCATCGGGCCGAACAACTTTCGTGCTCTAAGTTTTACGCCAGCCCAACAGGAAGTCGGCTATTAAGGGTTGTTTGGAAAAGCATGGTCTGGTATTTGAAACACTTCTCCTAGGGAATTCACCCGATCGCCACCAAACTCGGTGTGTATGAAGTCAAGGCATTGAGGATGCTAAATTGCGGACGGATTTTTGATATCTCGAACGGTTTGGCCGTGGCGAGGAAACGAATTTATGGCGAATAATGCAAACAGGAAGTGTGTTATAACTTCTGCATACATTATCTGATCTTGATGATACTTCCACAGTGTGTTCGTTGTAAGAGGCCGATCACATGGATGTGACTATTGTGAGTCAAAGTTATAGCGCCACCAACTGGCAGCAGGAAGTGTGTCCCTTTCAAAATGCTTTGAAATCACCCTCTTATTTTTACCCGATTTGCTTCAAAGTTTATGTGTATAATGTAAACACACGGCAGATGTAGACCTGTGAAAGGATTTTTGATATCTTTAATACTGTTGCCATGGCAACGCTTCAAACTTTAATATTCTTTTTTGATGCTTTTGAGACTCTTAACATACTTGAAATTGGATGAAACTCGACAGACACATCACATTTATTAGCCCGTAGACATGTTCAAAGTTTCAGAAACGGGCGTGGTGAGGGGCTCAGTAGCGCCACCTTTAGTCATAAGTGGGGGGGTTAGTTTTATCAACAGCAACAAAACTTGGTATGTGTATTGTTCTCATCAAGACGGACAACTTTCTAATTTACATTAACGATCTCCGACCAACAGGAAGAGAGATATTTTGGTTTGAATGTGGATTTTCTGAAGAATTTTCTCTCCCTCTCTCTGTGTCTCTGTGTGTGTGAGGGGAGGGGGGATTTGACTATTGCTTTTATATTGTTAATCAAGGTTTCAGGGGCTTTTGGGGTCCTTAACGTGCTCAAAAACTCTTGAAACTTTACATACAAGTCGGAACCCCCTGCCATCAGGGACGGGTTGAAGCTGGTACCCGGGCGTGGCAGGGGGGCTCAACAGCGCCCCCTTGAACGGGGTCCCAAAACTTGGTCCATAGATCAAACACGCTTGCATGAATTAATTTGAAACTCGGTACACATATAGATATCATCGGGCCGAACAACTTTCCCCCCGTCAAGTTTTACGCCAGCCCAACAGGAAGTCGGCTATTATGGGTTGTTTGGAAAACGCTTGCTGTGGAATGCGAAGTACTCCTCCTAGAGAATTCATCCAATCCCCACCAAACTCGGTGTGCATGAAGTCAAGACATTGAGGATTCTAAATTGCGGACGGATTTTTGATATCTCGAACGGTTTGGCCGTGGCGAGGAAACGAATTTATGGCGAGAAAAGAGAAAAACGAAGTGTTATAACTTCTGCATACATTAACTGATCTTGATGAAACTTCAGCAGTGTGTTAGTGGTAAGAGGCAGATCAGATGGATGTAACTATTGTGAGTCAAAGTTATAGCGCCACCAACTGGCAGGAGGAAGTGTGTCACTTTCAACATGCTTTTGACAAAAGTGGGCGGGTTAGTTTTAACTACAGTAAAAAAAAAATAGTTTGTATATTGTACTCATCAAGCCGGACAACTTTCTAATTTACATTCATTAGCTCCGGCCATCAGGAAGTCAGATATTTTGGTCTGAATATGGATTTTTTTGCTAAATCAGCCTCTGAGTTTTTAGTTACCCCTCCTAAAAGGTTTATTTTATTCCTACCAAACTTTTTCAACATGATAAAAATATATTAATGATGCTAAATTGTAAACGGATATTGAATATCTCAAACGGTTTTGCTATGGCGAGGGATTCAATTAATGTCAAAAAGGAAGCAGGAAACATCTCATAACTTCTAAAAATGTAATTATACACCATTTATTTTTATATAAAATTATACAAATATTAGAACTAAACCCATTTTATTCTGTTTTTGCAATTCAAGGAGTATGAAAAAGTTAAAAACAGGCTATTTAGTGCTATTTGGTTCAACAAAAAAGCAAACATAGGGCTATACTGCCCTCTTGTGTCCAAAAGGAAATCAAAATAGTATATAAAACCTTTTACTAGGTAGACCTATTGTATTTAAATATAAATGTATTAGGTATGACTGTGAGGATATTTTCCCATCGGTTAATCGACGTGTGACACGAGCGGGTGCTTTTAAATCGCTAATATAAAAGTGAAAGTAAAAAACGGACGTCCGCACTGACATTGATAATGGTGCACGTTGGAAAGAATGATACTTTTAAACACTAAACCGCCATTAGGTGTCGCCAGGCGACCATCTTAATGAGCGAGTCATTGATTCATTCGTTCAAACGATTCGTTCGAATGACTGAGTCATTCATGATTGAGACAGATGTTTATGGATTGACCATTGAATCTTTGAGTCAACCGATTCGTTTCAAAATGCTGAATCATTCAGAAATGAGAAAACACATTGCTGAGAGATGCGCGTGATGATTCTGCTGTGATCTTTTTGTTTAACTATTTTCGCTGCTGAAACAGAACAAAAACAGTCAATATTGCATCTAAAATGTAAGTGACTTGATTGTAACTGTTTTTTAACCTGTTGTATGAAATCAATGTCACAGTTTCAATCGTGATTGTATTCAGGAAACAGCCTTCTCGTCAAGTGAGGTTGCTTAACTGTTATAAAATATATCAAAACTCCATATTTATCATTTTTATAGTCAGTAAGTTGTTAACTGAGTTTGTTTTTTGTGTGCTGATCTCATTTGTTTACATTTCTCCTGGAGAAGCTGCATGAGCCTCAGCAGCGCAACCTTGTTACCATTGATCAACTGATTACTGGTAATCCATTTATTAACAACTGTTGATTGCAACTTAAAATGAATGTAATAAAAATAGAATAATCTCTCGTTTTAGTGATTCCCAAGTTATTTTTTTGTCATTGACGTTCTAATCAGGCTACTCTGGTCGGGCAAGTAAAATTCTCTTTCAGGTTGGCCTATTGTATTTATATATAAATATATTAGGGATGTGACTGTGGGAAAATTTTCCCACCGGTTAATCGATGTGTGACACCGCTGGGGGCTTTTGAATCGGTAACTTAAAAACGAAAGTAAAATATGTTCGTCCGCACGGACATTGATAATGGTGCAGAGCGAGCGCATTGCAATCTTGATATCGCAGTCTGTTCATTATAGCCTTTATAAAATATAATAATAAAATAGTCAACCTAACATATAAAAATTACACTGCTCTGAATAGTATGAATTGTACTGACTATTTAAACACAGTAATCACCGCTAAACTGTGATGTTTCCAAGCACATATTTGCGCATGTGAAGAGGATAATTTTTCCCTTCAATAGTGGAACGTGAGTGAAGTACAAAGCCTATAATAAACAAATGTTTAGCATCCAAAAAATGTAATATATATATATATATATATATATATATATATATATATATATATATATATAAATATATATAAACACACTTAAAAAAAATAAAAAAAATATATATATATTGTTTTTGTTTTTTTTGTTATATATATATATATATATATATATATATACATATATAAATATAGCTGCGAGCAGCGATGGAGGGCCCAAGCCGGTGAAACCGCCACCCCGGTGCCTTTAGTGTAACTAAAGGCACCAGGGTGGCGGTGCCACCGGCTTGGGCCCGCAATCGCTGCTCGCAGCTATATTTTATTATTATTATTCTTCTTCTTATTCTTATTTTTCTGTCAACCTTTCGGGCACTTTTGAGACCCTTAACGTGCTCGAAAACTCTTGAAACTTTGCACACGGGTCAGAACCCGCGGCCATCAGGGCCGGGCTGAAGCTGGTACCCGGGCGTGGCAGGGGGGCTCAACAGCGCCCCCTTGAACGGGGTCCGAAAACTTGGTCCATACATCAGACACGCTTGCATGTAATAATATGAAACTCGGTACACATATAGATCTCATCGGGCCGAACAACTTTCGTACTTTTACTTTTTACGCCAGCCCAACAGGAAGTCGGCTATTAAGGGTTGTTTGGAAACGCATGGTCTGTTATTTGAAACACTTCTCCTAGGGAATTCACCCGATCACCACAAAACTCGGTGTGCATGAAGTCAAGGCATTGAGGATGCTAAATTGCGGACAGATTTTTGATATCTCGAACGGTTTGGCCGTGGCGAGGAAACGAATTTATGGCGAATAATGCAAACAGGAAGTGTGTTATAACTTCTGCACACATTATCTGATCTTGATGAAACTTCAGCAGTGTGTTCGTGGTAAGAGGCCGATCAGATGGATGTGACTATTGTGAGTCAAAGTTATAGCGCCACCAACTGGCAGCAGGAAGTGTGTCCCTTTCAAAATGCTTTGAAATCACCCTCTTATTTTTACCCGATTTGCTTCAAAGTTTATGTGTATAATGTAAACACACGGCAGATGTAGACCTGTGAAACGATTTTTGATATCTTTAATACTGTTGCCATGGCAACGCTTCAAACTTTAATATTCTTTTTTGATGCTTTTGAGACTCTTAACATACTTGAAATTGGATGAAACTCGACAGACACATCACATTTATTAGCACGTAGACATGTGCAAAGTTTCAGAAACGGGCGTGGTGAGGGGCTCAGTAGCGCCACCTTTAGTCATAAGTGGGGGGGTTAGTTTAATCAACAGCAACAAAACTTGGTATGTGTATTGTTCTCATCAAGACGGACAACTTTCTAATTTACATTAACGATCTCCGACCAACAGGAAGAGAGATATTTTGGTTTGAATGTGGATTTTCTGAAGAATTGTCTCTCCCTCTCTCTGTGTCTCTGTGTGTGTGAGGGGAGGGGGGATTTGACTATTGCTTTTATATTGTTAATCAAGGTTTCAGGGGCTTTTGGGGTCCTTAACGTGCTCAAAAACTCTTGAAACTTTGCACACAAGTCAGAACCCCCTGCCATCAGGGACGGGCTGAAGCTGGTACCCGGGCGTGGCTGGGGGGCTCAACAGCGCCCCCTTGAACGGGGTTCTAAAACTTGGTCCATATATCAAACACGCTTGCATGAATTAATATGAAACTCGGTACACATATAGATCTCATTGTGCCGAACAACTTTCCCCTGGTCAAGTTTTACGCCAGCCCAACAGGAAGTCGGCTATTATGGGTTGTTTGGAAAACGCTTGCTGTGGAATGTGAAATACTCCTCCTAGAAAATTCACCGTGTCCCCTCCAAACTCGGAGTGCATGTAGTCAAGACTTTGAGGATGCTAAATTGCGGACGGATTTTTGATATCTCGAACGGTTTGGCCGTGGCGAGGAATCGAATTTATGGCGAGAAAAGAGAAACACGAAGTGGAATAACTTCTGCATGCATTAACTGATCTTGATGAAACTTCAGCAGTGTGTTCGTGGTAAGAGGCCGATCAGATGGATGTAACTATTGTGAGTCAAAGTTATAGCGCCACCAACTGGCAGCAGGAAGTGTGTCACTTTCAAAACGTTTTTGACAAAAGTGGGGGGGTTAGTTTTACCCACAATTACAAAAATCAGTACGTATATTGGTCTCATCGAGCCGGACAACTTTCTAATTTAAAGTCATTAGCTCTGACCATCAGGAAGTCAGATATTTTGGTCTGAATGTGGATTTTTTTGCTAAATCAGCCTCTGAATTTTTAGCCACCTTTATCTAAGTGGTTTATTTTATTCCCACCAAACTTTTTCAACATGATAAAAATATATTAATGATACTAAATTGTGAACGGATAATAAATATCTCAAACGGTTTTGCTATGGCGAGGGATTAAAGTATTGTCTAAAAAGGAAACACTCAAAGGCTCATATATTCTAAAAATGTAATTATACACCATTTATTACTATATAAAAGTATACAAATATCAGAACTTAACTCATTTTATTCTTTTTTTTTCAATTTAAGAATGTTTAAGTTTAAAAACTGCCAGAATGGTTGTTTAGTCTAAACAATAAATAAATAAAGTCAAACATAGTGCTATACTGCCCTCTTGTGTTCAAAATCCGGTAGGCCTATTATATCTATATAAAAATATACTAGGTATGTGACGGTGAGAATATTTTACCACTGGTTAACTGACGTGTGACACCGCTGGGGGCTTTTTAATCGCTAACTTAAAAACGAAAGTAAAATATGTTCGTCCGCACGGACATTGATAATGGTGCGGAGCAGAGCGAGCGTTTTCAATAAATTCCTATGGAAGGAGGAATGACCTAAAAAACGTTGACTCTGTTCTGCTCGTTCCTCGCTGAGGACGCGCACCATTATGAATACCTGTTTAGCCGTGAGCATTTTAGTTTCATTTTCGGGGCGGATTGCTTGAATGTATTTAAAAAAAGCACAATGTTGTGTTTTATTGCTACTGTACAAAAATATAAGTTAACACTTTGCAGTTTGAATGATGTTCTGAACAAAATGACAGAGTATGTTTTTATGTGTCCACTGTTCAATCGCGCCCCCGTTTTATTGATTCCCAAGTTATTTTTTCATTTAAGTTTTTTTCATTGTTCTAATCAGGTCAGGCAAGTAAAATTATCTGTGTCTTATCCCTTACATTTTTATATAATATATATACACTACTGTTCAAAAATTTGGCGTCAGTAAGATTTTTAAGCGAAGTTTCTTCTGCTCACCAAGGCTGCATTTATTTGATTAAAAATACAAACAAAAACAGTAATATTGTAAAATATTATTCCAATTTAAAACAGCTGCTTTCTATTTTAATATATTTTAAACTGTTATTTATTCCTGTGATCAAAGCTGAGTTTTCAGCATCATTACTCCAGTCGTCACTGTCACATGATCCTTCAGAAATTATTCTAATATGATGATTGATGCTCAAGAAACATTCATTATTATTTTAAATGTCGAAAACAGTTATGTACAGTCTTTGATGAATAGAAAGTTCAAAAGAACAGCATTTATCTGAAATCTAAAGCTTTTGTAACATTAAACACTACCGTTCAGAAGTTTGGGGTCAGTAATAATTTTAATTTTATTTTTGGGGAAAAGAAATAAAATAAATCAATACTTTTATTCATCGAGAATGAGTTAAACTGATTAAAAGTTACAGTACAGACATTTATAATGTTAAAAAAATTATATTTGAAATAAATGCTGTTCTTTTGAACTTTACATTCATCAACGCATTTTGAAAAAAAATCTGTACACAACTGTTTTCAACATTGAAAATAATAATTAATATTTATTGACCATCAATCATCATATTAGAATGGTTTCTGAAGGATCATGTGACACTGAAGACGGGAGTAATGATGCTGAAAACTCAGCTTTGATCACATAAATTAATTACAGTGTAAAATATTTTAAAATAGAAAACAGCTGTTGTAAATTGGAATAATATTTCACAATATTACTGTTTTTGTTTGTATTTTTAATCAAATAAATGCAGCCTTGGTGAGCAGAAGAGACTTCTCCTAAAAACATTAAAAATCTTCCTGACCCCAAACTTTTGAACGGTGTATATATATATATATATACACATATATAAATACATATATATATATATATATATATATATATATATATATATATATAAATATAGCTGCGAGCAGCGATGGAGGGCCAAAGCCGGCGGTACCGCCACCCCGGTGCCTTTAGGTAACTAAAGGCACCGGGGTTGCGGTGCCACCGGCTTGGGCCCGTAATCGCTGCTCGCAGCTATATTTATTATTATTTTTCTTACGACTATTCAGGCATTTTTGGGGCCCTTAACATACTCAAAAACTCTTGAAACTTTTCACACGGGTCAGAACCCGCGGCCATCAGGGCCGGGCTGAAGCTGGTACCCGGGCGTGGCAGGGTGGCTCGACAGCGCCCCCTTGAATGGGGTCCGAAAACGTGGTCCATAAATCAAACACGCTTTCATTTAATAATATGAAACTCGGAACACATATAAATCTCATCGGGCCGAACAACTTTCATGCTCTAAGTTTTACGCCAGCCCAAAAGGAAGTCGGCTATTTAGGGTTGTTTGGAAACGCATGCTCAGGAATTTGAAACACTTCTCCTAGGGAATTCATCCAATTGCCTCCAAACTCGGTGTGCATGAAGTCAAGACATTGAGGATGAAAAATTGCCAGGGGATTTTTGATATCTCGAACGGTTTGGCTGTGGCGAGGAAACGAATTTATGGCGAATAAAGGGTCACAGGAAGTGTATTATAACTTCAGCATACATTAACTGATCTTGATGAAACTTCCACAGTGTGTTCGTTGTAAGAGGCCGATCACATGGATGTGACTATTGTGAGTCAAAGTTATAGCGCCACCAACTGGCAGCAGGACGTGTGTCACTTTCAAAATGCTTTGAAATCACCCTCTTATTTTTAACCGATTTGCTTCAAACTTTATGTGTATAATGTAGACACACGGCAGATGTAGACCTGTGAAAGGATTATTGATATCTTAGATACTGTTGCCGTGGCAACGCATCAAATTTTAATATTCTTTTTTGATGCTTTTGAGACTCTTAACATACTTGAAATTGCATGAAACTCGACAGACACATCACATTTATTAGCCAGTAGACATGTGCAAAGTTTCAGAAACGGGCGTGGTGCAGGGGCTCAGTAGCGCCACCTTTTGACAAAAGAGGGGGAGTTAGGTCTATACTTTTATCTACAATGATAAAACTCAGTACGTATATTGTTCTCGTCGAGCCGGACAACTTTCTAATTTACATTCATTACCTCCGACCAACAGGAAGTCAGATATTTTGGTTTGAATGTGGATGTTTCGAAGAATTTTCTCTCTCTCTGTGAGAGGGAGAGGGAGTGGGGGGGGAGAGATTTTTCTTTGAGTGAGAATACTTTTAATTATTGGTTTTCATGGTTTCAGGGGCTTTTGGGGCCCTTAACATGCTCGGAAACTCTTGAAACTTTGCACACAGGTCAGAACCCGCAGCCATTAGGGCCAGGCTGAAGCTGGTACCCGGGCGTGGCAGGGGGGCTCGACAGCGCCCCCTGGAATGGGATTCGAACACTTGTCCATAAATCAAACACGCTTGCATGTAATAATATGAAACTCGGTACACATATAGATCTCATCGGCTTGAACAACTTTCGTGCTCTAAGTTTTACGCCAGCCCAACAGGAAGTTGGCTATTATGGGTTGTTTGGAAACGCATGCTGTGGAATTTGATCTACTCCTCCTAGGGAATTGATCCAATCGCTTCCAAACTCGGTGTGCATGAAGTCAAGACATTGAGGATGCTAAATTGCGGACGGATTTTAGATATCTTGAACGGTTTGGCCGTGGCGAGGAAACGAATTTATGGCGAATAAGGGACACAGGAAGTGTATTATAACTTCAGCATACATTAACTGATCTTGCTGAAACTTCCACAGTGTGTTCATTGTCAGAGGCCGATCACATTGATATGACTATTGTGAGTCAAAGTTATAGCGCCACCAACTGGCAACAGGAAGTGTGTCACTTTCAAAATGCTTTGAAATCTCTCTCTTATTTTTACCCGATTTGCTTCAAAATTTATGTGTATAATGTAGACACACGGCAGATGTAGACCTGTGAAAGGATTATTGATATCTTAGATACTGTTGCCGTGGCAACGCATCAAACTTTAAAATTCTTTTCGGATGCTTTTGAGACTCTTCACATGCTTGAAAATGCATGAAACTCGACAGACACATCACATTTATTATCCAGTAGACATGTGCAAAGTTTCAGAAACGGGCGTGGTGGAATGGCTCAGTAGCGCCACCTTTAGTCAAAAATGGGGGCTTAGTTTTTCCTAGAATCACAAAACTTGGTACGTATATTGTTCTCATCAAGCCGGACAACTTTCTAATTTACAGTTATTAGCTCAGACCAACAGCAAGTCAGATATTTTGGTTTGAATGTGGATTTTCTGGAGAATTTTCTCTCTCTCTGTCTGTGTCTGTGTGTGTGTGGGTGGGGTGGGGGGGGGTGGGTTGTCTATTCAATTTAAACTTTGTTTTTCAAGGTTTCAGGGGCTTTTTGGGCCCTTAACATGCTCAAAAACTCTTGAAACTTTTCACACAGGTCAGAACCCACGGTCATCAGGGCCGGGCTGAAGCTGGTACCCGGGCGTGGCAGGGGGGCTCAACAGCGCCCCCTTGAACGGGGTCCGAAAACTTGGTCCATAAATCAGACACGCTTGCATGTAATAATATGAAACTCGGTACATATATAGATCTCATTGGGCCGAACAACTTTCGTACTTTTACTTTTTACGCCAGCCCAACAGGAAGTCGGCTATTATGGGTTGTTTGGAAACGCATGCTGTGGAATTTAATGTACTCCTTCTAGAGAATTCATCCAATCGCCTCCAAACTCGGTGTGCATGAAGACAAGACATTGAAGATGCTAAATTGCGGACGGATTTTTGATATCTTGAACGGTTTGGCCGTGGCGAGGACACGAATTGATGGCGAATAAGGGACACAGGAAGTGTATTATAACTTCAGCATACATTAACTGATCTTGATTAAACTTCAGCAGTGTGTTCGTTGTAAGAGGCCGATCACATGGATGTGACTATTGTGAGTCAAAGTTATAGCGCCACCAACTGGCAGCAGGAAGTGTGTCCCTTTCAAAATGCTTTGAAATCACCCTCTTATTTTTACCCGATTTGCTTCAAAGTTTATGTGTATAATATAAACACATGGCAGATGTAGACCTGTGAAAGGATTTTTGATATCTTTAACCCCCTGAGGTCTACGGTATCGCCGGCGATACCAGCTCGCTTTTTTTTTATCAATGTAAAAGAAACTCATAAATACTCTGTTGACTTTGATTTTCCATAGGAGTTTCATACATCAATCGATTCTGTTAAATGTGTATTATTTTTGTGTATACTCACAATAAAAACAAAGTGTTGTGCTTTTTGCCAAATAAAGAAAAATAAACACGAAGCGAGTTCTGCCTTCTCTCTGCCAGTGAAGTCCATTCTGAAACGCGTCCGAAAATGAACAATAACTGAGCGAATACTCAGTCAAACAGGCATACAGAGACACAGGCATGAAGCTTGAATTCTCTTCTTTTAAATGAAGTAATTTATATAAAAAACAAATATTCTCATCTTGTGAAATCTGTATTAAAAGAGAGCGATTCCAGTCGAGCTCATCTCATCTCATTACGTTATAATCGGCCACGCCCACGGAGAGCGCGCGCTATTCAAACGCAAATGACTGAGACGATCCCATACAAACTGTGAACGCCCACATATCAGCTCGAGAAAACACATCAAGTTTATTCAGATAGGCCTAAGTGTAGTTGTCTACACTGTCTCGCAGCGCTGTGAGGAATAATAATAATGGAAAACTTACCTCAGAAGTGCTGGTATTTCGAGGAGCAACGGATGGAATAATGTAGTAAGTTTTTTTTTTCATTCTCAAGTAAATCGCGTTTCTGTGTGAATGAATGAACGAAAGAGATGCGCTGTTTACCACAACTCGCAAAAAGACGGTTTAAATTTGAATTGCGTTTCTGTGTGTGAATAAATGATCTGCTTTTAGCAAACTATTTTGCTATACTGAGTAAAATCGATTGAAATATGTTGAAATAAAATGTATTTGTATAAGCAACGTATTAAACTGCAAATTAACATTTATATTCCTTATAATAAAAACGAAAGACCTATGTTACAGACATATGAAAGACAACATTTCGTTGATTAGTTTTGGATAGATTACACATTTTTACTGTAAAATATCTGCCACCTCAAATAAGCTTTTGTTTGCCAATTTTTGCTAATATGTTAAATATAGTATGTTTTGTCAATGTAGGCTATATTCGAAGTTTGAAATATGTATGATAAAATGTATACTTTAGTTTTTACAAAGAAAGATTACACTTCAATTGTTGTTGTAATTGTAACCTTTTTAATAAAAAAATATATATTTACAAGGTAGATGTAAACAAATTTTAAAAGGTAAATATAAGCATTTTCTTTAAATAATTTTTATTGTGTTTTATTATTGACAAATTTGGGGAGAGGATACATATTCCAAAACTGAAAATACAGTATGAGAATTAACTGCACAATTAATAGACATGTTTTCCTTGGATATTATACAATTTGCAAGCAAAATTTATGAAAAAAAAAAAAAATTGACATGCTTCCAACTGTGAACCAATTTGGTAGAATATATATATATATATATATATATATATATATATATATATATATATTGCTCTTGCATTCTTTCTTGTGGCTATAGGTGACACACCTGAATGAATGGCTCATTAAGTATGCGGGCCCCATTGTCTCCTGAGGTGTGAACCACTACATATGCATGATGCTGTTGAATCGTTGACGCCCCTTGCGCATATTGCCTTTACAAGGGCAGGATGATTTTCACATCATTTTGAAGAAAAAACTCTAGGCAAAGACATCAATTAGTCAAAAGTCTTATTGACACGTATTTAGTATGTGTTTTGTGGCCTTATTTCAGAAACTTTAGTTTTTAGTTTTTTCAATAACCATGCATAAACATTATTCTCTCAAAAATACAAACATGTACATGCATGTTGCTCACATATTATGGTAGCCCTGTTTGTGCTAAATAGAGTGTAATTATACCTTTGCCATTAATATGTTTATAAGCAACTGAAAAAAGCACAAATGTCAGGGCATGTCAGAACATCTCAAGGACCCCAAAAACCCCTCAGACCTCAGAGGGTTAATACTGTTGCCATGGCAACGCTTCAAACTTTAATATTCTTTTTTGATGCTTTTGAGACTCTTAACATACTTGAAATTGGATGAAACTCGACAGACACATCACATTTATTAGCCCGTAGACATGTGCAAAGTTTCAGAAACGGGCGTGGTGAGGGGCTCAGTAGCGCCACCTTTAGTCATAAGTGGGGGGGTTAGTTTTATCAACAGCAACAAAACTTGGTATGTGTATTGTTCTCATCAAGACGGACAACTCTCTAATTTACATTAACGATCTCCGACCAACAGGAAGAGAGAAATTTTGGTTTGAATGTGGATTTTCTGAAGAATTTTCTCTCCCTCTCTCTGTGTCTCTGTGTGTGTGAGGGGAGGGGGGATTTGACTATTGCTTTTATATTGTTAATCAAGGTTTCAGGGGCTTTTGGGGTCCTTAACGTGCTCAAAAACTCTTGAAACTTTACATACAAGTCGGAACCCCCTGCCATCAGGGACGGGTTGAAGCTGGTACCCGGGCGTGGCAGGGGGGCTCAACAGCGCCCCCTTGAACGAGGTCCCAAAACTTGGTCCATAGATCAAACACGCTTGCATGAATTAATTTGAAACTCGGTACACATATAGATGTCATCGGGCAGAACAACTTTCCCCCGGTCAAGTTTTACGCCAGTCCAACAGGAGGTCGGCTATTATGGGTTGTTTGGAAAACGCTTGCTGTGGAATGCGAAGTACTCCTCCTAGAGAATTCATCCAATCCCCACCAAACTCGGTGTGCATGAAGTCAAGACATTGAGGATTCTAAATTGCGGACGGATTTTTGATATCTCGAACGGTTTGGCCGTGGCAAGGAAACGAATTTATGGCGAGAAAAGAGAAACACGAAGTGGAATAACTTCTGCATACATTAACTGATCTTGATGAAACTTCAGCAGTGTGTTCGTGGTAAGAGGCCGATCAGATGGATGTAACTATTGTGAGTCAAAGTTATAGCGCCACCAACTGGCAGCAGGAAGTGTGTCACTTTCAACATGCTTTTGACAAAAGTGGGCGGGTTAGTTTTAACTACAGTAAAAAAAAAAAAGTTTGTATATTGTACTCATCAAGCCGGACAACTTTCTAATTTACATTCATTAGCTCCGGCCATCAGGAAGTCAGATATTTTGGTCTGAATGTGGATTTCTTTGCAAAATCAGCCTCTGAATTTTTAGCCACTCCTCTTAAACTATTTATTTTATTCCCACCAAACTTTTTCAACATGATGAAAATACATTAAATATACTAAATTGTGAACGGATAATAAATATCTCAAACGGTTTTGCTATGGCGAGGGATTAAAAATAATGTCCAAAAAGGAATCAGAAAACATCTCATATCTTCTACAAATGTAATTATACACCGTTTATTTTTATATAAAATTATACAAATATTAGAACTAAACCCATTTTATTCTGTTTTTGCAATTGAAGAAGTATAAAAAAAGTTAAAAACAGGCTATTTAGTGCTATTTGGTTCAACAAAAAAGCAAACATAGGGCTATACTGCCCTCTTGTGTCCAAAAGGATATAAAAATAGTATATTAAACTTTTTACTAGGTAGGCCTATATTGTATTTAAATATAAATGTATTAGGTATATGACTGTGAGGATATTTTCCCATCGGTTAATCGACGTGTGACACGAGCGGGTGCTTTTAAATCGCTAATATAAAAGTGAAAGTAAAATTCGGACGTCCGCACGGACATTAATAATGGTGCACACACGTTGGAAAGAATGATACTTTTAAACATAACACTAAACCGCCATTAGGTGTCGCCAGGCGACCGTCTTAATGAGCGAGTCATTGATTCATTCGTTCAAACGATTCGTTCAAATGACTGAGTCGTTCATGATTGAGACAGATGTTTATGGATTGATCATTGAATCTTTGAGTCAACCGATTCGTTCAAAATGCTGAATCATTCAGTAATGAGAAAACAAGTTGCCGTGAGATGCGCGACGGTTCTGCTGTGATCTTTGTTTAACTATTTTCGCCACTGAAACAGAACAAAAACAGTCAATATTGCATCTAAAATGTAAGTGACTTAATTATAACTGTTTATTAACCTGTTGTATGAAATCAATGTCACAGTTTCAATCGTGATTGTATTCAGGAAACAGTAGCCTACTCGTCAAGTGAGGTTGCTTAACTCTATCATAGGTTATAAAATATATAAAAACTCCATATTTGTAATTTTTATAGTCAGTATGTTGTTAACTGGGTTTCTTTTTTGTGTGCTGCGCTCATTTGTTTACGTTCCTCCTGGAGAAGCTGCACGAGCCTCAGCAGCGCAACCTTGTTACCATTGATCAGTAATACATTTATTATCAACTGTTGATTGCAACTTAAAATGAATGTAATAAAATTAGAATAATCTCTCGTTTTAGTGATTCCCAAGTTATTTTTTGTCATTGACGTTCAAATCAGGCTACTCTGGTCGGGCAAGCCAAATTCTCTTTCAGGTAGGCCTATTGTATATAAATATATTAGGGATGTCGGTTAATCGACGTGTGACACCGCTGGGGGCTTTTAAATCGCTAACTTAAAGTAAAATACAGATGTCTGCACAGACTTTAATAATGGTGCTGAGTAGAGCGAGCATTTTCAATGAATTCCTATGGAAGTAGGAATTAACTAAAAAACGTTCGCTCTGTTCTGCTCGTTCCTCGCCGTGGGCGCTCACAGTTATGAATGCCTGTTTAGCCAAGAGCTTTTAGTTTAATTTTAAAATGAACGCCATTTTGGGGGGTGGATTGCTTGAATTTATTTTACAAAAGCACAATGTTGTGTTTTATTGCGAGTGTAAATAAATATAAGTAAACACTTTGCAGTTTGAATGATGTCCTGTATGAACAAAATTATGTGCCAATTATGTTTTTATGTGTCTACTGTTAAATCACACACACATTCCAACATTGCAAACTTGACATCGCAGCCTGTTCATTATTGCCTTAATAAAATATAATAAAATAGTAAACCTAACATATACACACTGCTCTGTTTAAATAGTCAGTAGTACAATTCGTACATTCACAGTAAGCACTGCTCCACTGTGATTTTTCCAAGCACATTTTTGCACGTGTGAAGAGGATGTTTTTTTCCGTCGATATTGGAACACGAGTGAAGTACAAAGCCTATAATAAAGAATAGTTTAGCATCCAAATACAACGCAACTGTTGAAACGTTTTGATTCTAATGAAAGGGTTACGTGAGCCCAACACTTACTTTCGTTTTTATTTTTACATTCAATTTAAAGGATTTGTTGTGGAATATTTTGAGTGTATCATAAAATCAGAATAAGGTAAGACAAGTAAAATTTCCCGTCTTTATTATATATATATATATATATATATATATATATACAATATATATATATATATATATATATATATATATATATATATATATATGTATATGTATATATATATAAATATAGCTGCGAGCAGCGATGGAGGGCCCAAGCCGGTGACACCGCCACCCCGGTGCCTTTAGTGTAACTAAAGGCACCAGGGTGGCGGTGCCACCGGCTTGGGCCCGCAATCGCTGCTCGCAGCTATATTTTATGGTTTATAGTTTCATCAGGTTTGACCCTGTTATGAAAAGCATTAAATCAAACGCTCTCTTTCACAGCTCTCTGCTCCGTATCTGAATGTGTTCAGCGTCAGTATCACTTTATAAACGAGAGGAAGAACTGGACTGAAGCTCAGAGATTCTGCTGAGAGAATTACACAGATCTGGCCACAGTTGACAACATGAACGACATGAATGAGCTGAAGAAGAGTGTGAATGGAGTTGGTCAGGATGTCTGGATTGGGCTGAAGAAGACGGGTGTTGATAAATGGCAGTGGCCATCAGGTGAACCTGCGCTCTATCTGAACTGGAAACCTGGACAACCTGAAGGCAGAGATTATTGTGCAATGATGTCAAATGGACTATGGGAGGATTTACCATGTAGTGATACTCGTCATTTCATCTGCAACAAAAGTAAGTGCAGCTATTTACAATTACAACAACCGGTCATGCACCATATACCAAATATGATGGCTCCATAACGTTTTCTACTAACACACACAGTATTAAGTTCTAAATGAAGGGTAGGGAAGGCTTTTTCGGAGAGGCTAGCAATATCAAGCTAGATTTGAAAGTATTTGATCCCACTCTCCCTTCAGAGTCTCCAAAGCCACGGCTCCTTCAAAACACAATAACACACACAGCAGGGAGCCCATACACAAAATAAATATATTTGAAATATATTTTCAAAATATATTTTTGGAATATATGCAAATATTTGATATTGGCCCAATAAATATATTTTAGTTAAATATATGTAAGTATATTTTCATATGTGTTTACATATATGTTCATATATGTTTTAACTTTTGCAAATTGTTTCATTTGAAATATATTTTGAAATTTAAAAAAGTAAACATTTTCACAAACAAACAACACATTTTTAGTTTATTTTTCAGATAGACCACTTCAGCCGTGGATATGGGAATGGAAGAGCAGTGCTGTACTTTACCCACCCACATTTTTCCTACTGGTCGGGGGATTGAACCAGCAACCCTTCGGTTACAAGCCCAAAGCCCTAACCAGTAGGCCACAGCTGCCCCTTTACTGACTTTATTGGCCTAAAATGACAATTTTATGTAGGAAACAACACACAGAATGCTGAGTTTTTTTTCCCTATTTTTACAGAATTGAATACAGTTATTTAATAGTGTGTGTATGCAGTGTTAGACACTGAGTTCTATCTATTGTTTGTGTACTTCACTGTTGGAGTGTCACTGTTATACTTGCATCATAAATATTTTGCATATTTTCAATATTTAAATGACTTCAGGAAAGATGTCAATAAAACAACAATAAATCTAATAATTGCAGTTAGTGTTAGGAACGTGCCACCTAATATGGCCTAGTAGTCCTAGGAAAGCAACTATCTGTCATTTTACATTGCAGTCATTTAAATGTAAGTACAGTATTTATTATTGTAGTAGACTGGGTTTCTCATGTTGTGAAGTGCTGTTATGTGATTGGTTCTTTGGGATCATGGGGTTAGGGGGAATCAGGAAGCTCGGAAGTGAGCTGCAGAGCAGTGAGTGTATCTGCTGATGTTCAGCTGTTTTTCAGTAAACGTTATTGAGTATTCAAACCACCGTCTACGCGTCTTGTTCTAAACCCAAGATATTACATTGGCGACGAGGATGGCGCTAATAGGACGAGTGGAAGAGTTCAAGGAGTCGCGGGAGGATTTCACATCCTACTTGGAGAGATTTGAACTATGGCTATTGGCAAACGAAATAAAAGCAGAAAAACAGGTCAGTGTATTTTTAGCGTGCATTGGACCAGAAACTTATGGACTGCTTAAGAATTTGGTCATACCAAAGAAGCCCGCAGAAATTACGTATGAAGAGTTGACTGACACATTGAAATCACATTATCAGCCGAAGCCTTTGGTCATAGCGGAGAGATTCCGTTTTCAAAAACGTGATCAAAAAGAAGGAGAGTCAGTGACGGATTACATAGTGGCAATAAGACAATTGTCGAAGGATTGTGAATATGGAACGCACTTAGATGACGCACTGAGAGATCGCCTGGTGAGTGGACTGTCCGCTGAGTCGATTCAAAGGAAATTACTGACGGAAAGAGAGCTGACGTTTGCCCGAGCATGTGAGATAGCGTTGACAATGGAGATGGCGTCGAAGAATTCTCTTGAAATCTTGGGAAAAGTACAGGCTGCAGCTGTAAATCAAGTCTCTAAATCATATCTTGGAAGCAAAGGACAACGCCAGTTTAGACATGGAAATGAGAATCCAAAACTGAAAAATTATCAGGAAGGGGACAGCGAACAGAGATGCTACCGTTGTGGGGGAGGGGGACACTCACCTCAGGAATGCCGATTCAAAAATGAGAAATGTCATGCGTGCTCCAAGACAGGGCATATTTCCAGAGCATGTCGGAATAGGAGACAGACCGCCAAGGCCCAGTACGTGGAAACGGAGGATCACAATGTAGACAGTGAAGATGACCCATTAGGGGTCTTTACAGTTTACATGGCATCCAGTGGGGATGGAGGCATTAAAGTTAATGTGAAAGTGTGTGATGAGGACATTAGCATGCAGTTGGATACTGGTGCGGCAGTGTCCCTTGCATCTGAAGTGTTGCACCAAAATAAGTTTTCGCATTTACCCATTGAAAAGTCCAACATCAGATTAAAGGCATACTCAGGAGAAATAATCCCCCTTCTTGGCTATGTTCAGGCACCAGTGCAGTATGGGGACCAGAAAGCTACACTGCCGCTCATCATAGTGAAAGGTAACAGGCCTGCTCTGTTTGGCCGAAATTGGCTGGAGAAGCTGAAGCTGGACTGGAGGAATATTTTTACAGTCGAAAAAGGAACTAAACACAGCGACCCGGAATTACAAGCAGTGCTGCAGCGCCACGCGGTGGTGTTTTCGGAGAAGGTCAGTGCCATAGAGGAGTTTAGAGCAACAATAAGAATGCAGCCGGATGCGCAGCCAGTCTTTTGCAAAGCCCGCCCTGTGCCATATTCATTGAAAGAGGCTGTGGAAAAAGAACTGGATAGGTTAGAAAAAGAGGGAATAGTTTCCAAAGTGGATCGTAGCAAATGGGGGGCCCCGATCGTAGTTGTACCGAAGGCCGATAAATCCATCCGCATCTGTGGGGATTACAAGGTTACAATAAATAACCAGCTGGAAGTAGAGACTTACCCTCTGCCCAACACTGAGGATTTATTTGCGACCTTAGCAGGAGGGAAGTGGTTTTCAAAGTTAGATCTCTCTCATGCTTACCAGCAGTTGAAATTGGACAAAGACTCTGAAGAGTATTTAACCATTAATACTCACAGAGGACTGTACCGCTACCATCGTCTCAGCTATGGGGTTGCCAGCGCACCATCAATTTTCCAATCAGTGATGGATCAGATTCTTCAAGGGCAAGAAGGGGTGACTTGTTTCCTGGATGACATCTTGATCACAGCCGACACAAAAGCCCTGCACTTAAAAAGGCTGGATGCAGTGTTGAGCTCTCTTGCACGCTATGGCTTGAGAGCAAAGTTGGCCAAGTGCAGATTTCTACAGTCAAGTGTAGAGTATTTGGGGCATCGGATAGACCAGGAAGGCCTGCACCCCACTCAGCACAAAGTGGAGGCTATTGTAAATGCCCCAAAGCCCACAAATGTCTCTGAGTTGCGCGCTTATTTGGGGCTGTTGAACTATTATGGCCGCTTTCTGAGAAACTTGTCTAGTGTGCTACAGCCATTGCACACTCTGTTAAAAAAAGAGGAAAAATGGAGCTGGACACCTGCATGTGAGGAAGCCTTCAAGAAAGGTAAAGAGATGTTACTGAGCAGCACGGTTCTGGTACATTATGACACAGAGAAGCCATTGAGATTGGCATGTGACGCATCTCCGTACGGGGTGGGGGCAGTCATTTCTCATGTGATGGACAATGGTGATGAGAGACCAGTTGCGTTCGCCAGCACGCACTCTTACTGAGGCCGAGCAAAAGTATGCGCAAATCGAAAAAGAGGCGCTGGCGATCATTTACGGAGTGAAGAAATTTCACAAGTATCTATATGGACGCAAATTTACTCTCATCACTGATCACAAACCCTTGCTGGCTATTTTGGGGCCAAAATCAGCGGTGCCGACATTGGCAGCTTTGCGCATGCAGCGCTGGGCGTTGATTCTCATGGCTTACAGTTATGAGCTGGAATACAAGAAGTCGTCAGACCACCTTAATGCTGATGCTATGTCCAGACTTCCCGTGACTGAGTTGGACAACACGGCACATGAATCCAACATTTTCTACTTCTCGCATGTGGAAGAGTTGCCAGTAACAGCTCAGGACATAAAAGTAAGCACCAGCAGAGATCCATTGTTGAGCAAGGTTTGGAGCTATACTATGAATGGATGGCCTAATTACCTGAATGATGAAAGCCTGAAACCGTACTTTGTCAGGAGGCATGAGCTGTCAGCAGATCAAGGTTGTGTTTTGTGGGGTCTCAGAGTCATTGTTCCTCAAAAGCACCGGCCGCAGATTCTCAAAGACCTGCACCATGAACACCCGGGCATCTGTAAGATGAAGGCCCTAGCTCGCAGTTATGTATGGTGGCCAGGATTGGATGGCGAGATTGAGAACATGGTCCAAAACTGTGCAGTGTGTCAAGCAGTGCAGAAGGTACCTTCGGTGGCACCGCTCCATCCCTGGCGGTGGCCTGTCAGAGTGTGGCAGAGGATCCATCTGGACTTCGCGGAGAAGGATAGACAGTACTACCTAGTGATAGTGGATAGTCATTCTAAATGGCTGGAGGTTTTCCACATGACCTCCACAACGTCAAGCCGAACCATAGAGGTGTTGCGCAACCTATTTGCGGCATATGGTCTTCCGGAAGAGGTCGTGTCAGATAATGGACCCCAGTTTGTCTCTGCAGAATTCAAGCAGTTCCTTGACAAAAATGGAGTAAAACAAACTCTGGTCCCACCATATCATCCAGCATCGAATGGAGCGGCTGAGAGGTCGGTGCAAATACTGAAGCGTGCTCTTGTGAAGCAGGTTCTAGACGCAAGTGGACAGCCCAGCATCTCGCTGCAGCACAGGCTGTCAAACTTTCTGCTCATGTACAGGGCTACGCCGCACTCAGTCACAGGTCGCTCTCCAGCTGAGCTGTTTTTAAAGAGAGAGCTTCGCACCCGTTTCAGTCTTTTGAGACCAGATATGTCGCGCACTATAGAGCACCAGCAGGCAAAACAAAAGTTGTATCATGACAAAGAGAGACTGAAATTGAGAGAGTTTCAGGAAAACGACCAAGTCCGAGTGAAAAATTTCAGGGGAGGAGAAGAGAAATGGACTGCCGCTACTGTCATAAAGCGCTTAGGTCCTGTGACATACCGTGTCTGGGAAGGAAACAAACAGCGGTCCGTTCATGTTGACCACATGCTGGGAAGAAGAGGAGAACTAAAGGAACTGGAGCCATGCATACTTTTTGAGGGCCAAAACTTTACATCAGATGCTTCACCAGAGCCTGACCTAGTATCGGCCAGTGGAGTGAAACTGCCTGACTCCGACACTTCAGAGGAGGGCGTCGGCCTGGGCCCAGCATGGTCAGGAAATGTTACGTCTCCTCTGGGCAGCCATAACAGCACTGCCACTGTACCTCCAGGAGTGCAGCCAAGGAGAAATCCAGAGAGACTCAGAAATGCTCCCAAGAGACTGGACTTGTAAGGTGTTAAATTGAGGCAGTAAAAAAAAAAAAAAAAAAAAGCAGAGTTGAAGGACTGTTCCTGGTTCATGATGACCTAGTGAGTTAAGGTGGTTAATTTTAGTAAACAGGTATTAAACTTAAAGGGGAGGAATGTAGTAGACTGGGTTTCTCATGTTGTGAAGTGCTGTTATGTGATTGGTTCTTTGGGATCATGGGGTTAGGGGGAATCAGGAAGCTCGGAAGTGAGCTGCAGAGCAGTGAGTGTATCTGCTGATGTTCAGCTGTTTTTCAGTAAACGTTATTGAGTATTCAAACCACCGTCTACGCGTCTTGTTCTAAACCCAAGATATTACAATTATAGCTGTGTGTCATAATACAGTAGTGAAATATGGTAGCCTACTGTTGTGTATAGGGGAAAAGGTAGAGGAATTACTATGATCAAAATACATTTTCGACCCTTCTTTAGCAAGCTAAACATTTTATGACCATATATTTTGTTATATATTTTACATTACATGTTATAAATGTAAATATATTTCACACTTAACATCATATATTTTTGTTATATTTCAGAATATATTTCAAAATGATAAATATAAGTGAACAACAATGCAAATATATTTCAATGTATTTGGAATATATGCCACATATATTTTTGACACATTAATATATATTTCAATATATTTCTTTTGTGTATGGGAGCAAACAAAGCGCCACGAGAGACGTTAAACTACCGCATGTCTCAAAGCATATAATCTAATGTAGTTCTTTTCATGTTTTGCTTTTGGATTTATTATAAAATATCTATAATAACAAATTATTTATGCTAATAAAATAATGCATTAAATACTTTTAAATATTTTTTTATTTAATAAAAAAAATTGAATAGGCAGATTTTTAAACATTGCTAATGGACACGTGAAAAAAGAGTGCTTTATAAAATGATCTTAAAAGCTGCTAAAATTACCCAGACAACACAGACTTGTTTTCTTCTTCTGGTCTGTGTTGCTGTGGGTCTATTAGTCTGCATTTACACTACAGCACTAAATGCACAGGTTTATTTTGACACAGGTTTTGTCTTGTCCGTCGCTACGGTTATCACTGTCAATCACAGCAATTTCAGGAGTGACTGCGAACAGTGTAGCGGATTCACTCATGTCATTATATTTTTTCTCTGAAATTTTTTTCATGCAGTTTTCATACTCTATGCTTTGCCTATCCTGTTCTATAAAAGCCCTTCCATTTCTGGCCTCGCTCCCTGTGTGTGTGTGTGTGTGTGTGTGTGTGTGTGTGTGTGTTTAAGTTTCCTGGGAAATACAGTACTTCCATATTAATTGAACATTTTTCCTTACAATTATTATCAGCATGAGAATTTGAGTAAATGTATCTGTGAACAAGGTAGAGGATGATGCCTCCTCCCCCTCAGAACAATGTGCATTTACGTTTAAAATGTAACATTTCCAATGGAATGGAAACATGTTTCTGACGCTTCCACCACTGCTCCTATTCACTTTTAAAACCGTAAAACACTGATTTATGAAACTTGAAAATGTTTTTTTCTTGAAGCGAACACAAGACTCGTCTTGGACAATCAGACGATGAAGAACTGGACAGATGCTCAGAGTTACTGCAGACAGAATCACACTGATCTGGTCAGTGTGAGGAACCAGGATGAGAATCAACAGGTTAAGGATGTCATTAGTGGTCTTGGGTTATCTGGATCACAGATCTGGATCGGTCTGTTCAGAGTCAAAGACTCATGGCAGTGGTCAGATCAGAGTGACTCCTCATTCAGATACTGGAATACTGGTGAACCTAATAATAGTGGAGGAAATGAAAACTGTACAGTGATCAGACCAAATGCTCAGGGTCAATGGATTGACATCTCTTGCAATGACCAATTTCCTTTTGTGTGTCATGAAGGTGAGCAGATCCTCACAAACACACACAATCCATCCATCACCTCCAGATATCTTAAAGGGTTAGTTCACCCAAAAATGTCTGTCATTAAGTACTCACCCTCATGTCGTTCCAAACCCGTATGATCTTCGTTCATCTTCTGAACATCAGAGACAACTATTTAATTAACTCTTTGAAGGCCCAGAAAGGTAGGAAAAACATTGTTAACCCTCTGGGGTCTGAGGTGTTTTCTGGGCCCTGGAGGTGTTCTGACATGCTCTGACATTTGTGCTTATCTCTGTTACTTGTGACATTTTCATGGCTAAAGTCTAATTACACTGTATTCAGCACAAACTCTGCTACAATAATATATCAACAGCATGTGTGTAAAAGTTTGTAGTTTTGAGATAATGACATTTATGCGTGGTTTGTGAAAATACAAAAACAAAACAAAAATGTCACTGAAATAAGCTCATGAAACCCATACTGATTATTTCTTCACAAGACTTTTGAAAATTGTATCTCATATTCTAGAATATTTGCTTCAAAACTATGTGACAATCATCCTGACTGCTCATTCAGATAAAACAATATATTGATTTAAAATTTGTAAGAAAGCTTTATGCGAGTAGGCGTAAACACATCATTAATATTATATGTCTTTCACACCTGAGAAAGCAATAAAACACACCCTGGACAGAAGATTACAAAGAAAGAGCACAGGACATTGTCCTGTCCAAACTTATCTCCTTCCTTATCTCTGCATCCCTCTCTCCCTCTCCCTCCTCTCTCCCTCCTCAAGTCACTAAAAGTTCATTAAGAATGTCTATATATTACATATGATGTATATTGTGAATCTATTGTTTTTCCTTTTCATGTTTGGATTCATTTTAAATGTCTCAGTGCGATTGGTAAAATGGTCTTAATTTCATTGCAGTCATTGGTATTATGAGAAAGATTGAGAACTTAGGCGATCTGTTCTCCTCTTTGGGTGATGTCTCTTCAAGATATCTCCCCTCTCCCCTGAAACCAGGTGCTACCCCTGTCACGGTTCATGAATTCACTGTCTCTCTCTCGTCTAACGTGCTGTTGTGTGTGTGTGTGTGTGTGTGTCTGTGGGCGTGGTCACTGATCATCAGTGATCAGTAGCGCCAGCTGGTTTCAATTGTATGTCCCTTTTTAAGCTCAGTAACTGGTGTCTCATGTTGTCAGATCGTTGTGGTTTCCCGGTGTGTTTCCCGTGCCTGTTCCTGTGTTTCCCTGTGCCGTTTTGGATCTTTCCTGTCTTCGTTGAGTCTTCCTGGATTACCTGCACTCTTCACAAGATCATCAACCACTTCACGAGTGATCACCACAGGATTACTGCACCAGCACCAGTTGCCCACCGAGGTCCCTGCGTCACCACTCCACCAGCGTTTGTGTCCGCCCACCTGTCCCGCTGTTTGGCGTTCATCTGTGTGCTGAGTTTCTGACCATCTGTGTGTTTTCAATAAAGAGCGTTGTTGCATATACATCCTGTCTGTCATCCGTTACAACCCCCTGGGGTACATGAATTGACCCAAAACAACCCTAAAAAAAATTGTACAAGCCTTTTGTTCTGGTCTGGGTATTTAAGGGGACGTGGCAAAGCAGACTTTGGGAACCTGTAACCAGGAACAAGCCCCATACAGTGCTGTATCAGTGTTTTCTCAGGTCTTACACTCGTAACACGCTCACTGTCTCTGTCAGGAATGCATTGCTTACTTTTTGAGTCATCTTTGAGTAAATGATGTCATGTATTATTTCTGAACTGGCTTTTAATCACTTGTGTAATTGGCATGATACAATTTTTCCTGACAAATTAAATGTTATATTTTAATTATTCTGCATTATTCTGAAATCATTATTCCTAGTAGATTAATGTGCAGTCTGGTGTTCCCACAAATCAACTCCAGAATAGATCAAACTGAAGGCACTAATGAATGGACCATGGGGCACATCATTAAGGAGATCTTCCGATTACTGACTATCACTGACTTAGCACGTTGCATATTGCGACTATTAAAAAATTACACCCTTGTTATGAGTCAGCAGTGAGCGGCCGCTTAAGGGTAAAATAGTTGCACTGCACCCTCTGACTATTTCAGAACTGGCTAGTTTGTGATTGTGAGCGCACATTCGCGACGTGACGTCTCAAAGCGACACCGGGTCCAACCCAACCCCCCAACCCATCGGATTTCTTCAAAAATATCTTAATTTGTGTTCTAAAGATGAATGAAGGTCTTTTGGGTTTGGAACGACATGAGCATGAGTGATTAATTACAGCATTTTCATTTTTGGGTGAACTAACCCTTTAAAGTTCACGCTACATGTCTGACATGACAGATTCATCCACAGTGTTTGTTCTGCATGTTGTTTTTGATCAGTCTCTCTCTAGTTTTTGCTTGTGGTTTGTTTTGTGTCCAGATAAACTGATTCTGATCAACGAGACTCTGACGTGGCCTGAAGCTCTGAGATACTGCAGACAGAATTATGCGAATCTGGTCTCGGTTCATTCAGAGGAGATGCAGCGTCGTGTGATGAATGTGGTTAAACGTGCGTCTACTGAGGCGGTGTGGTTGGGTTTACGTCACTCCTGCACTGTGGGCCTCTGGTTCTGGGTGAGCGGAGAGACCGTGTGCTTTCAGAACTGGGCTCCAGGGAACGGCACAGGAGACGAGGACTGTGAGTCTGGAGTGAGATCTGGAGCAGTTCAGTCTGGAGGAGATCAGCGCTGGATCAGCCGTCCTGAACACGACAAAGTCAACTTCATCTGCAGCAGATCTTAGGAGTGAAGGATATGTTTGTGTTGTTCTTAAGCAAAAGATTTTTTAACTGGCAAACACTTTTATTGTTTTAATCATCAGATAATGTGCTTATATCAGTACTATTAAATTAAAGGGATAGTTCGCCCAAAAATGAAAATTCTGTCATTCTGTTGATGGACCCCATTGACTTCCATAGTAGGAAAAAAAATACTATGGAAGTCAATGGGGTCCATCAACTGTTTGGTTACCGACATTTTTCAAAATATCTTCTTTTGTGTTCAGCAGAAAAAAATAAATTCATACAGGTTTGAAACAACTTGAGGGTGAGTAAATGATGTCAGAATTTTCATTTTTGGGCGAACTATCCCTTTAATTTCTGTAATTTAAAAGTATCATATGAGTCTTTTCTCTATCAATGTAATGTTCTTTGGGTATTTAAAATACTAATGTGCACTATATGTTTTAAAGACACCATGACATCAACTGTTTTCATCTGTGGCTTTTAGAAACATTTACATTTTAAATTCGCATTAGATCTCTTCTGAAAAAACGGCTCATTATTTTCAACACAGACTGTTCAGTCAAACATACTTACTGTTAAATATAAAGTAGAAGATCATGATTCAAGGATGTGGCTCAAAGTATATCGGCTGTTTAAAACAAAAGCAAAGCACAAGCCACATCAGTTGATTTCATGGGATCTTGTTATTCTGGTGGTGTGGCTTCTCTCTTCTCCTCACTCCTGTGTTTTGCACTAGACATATATTTAAAAATTACTTGTTTGAAAATGAAATATGGATTATTCTTAAAGAAAAACTAAAAGTTGAGTATAAAGTATTTTGCAACCTGTAATTCAAAGGAGAGCTCAACAACACCAGCTCAAATAAACTTATTTACAAACAGCATTTTTGTGTTGTGACATTTATAAAACTATTAAATTAATAGTTATATTAATAGAAATTATTAAAATATATATACAATTTTAATAATAGAAAATGTTGAATGATTGTAAACATACTTAATTTTTATCAACAACTCAACATTCTACACAGTAAAATCCTCAGTGTTAAATGGACACTACTCAGTGTCTGTATGGGTCCAATCTACATGCCAAAACTTCCGTTAATTAGATTTCTGTCAGGACCACTACCGTCAAATATGATTGACAATTAGCATACAGTTTGGATTGGCGGTATGGTTCTGTTCTGGGCGAGAACTCCCTGCGCATCCATGCAGCCTAGCACGGATAAGAGCAGGGAGAGCACCAATAACCCCCCTTGGGGTAAACAGAACAGAACCAACATGAAAATTTGCAAATATATTCAATTCAAGATTTTAAAGTACAACATTATTCGATAATTATTCTGATTCAAGGGGAATCAGAATGTCAAATCCTGACTGGGCAAGAGCTGGGGATGGAGGAGGGTAATGAGCTCCTGAGAAACGCGATAGCTGCTGATAATACTGAAAGAGCTTATATATGTATACGGTGATAGGCGTCGTATTCCTATAGGTAGATGTGGATCAGCTGAGAGTCAGCTGATGCGAGCTTGACTAACATGACCTGCCAGAACTGACGCTACGCTTGATAATTATGTGATTAAAGTTTGACTTTATTTCAGTCATACGTCTACATAAGTTTTTATGGTTACGGGAATCACCCGTTTAAAAATGCAGAAGAAAGGAGAGTCTGCTGGCAAAAAGAGAATGTGACAGAGCTTGTAATAAAACAAGAATCAACATAAGCTTGGATTTTCAGAAGATGATCTGCAAGATGCGAGAACTGAAGGATTTGAAATGTGGTAAAAGATGCAGAGATTGTGTTTTTATTACTCAACGGGTGAGTAAGGTATTTTATTGAGCAGATACATTGCCATATGTACTGTAGCTCTAACATACTTCACTGTAAAGCATTGTCTATTGCAATAGGTAAAGCTTTCTAGTCAGCTTGAGATCCTTATTCACATAATATACATATTGATTTACCATTTGATAAAACTAACAGTTGGTTAAATTAATTCCAGGCGTCACATAGGTGAAGTGTACAGTAGGTGGTTAGATCAAGAACACTGGAAATGTTCATTACATTAGGCTTGTTTGTTCCCTGCATTGAGGAGAGGACTGAAATAAGTGCAGTCAAAATGGACAGTTGCTAATAAACTGGATGAAATTTAAGTTCTGTTGATGCCAAAACTCGCTCACATCAACAGACATTGGGCCTCATTTATAAAACGTTGCATAGAAACCGTCCAACATTTTATCTTACGATAATTTCTCAAATGTGCGAACGTGTGATTCAAAGAATGAACATACTCACAGAAAATGTGCGTACGTCTCTCTTCCAGAAGTGAAATTTATAAATTGCAAAATAAATTCATCTTGAAATTAAAGTTGAAATTATGCGCAGCTGAATGGTTTATGACCTCCTCTTTGTAAATGCTGCCTAATTAATGTCATTAACATATAACAGATCACCAGTCAACATCCAAATGCTTCACTTGAGAACGGCCAGCGGCAAGAAGTGCTTAAATTTCCAGATACCTGCAGTTCTCCGACTCTCTGTTTTTGTTCACTGTTCCTTGCTTGTGGAACGAACCCATTTACAATCTCCCTATTCTAGCTTATGCTACTCAAAGCAATGTCTAAAACTTTGTCTTTTAAGCACTTCTTGTGTTTATTTGCCTCTTCACAATAAATCGCTTACTGTATTCCTCATTTCTAAGTCGCTTTGGATAAAAGAGTCTGCAAAATTAATAAATGTAAATGTCCTGTGAAGTGGATCATAAAATGTGCATGAAATTGTCTTTTCGGGTATAATTTTAGCTTGACATTTTATGCCATTGTATGATTTCAAATTCAAAGTCAAACTTTTATTAGTTTATACTTGGTTGGGTTTCTTCTTTTTGTGATTTTTCTCTACACATTCTGATACGCTGAAGTGGCACATTTCTTTCTGGTTATAATTATTCCAAGACCACACCTGAATTTAAGTTTTTATTCATCGATCGCCAGTGTCTGTCTTACACTAAAATCTCGTCAGACCTGCTCATTTATACATTAAAAAAAAAAAAGCATTTAATAAGCCTGGGTTTGATTGGCCAATCAGGTTTCACTCTGTTAATCCTCAATCAAACCTATCACATATTTCAGTACAAGTGCATTATACAAACACAGTAGAAAGAAACATTACATTTATCAGCTACTCACAAAGACAGGAAAAGTTTTTTGCTTACATTTTCAAAACATCATGTAAATAAAGGCCACGTCCCAATGTACATTCTTAACATAATTAATTAGGAGTGAAAATGCTCCTTTTTTTGCTTCCTAAATTCTCTTTGAGCATTATCCTAACTCGCCATATTGGTTTAGTGACGTCATTATGAAAACCCGAATATGGACCATTACCTAACCTTTGCTACTACTATAATCAATACATATTTCTACGATGAAAGAATATACTGAACATTACAAACTGCCAGCTCTGATAATTATTAGTTAGAAGTGTTTCTCAGTTTGGGTGCATTGCGTCTCGTAGTGTATCCAGGATTGCCTGAAGCTCCTCTGTTGTCTCCTTTATTTTTGTGACAAATGTCATGGTCTCAGACTTCAGCTCTTCTGCTTGTTGAGTGTCTGTGGGCAGCAGATCTGCTGTGTCGCTGTTATCTGGCGTCTTCTCATTCGACCCAGTGGTTTGGTTGCTGGTGGATTCTGATTCTCGTTGACTCTCTCTTAAAGCGTAATCTTGGCGGAGTTTGTGGATTTCTCTGGAGTCGAGAAAAACAAAGAAGACGTCAACAGCTACAAAAAGTGCAGATTAAACTCCTGTAGCCGCTTCAGCCACACGGACGACTCTCACAGCCTGAGCTGCAACTTTCCCAACATTTACAACTTCAATTAAACGGAGAAGCTCTGGAATTCCTCCTAGTCCTCGTCCAAGTCGAGCTCCAGCACTCGTTCCAGCTTGTGCATTGGGAAACGATCCATTGCTTGTGGAAAACTCTTTTTCTAAATTTTCCACTGCTATTTGGATGTTTTGGATGCAGCAAATTGTGGAGGTAATTTTTTCTTGGAACTCTGTTATCATCATTTTGATCTTCTGTCGGTTTGTTTGCTGGTTAACCATGTTTGTTATGTTGCTCACACCAGATGCTACTCCACCAGCTACAGCTACACCGATTCCCACTCCTGTTACTATCAGAGAAGCTCCGAGAGTGAACGGAGCCAGAATAAGCCCAACTACAGATGTGATTCCTCCAGCCAATCCCACTACACCTCCTGTCAGACTGCTGACGGTTGTGTTGAAGTGGACCATCTCCAAACCATCTGCCAACTCTCTCAGTACATCTAGAGTCTTGTAAAGCTCTCTAATAGTTTGTATGCTCTGAAAAAATATATAAAATCTCAGTTCATTTGGTTAAAATCCATGCCAATAAATGTTATATTGTTATAATGCACAAATACACTGTTATTATTTCATAAAACCTGTTTTTGTATAGTAAAATGTAAATATGCTTTATAGCATTGAAACTGCAATATGAACACAACATGTGCAGAACAAAATTTAGAACAAAAACCTTTTCCATATACTGTAGGCCTACATATAAAGTGACTAAACACAAAAGTTGTCCATTGGATTTGTATGCTATTGTATTTGTTTCTATAAATCATGTGAAGACATTCAGTAGCTTTCAAATTAATATCTGGAGTATATTAGATGCACACCAGAAGAGACAAGTACTGTGTTCCTTAAATTTTCAAACGTATCATAAATTGGAAAGATTGGATTATTATATATCTTATTATATTGTATAGATTATTGATACATTATACAGAACATATAATCCTACAGATATGTTCACTTAGGGTAATTGTTTCTTTTTATAAACAATATTTTGGTTAATAAACCAGCTAAAATAATTGCATTTATTGTATTGGTTTGAAAATGTGATGAAAGGTTGATTGATTTGTCTCAATAAGAGTAAAGACCCATTCACACCAAGGACGATAACTATAAAGATATAGTTTTAAATATTAAAGAATAACAGATAACAACACAGAGAAACAATATCAGCCTGTCATCTTCGAGGATTCAAAAAACGAGCCAATGCACATTGGCGTGTGAGATTTGCATCTTGCGCTCCACCTCGCAGCGCGGGTATAAATACGGAAGCGAATGCACACACCACTCGTCTTTGTCTCTGAAGAGTGTTGACATGTTTTCAACGAGCGAGTGTATCGGTGCTTCTTCCGGAAGTCTCTCCCAGTGCTGGTGTGTTACAGCGCGAGTGCAGCGGTGATCACGATCCCGCTGAGCTCTCAACTGCTGTTTTAACAGCATTCTTTGTGTTTGTTTGTTCTGACGGTTGATTAGAGGGCGAAGAGGGTGAGTGCTTCACTGGTACAGGCTGCCCCATCTCCTGTCAGTGTTGCCGCGGTCATTCCCCTGTGTGCTCCGGCACTGGTTGAGAGCACTATTTCCTGAAAGAGAAACAAGGGTGTATCTGCCTCTTTTTCAAGTTGCCATTCCACCCGTGCGTTTCTGGATGCGGTCGTTCCCTGTCCCCAGCTGACGGTCACAATAGATGCATCACATTTACAGCACGCTGAAGCAGCTTTTGTGGATGGTTCATGTTCCCATTGCGGGAACATGACTATCTTGTGTTGAGATCGAGACTCGCCTTCATTCTTGAAAGTGGAGTCCCCATTCCCGTGCCCAGCTCTAGCGCCCCCCTCTGGCCAATCCCAGAGGAGACCTACTGTGCTGTGTGTGAAAAAACATACTTTTTCAGAGGCTCCTAGGGCATAACCCTCAACCCGTGGTCAGACCTTTCGTTTCTCTGGGCCGGAGTGCTCCTAGAACAAGTGTCCAGGTATGCTGTGGTCTCCACAGATGCCTCCAACACCAGCTGGGGGGCCATGTACAACGGGCATGCAGTAGCGGGGGTCTAGGCGGGATATAAGTGAGCACATTTTACTGGTGCAAAGACGAGTATGTGTATTTGTAAATTTTACAACATATGCAAATGCTTTTTATCACTTGATTAAAAGCACCATCATTACTAGTAAATCGTGTTACATATATGTATAAGCCTATAGGCACTGCTGTACAGACACTTAGAGGTTTATTTAAAAATGCAAAGCTTTGAGAATCAAAATAAAGTTCTGTAAACACTTGTATTTTTACAACACTGTAAATGTGTCCCATCGGATAATCAAAAGTTCTACACACACTTGTGGTCTTCATGACCTCTTGAACACTTGGGCCAAACACAAGGAGAATGTCCTGCAAGTGTAGCAGGAGTGCATTAACTTGCTATGACCATTTTTGGGTTTTCCTCATTCTTTCTGTCCGCCAGTGACACACTTTGCTTCTTCCCAGTCTGCATGCGCATTCACAGCGGTGGGTCACGCAAGTTTACATGCTGATTTATTAAGGCCGTAATCTTGTAAATGATTGTTTCATACGTTATACTGTTGTAATTGTGAATTCAAGTCCCTCTGTGATGAACACATGTATGTTTTATTAATTATTTTCTTTCTTTAAGTGGTTTTCTTTACGTTGATTTTATCCTTTATCTTTCTCAGCATCGTTCATTACTGCTCTAAGGGCTGCACGAGTCCTCATTATCTGTTTTTACTACAGATGTTATAAATGGAGGATTTGATGGGACAAATTTCTGCATTTAAGAGTGATTCTGAGTAGACAAAACACAGATAACACACCGACACCGCTACACACGTAGACAAATGGTGAAGTGCAAAGATCGCAAGAATGGAACGGGCATTTATGTCAAGATGAACAGGGATGAAACACGAGTTACGAGCAATATCTTTACAGCAGCTGTTTAGTTGTGAATGTTCAAATGCAAATTGTAAATGTTCATATAATTTTTTGATTAAGGTTCATATTAATATAGACTAATACTGACACAGATGTCAATATACAAATATAGAGAAACAGAGGTAGACAAACACAAATAAGGAGGAAGTAAAATATGAAAATTAGTTTTAGATTAATACACAAATGATGTGATGAGCTGAATGAGGGATGAGAGCAGATATAATAATAGCGTAGTGTAAATCTGCAGACAGAAACATCAGACTCAGGACAGAAACACACGACCTCTAAAGTAAGAACATGTTCATTCTTCAAACACAATTACACTTTCAGATGTTAATATTGTCTGAATGATTATGTGCAGTGAATTCATGCTGCTGTTGAGATACTAAATGAAATTGTCATATTTTACTCCAAAATTAATCTGGGAATGTTTGTTGTCTGAGTTTTTCTATGTGTTTTTCCTCAGAAATGGACCAAACTCTATATCTGATTCTTCTTCTCATTGGTGAGTGTGTTTGGTGTATTATTTATGGTTTATAGTTTCATCAGGTTTGACCCTGTTATGAAAAGCATTAAATCAAACGCTCTCTTTCACAGCTCTCTGCTCCGTATCTGAATGTGTTCAGCGTCAGTATCACTTTATAAACGTGTTGAAGACCTGGACTGAAGCTCAGAGATTCTGCAGAGAGAATTACACAGATCTGGCCACCGTTAACAACATGAACGACATGAACGAGCTGAAGAAGAGTGTGAATGATGGAGGTGATCAGGATGTCTGGATTGGGCTGAAGAGGAGATGGCAGTGGTCTTCAGGTGAACCTGCGCTCTCTGAACTGGAGACCTGGACAACCTGATGGCAGAGTTGAGTGTGCTATGATGAGAAATGGAGAATGGCATGATTGGTCGTGTAGTAACAGCCTGACTTTCATCTGTAATTCATCTAACAGTAAGTGCAGCTCCATACAATCACAATAAACATTTATTTATAAAAGATACACCATAAACTGTACTGTAAAATCTAATTAGTTAGACTTACTTCGGGGTCTTTTTAACCCGCAAATGACTTTTGCTCAAATAATAAAAAAAAATGTTCTTGTAAATTTTTGTCCAAATGGTATGAAAATTTCTACGGCTCTCAACACTTCCTAGATCTGCAAAAAAAAAAAAAAAAAAAAAAAAAAAAAAAAAAAAAAAATTGGGCATGTTATTATGTTAGCGTGAAAAAAATAGTGACACTTTTGGGGTCCCTGGAGACCCCGCAATGTAAATATACAAAATTCATCATCAAAATCAGAAACAACGCAGAACACATAGACAGAAATAAAGTGGCACACTTCCAACAATGCAAAAAACATCCACAATGCAAAATTATCATGCTCACATGCACACACACACACACACACACACACACATACACACACACACACATACACATACAGAGAGAGAGATGGAGAGAGAAAGAGACAAAAGTTACTGCATTAATTGCTCATTTGTTATGCTCATAAGTTCATTGCATTTTGATGTTCATGTCATGTATTTGTACTCAATATATAATATAACTGTACATATCTGTTCTGTTACAGTTAGTAACTGAAGTGTAGATCAAATTTGTACAATTATATGAAAAAAAAGAAGATTGAAATAAATGATAAACTCTAAACATTCAACTTTTATCTTTTTCAGGTTTGATTCTAATCATAATGTAACATTATTGAAAAAAAAAAAATTCAGTACAAAAAATGCTAAACTTTGATTTGATTTAATTTTTATTGTTAGAATTGTGATTTCACAATATTTAGATATTAATCCAACTGGAAAAACTTGTGAAAAGATATCTTTCAGTTAGTCAAATAGCATATAGTGGAGCTCTATAGCCATCTAGTGGCTAAAATTATATTTTTTTTACTTTTAAAACTACATTTTACAAAATATGGCCAAAATTTTTACACTAATCCATGTAAAATTATCCATGTTATCCCCATGAATGAAAGTTAGAAATATGGGTCTTTTATAAAGTGACTTTTACATAAAATGCTGTTTTTTGAAAAGCCTATTTAAATAAATATTTATTTATAAAAAAAATAAATATATCATAAATCCTCCAAAACTGCACAAATGTCGAGTAAAAACATTAATAAACAGAGTAAAATTACATTTGTAAAAAAAAAAAAAAAAAAAAAAAAACCCTATTATTCTGTTACAAAATTAAATGTTATTGTCTGAAGATAACTAGTGTCGGCCCAAATGAAGATAATCAGAGAGTTAAAAGCATGCAAACCAATTGCCTTAAAAAAACAACAACAACGACATTGAACTCCTGAGGTTGTACTTGATGCTGTTGTGGTTGAGCGAGTCCTCTCTCTCCTGAGTGAGCACATGGCTGGTTGTGAGTTGAGGCCTGTTGCCCTGGGGCCTGCTGAGGCCACGCTGGACAGCACGGCACCCTGAACGTACCGAGAAGCCAAGAGTTGATCGTTGCCCATTCAGTGATGGTAAGGTTGCAGTTCCCTTTCGTGGTCACTCCGAGTTACGTCGGATGACGACGATTGGGGTTTCGCTTAGAAAGCCTGTCATCTTCGAGTATATAAAACGAGCCAATGGCAATGAAATGCCATGGGTCTGCGGAATTTGCATAGCGTATCTCCGCCCCACGCAGGGGGTATATAAGGAAGTACGCCGGCAACATGCAGATATGTTTTCGCTTCGGAGCCAAGAGTTTTCTTCACTCCTATAAGCCATTCTGTATCATCTTCACTCTACGAGACGAGCGGCTCTTCAGTGTGTTTGTGTGATGGCGTGTTCCAGCGAGATCGCATTGCCTGCTGCTGATCTGTGCAGTGATCTGCCGACAGTGAGTGTGTTTCTCCCTGGGCGCTTCAGCACTCTGCTGAGCTTTTCCTCTCTCTAAAAGAGCTGCACGCGGCACGTCTTTTCAAGACGGTTCGCCCGTGTATTACTGGATGTGGGCGCGTGACTCAGCTGTTTAACGGTCGCGAGCGCTGTTTTGCGTGTTGGGCTTAATCACGCTCGGCAGCGCTCGTGGATGAGTCATGTTTTCATTGCGGGAACATGACCATCGCGATGTTTATAGATCGAGACTCAATGATCTCTGTGTGAGAGTCCCCTCTGCCACACCCCAATCTATCTCTTCCTATCCAGAGCTGATGGCCATGCTTTCCCGGGCAGCTGAAAGCATCGGTTGGAGTGGCGTCCTCCCCCCGAGCGCTGTAGGCTTCCCGGATGTGCATCAGGACGCCTCCGGCCCGCGGGAGTCCACGTGACTTTCGCGGCCTGCGGGCGTCCTCCGCCTTCGCTGCCCTTGATCGTGAGGCGATCTTGGTCTGTATGTTCTCTGTCACTATTGTGACACAGGCATGCAGTCCTGTGTGTCGCCTTCGCCTTCGAGGCAGTGCTGACTCTGGAGTTCTGTCAGAACCGGCCGCAGTGGAACGCTGGTCCTTCCCTGGCCAACACTGACAGAATGCGGAAACTCGACCACGCCCCCTTGCTGGGACGCTATGCCTCCCATGCCCGGCCTGGTCGTTCCGCCGCGCACACTACTGACCTCGCTCTCGGGCGACATCGGTACCTGCATGATCCTGGGTCAGGTGGTGTCCACTAGAGTGGTCCAGACATGGGCTTAGCCAGGTTGATTTGAGAGGGTCTGGGAATTAATTTTCTCAGCTCCCCCATGTCCCAGGCTGGGCTCTTCGGCGGGATGGCTTCGGCCACCAGAAGCAGACTCAGGTCCGTCAGCACTGATGGTCATCCATCCGTGTGGTCTCCTTAGTTTGCTTCCCACCAAGGCCACCTCCATGCGGCTCCTCCCCTCAGGCCTTCACCGGCCCTGAGCAGGAGGATGTCACAGGAGGGCGGCGCTGCCAGTCTCCGCCCCTTGGACTGCCACACCAGTCTAAGCAGCACTCTTGAGACGGGCAGCTTGGTCGGCGGGGTGGTTGAGGACTGCGCCCAACAGTTTTCGATCTCTCCAGAAACGGACTGAGGCTTCTGCACTGACGGTCATCCGTCCGTGTGGCCTCCTTAGTCTATTTCCCGCCGACGCCACCTCCATGCGGCTCCTCCCCTTGAGCCTTCACCGGCCCGAGCATGAGGAGTTCGCTGGAGGCTGGCACCGCCTGTCTCTGCCCCTTAGCCGACTAACACCTGGTTAAGCAGCACTCCTGAGATGGGCGGCTTAGAGTTAGGGCTCAGTTCTTTCTGGAGCTGGTAGCAGGACCACTCCTTCCCCCGGTGGAGGGCTTGGGGAGAATCTCATTCAAAAAGAACTGATGCTCTTTCTCTGAGCCCCAAGAGGCTGTGGATGACAGCACGCGCCGCCCACGGGCCACGCTCCTCTCATCCCCCTCTGTCGCCAGACCCCTGCCAGAGCACGCCCCCGTGGGACGCGCGCCCTCCCCTGGCCTCCTCTGGTAGGACGCGGTTAATGACCGTGCCCCCGCACAGGGCCGCTATGCCACCCTCGCCGGTGCCGGTCATTCCGCCTCGCTGCCCCACCGACGGTACGTCTGTGGTTCGTATGACCCCGCTGGTGCACTTTCTGGAGGCCTGGCTAGAGCTTCCCAGACTGTCCCGCTGGGTCGCGTGAACCATCAGATTCGGCTACGCGATTCAGTTCGCGATATCTCCTCCCCGCTTCAGGGGAGTCCGCTTCACTATGGTCGGTGGCAATGCCCCTGTCATGAGAGCGGAGGTCGCCACCCTACTGGCGAAGGGTACGATCGAGATTGTCCCTCCAGCCGAGATGAAGTCCGGCTTCTACAGCCCTTACTTCATTGTACCCAAGAAGTCCGGTGGGTTACGGCCAATCCTCGACCTGCGCGTCTTGAACCGCTCCCTTCACAGGCTGCCGTTCAAGATGCTAACGGCCAAACACATCCTCCAGTGTGTGCGGCCGCAGGATTGGTTTGCAGCGATCGACCTGAAGGACGCCTACTTCCATGTCTCCATTTTACCTCGACACAGACCGTTTCTTCGGTTTGCTTTCGAGGGGCGGGCATACCAGTACGCGGTTCTCCCTTTCGGGCTAGCCCTGTCTCCTCGCGTCTTTACGAAGGTCGTCGAGGCAGCCCTTGTTCCCCTCCGGGAACACGGGGTTCGCATCCTGAACTATCTCGACGACTGGCTGATCCTAGCTCACTCTCGAGACCAGGTTTGCGAACACAGGGACCTAGTGCTCCGGCACCTAGTGTAACGGAGGCCAGCTGGTAGTTGCTGTGCGAGTAAACCTCACTCCTCTGATCTCAATAGGCGCTCTAGCGACAGACGCTAGAGGCTGCAGCCTTTAGCCTCCTTGCTAGAGCGCCTGACTCTCATGCCGGAGACCCGGGTTCGAGACCCGCATGGAGCGGGGTGTGAAGGACCCGGTGACAGGGGTTACACTAGCTCGTCTGGGCCTTCGGGTCAACTGGGAGAAGAGCAAACTCTGCCCCGCGCAGAGGATCTCTTTTCTCGGTATGGAGATCGACTCGGTCGCCATGTGCGCGCAGCTTACGAGCGAGCGCGCACAGTCACTGCTGACTTGTCTTCGTCAGTTCGAGGGCAAGAGTGCGGTTCCACTGAAACTTTTTCAGAGGCTCCTGGGGCATATGGCATCCGCAGCCGCAGTAACGCCGCTGGGATTGCTTCATATGAGACCGCTTCAGCTTTGGCTTTGCGATCGAGTCCCGAGGTGGGCATGGCTACACGGCACGCTCAGAGTCCCAGTGACTCCAGCCTGCCGTCAGACCTTCACCCCATGGACGACCGTCAAGTTTCTACGGGCCGGAGTGCCCCTAGAACGAGTTTCCCGGCATGTTGTTGTATCAACAGATGCCTCCACCACGGGCTGGGGCGCCATGTGCAATGGACATGCTGCCGCGGGCTCCTGGACAGGACCCCAGCGCCTTTGGCATGTCAATTGCCTCGAGTTGCTGGCTGTGCGTCTCGCCCTGCACTGCTTCCATGCGCTGCTCAAGGGTCAGCACGTACTAGTCCGATCAGACAATACCGCGACAGTAGCGTACATCAACCGTCAAGGTGGTCTACGCTCCCGCCGTATGTCGCAACTCGCTCGCCACCTCCTCATATGGAGTCAGAAGCATCTGAGGTCGCTTCGAGCCATTTATATCCCGGGAGACCTGAACCAGGCAGCCGACGAACTGTCTCGGCTTCGGCCTCTCGCTGGAGAATGGAGACTCCATCCCCAGTCGGTCCAGCTGATTTGGGATCAGTTCGGGGACGCACAGGTAGACCTGTTTGCCTCCCACGACTCGTCCCACTGCGACCTGTATTATTCCCTGACCGAGGGCACGCTCGGCACGGATGCACTGGCGCACAGCTGGCCGCGGGGCCTACGCAAGTATGCGTTTCCCCCAGTGAGCCTTCTTGCGCAGACCTTGCGCAAGATCAGGGAGGACGAGGAGCAGGTCGTTTTGGTTGCCCCGTATTGGCACAACCGGACCTGGTTCTCCGAACTAGTACTCCTCGCGACAGCACCTCCCTGGCCAATTCCTCTGAGGAAGGACCTCCTTTCTCAGGGACGGGGCACCCTTTGGCACCCTTGTCCCGATCTTTGGAACCTCAACGTGTGGCTCCTGGACGGGACGAGGCAGGTTTGAGTACCCTACCACCTGTGGTGGTGGCTACCATCACTTCCGCTAGAGCATCGTCCACGAGACATCTCTATGCGTTGAAGTGGAACCTCTTCGTCAACTGGTGTTCTTCTAAACATCAAGAACCCACGAAATGCCAGATCAGTGTCGTGCTTTCCTTCCTGCAAGAAGGGTTGGAGCGAAGGCTGTCTCCCTCCACCCTGAAAGTGTATGTTGCCGCTATTGCCGCACATCACGACGCAGTTGATGGTAAGTGTCTGGGAAAGCACGACCTGATCATCAGGTCCCTGAGGGGAGCGAGAAGACTGAATCCTCCTCGTCCTCCCCTCGTACCCTCTTGGGACCTCTCAGTGGTTCTAACTGCCCTGCAGAGTGCTCCATTTGAGCCTTTGCAATCAGTAGAGCTTAAGTTCCTGTCTATGAAGACAGCGCTCCTGGTTGCATTGGCCTCCATCAAGAGGGTAGGGGACCTGCAGGCATTTTCGGTTGACGAAGCGTGCCTGGAATTCGGGCCGGCTAACTCTCACGTGATCCTGAGACCCCGGCCTGGATACGTGCCCAAGGTTCCTACCACACCCTTTCGAGACCAGGTAGTGAACCTGCAAGCGCTGCCCTTGGAGGAGGCAGACCCAGCCTTGGCACTGCTCTGTCCAGTACGCGCCCTTCGTGCTTACGTAGACAGAACGCAGTGTTTCAGGACCTCAGACCAGCTCTTTGTCTGTTATGGTGGGAAGCTGAAGGGAAAGGCTCTCTCAAAGCAAAGGTTATCTCACTGGATAGTGGATACCATTGCTTTGGCATACCAGCAGCAAGGTCGTCAATGCCCCCTTGGTGTGAAAGCCCACTCCACTCGTAGTGTGGCTTCCTCTTGGGCTCTAGCGCATGGCGCCTCGCTAACAGACATTTGTAGAGCTGCAGGCTGGGCGACACCCAACACATTTGCGAGATTCTATAATCTCCGAGTAGAGCCAGTTTCTTCCCATGTACTCGCTTCAACCAGCCGGTACTAGATTCTGCTAAGGTGTCTTCGCTTGCTCGCCATTCCTCTTCACGGACGGGATACGTGCGATTATCTTCTCAGGTGAGTCTGATAAGCTCTGAGTTTCCTCCAGCACTGGTTACGTCAACGCCTGAGTTATGCCAATCTGCCATAACGCAGCTTTTGCGCTTGACTAGGTGTCTCCATGTGCATGGTCCCCCCTCTGGGCGACCCCCACATGTGTATTCCACTGTAAGTCTCTTTTGAGCGTGTGTCTTTCCCTTGGCAAGCCACCTTGCCACCCCTGGGGTTTAAATATTCCACCTGCGGCTGGACACCTCAGTGATACTCCATATGCATCCCTCTGGATCATATGTGTCTCTCAAGTCCCCCCCTTAATGGTTGGGTGTAATTGCATATTTCTCCTGAGATATGCTTCCCAGTGTACCTTGGTATTCCTGTGTTAGGTAGGACTCCTTCGTTCGTGCTAGTCTCACAACAGGGAGCTCAGACTTACGCAGGGCACTGGATGACAGCCGAGGTGGCGTGATTAGACTGGAACCCCAATCGTCGTCATCCGACGTAACTCGGAGTGACCACGAAAGGGAACGTCTCGGTTACGGATGTAACCCTCGTTCCCTGAGTAGGGAACGGAGACGTTACGTCTTCCTGCCACTTCCGCTGTACCGCTGGGAACGCCTGAGTTCAGTCTCGGCTCCTCAGCGAAGACATATCTGCATGTTGCCGGCGTACTTCCTTATATACCCCCTGCGTGGGGCGGAGATACGCTATGCAAATTCCGCAGACCCATGGCATTTCATTGCCATTGGCTCGTTTTATATACTCGAAGATGACAGGCTTTCTAAGCGAAACCCCAATCGTCGTCATCCGACGTAACGTCTCCGTTCCCTACTCAGGGAACGAGGGTTACATCCGTAACCGAGACGTTTTCTTATGAGTTGGATTGAAGAAAATACAGTCTGACTCCTTTGGGAGAGTGAAAGGATAGCAGGCGGTGGTCACAGCCTGGGGTGGGCGGTCCCCACAGACATCAACCCGAAGAAGCAGCAGTAGAGAGCCAGAAGAGAAGAGAGAGAGTCACTGTGGATTTGTCTCTAATAAAGCCTGAGAAAGGCCCAACCTCTCCGGGTTTGCTTGACCAATGAGAAGGGTGGAATTTCCAAGCGGGAAGATTCCTCTGTGGCTCATTTATGAATCTTTGTTTTAAGCGTGCTCATTTGCATGTGCAGCTGGATTGGTTGCTGATGAAGAAACTAAGAAAGATTCTTGTAATACTAATATGTTGCGCAGCTATCGGCATGTACACAATCATTTCGATCTTCAAAGTACAAATTTATAGAGACCAAACATGGTATAGGTGAGGTTACATTGACCATTGGTTCTATCATAAAATACACAGTATCAAAAAAATAATAATAATCGCGGGTGAAAAGGTACTAATATTTTATCAGATGTGCTCAGATATGTTAAGTTCTGGGTACGAATTGCTGTTTTGTGTTCAGCTATCCTTAATTTAAGTTGACGTTTTGTTTGACCTATGTACACCAGTCTGGTAGCTGATAGCTGAACACAAAACAGCAATTCGTACCCAGAACTTAACATATGCCATGGCGAGGCACTATAAGCAGGCTAATCATGGTTCCCCTGCATCATTGAAGTTTTGGGGAATCGAGAAAATCACACCCCCCAATCACACCACTTAACACTCGAGAACCTTTAGGTCTAAATGAAGAATTGAGTTTAACATGCTTTCTCTAAACACTTAAGCATATTAAAATACAGTACCTAAGATGAATATACTTTTAATCCCATTGTATTGTGAACTGTTTTTTTTTTTTTTTTTTTGATCTGTATGTGGGTACTTGCCCTTTAATGATTGATGTGTGAGTGTGACACCTTGGTTTAGAGGTGTGTATTTTTGGGTGGCCAACGCCCCCTTAATCACACCTGTTGATGATCTTTATTAATGGCTTTATTGCTCATTCTCTCCAAGGACTCTGATGAAGATGTAACATTACATCGAAACGTTAGTCATTTATTGTTATGCACCTTAAATAAATATTTTTAATTAGTAGACATCTGTGCTGCACCGGCGATTCCTTTTGTCTGGTTGTATTGTCCTGCCCTGGTTGCACCGGATTGTTTGTGGATTACAGAAGCGCAGAGAACCTTCTCTTTGATTGACAAAATAATTAATCAGAATACCTAGCAAAAGTTGCTCCTGCTCCTAGCTCATGGACAGCTCCTGCTCACACTCTCCGTCTCTGCAAGTTTCGGAAGGGAATGATTCAGATTTCTCTTGGCACAGCTGCTAGAAGACAGACGGGTTGCTCACGTCACATCTACGTCGTCAAGCTCAGTGTGAGTCTGTGCAGTACGCTCAGCCATCAGGAAGTCAGAGCTTCTAATTGACTTCACTTTTCTCCATTGAATCCAATGTGGAAAATTGTGTGGAATAAATCCGCTGTGTCCATTTATTATACTGTCTATGGTAAAAACGCAAAAGTCTGCTAGACAGTGAAGGTTGTATGCAGGCGCGCGGACTTGGTGTTGTTGTGTGGCAGTACTTCACATTGCCCGCAGATTTCCCGCCCATAACGCTCGTCTAGAATAAAAAGTGATAACGCAATGCCGCTTTTGCGTTTTCTCTTCAGATCGTTTCCGTGTAAACATAGCCTTAAAGTCTGTTTTTGTCTTCCCCATTGTCTCTGGCTCGACCACGTGACCACATTTATAACAGCAATAAAACCAACTTATCTGATCGTGGTCATGGTAACTAAGACCTTCTTGCCCTTGTTGGGGGGATGGGACCACAGATCCCAGAGTGAGTTTTAAATATTATTTGTTAAACTATAACAAATACTTGTGTCTGATTTGTCTCAGTCGTTACACACACACACACAGTATTAACTTATAAACTAAAGGTGGGGTAGGTCATTTCAGAGAGGCTAGCAGTATCAAGCTAGCTTTGAAAGCATGAGATCCAGATCAGGTAGGCTAGTTTTTCATTTGCATATCTTAAGTGTAGAAAAATATATAAATCCAGAGGTTTTGTAGACAAATGTGCAAATGTTGTTATAAAATGTGTATTATAAAAAAAATGCTTAAAAAGAACAATATGTGAACTTTATGTAAACTGATAAACTGTTTGCAGATATTCTCTTTGTCAAGTATCCTAGGTCAATTTGATTTTAAGCCAGATTACAAAACTACCACAAACATGATAATTTGGGTAAATTAATTGACTCACTGTATTCAAATGAGTAAAACAGAGAAGTATTATTACTCACATCATCATTATGCCTCCTTTTGAAAATGGCACTAAATTAAGCTGCCTTTACATGATAAAATGCTGAAATGTTTAATCTTCAATCATGGAGGTCTGCGCAATCAGGCCGTTTTGTCTATGGTGCACACTAGGGATGTTTGGGGATATCTGCACAATTATAAGCATAATGAGTCTGTAAAAGCGGATTGAGTTTATCTGTTCGGCGTGATGACGTTTAATCTCCGACAGCCTCTGTAATCCCTTTTAGCCACTTGTTAGCAACAGCCTTTTTTAAGACATGTAACAGCTTCAAAAAAATCACGAGTGGCGTAATATTGATGTATTTTATGTCGTAGAATAAAACGTGAAAGTGTCTTGAGCTTGTGTTCACCACAGACCTTATTTCAGCCATTTAACCAAAATCCCATTCAAAAAACCCATTGACTTCGGGACGATGGAACCAGTAGCTCTTTTCATGTTTTGCTTTTGGATTCATTATAAAATAGCTTTAATAACAAATTATTAATGCTAGTAAATAATGCATGAAATACTTAATGTAAAAAAAAAAAATGTAATCCGATTTTCAAACATTGCTAAAGGACACATGTGGAAAAAAAAAAAATGGATAAAAAAATTATCTTAAAAGCTTCTAAAATTATCCAGAGAACACAGATCTGTTTTCTTCTTCTGGTCTATTAGTCTGCATTCACACTACAGCACTTAATGCACTTAATGCACAGGTCTAGTTTGACAAATGTTTTGTCCCGTCCATTGCTACGGTTATCACTGTCAATCACAGCAATTTCAGGAGTGACTGAGGAACAGTGTAACGGATTCACTCATGTAATTATATATTTTTTTCTCTGCAATTTGGTGTGCAGTTTTCATACTCTATGCTTTGCATATCTTGTTATATAAAGTCCATTCCATTTCTGGCCTCGCTCCTGGTGTGTGTGTGTGTGTGTGTGTGTGTGTGTGTGTGTGTGTGTGTGTGTGTGTGTGTGTGTGTGTGTGTGTGCTTGCGTGTGTGCGTGTGTGTGCGTGCATGCATGTGCTTGCGTGTGTGCACGTGTGTGTGTGTTTTAAGTTTCCTTGGAAATACTTCCATATTAATTGCAATTTTTTCCTTACAAATTATATTATCAGCATAACAATTTGAGTAATGTAACTGTAAAATATAATAATGTAATTATTGTATGTAATTTATGTAATTTGTTAGTGAATGTAGAGCAGACTGTGGATAAATGTCACACTTTGTGAGTCAATTTCTGTATAGAAAATATTTTTCTGAAAAAAAAGTCCAGTTCATTGTCACGGGTGACAAAATGCTGGGAAAAGCGGAACCTTTGTTTTCTTTTCATGTTCCCCGAGGGGAATTATTTTGGTGTAACGCCTCACTCCGGTTCCGGGTAATTGTCCAAACTAATTACCGCCGATGCACGACAGGTGTGAGGCAGAGAGGAGCGGTGTTTACACAGGCTTTCCGCTTCACAAGAGGAGGATAAAAGAGCCACTCGAAGTCGAGTTGAAGTCAAGGTTGGAACTGGTAAAAGTCAATCGGTGTTGAAGCGAGGCTTCTGATCAGCCCTACTGTGTGAGTGATTTGCAGTTGTTTGCCTTACCTGATGCACGTCGAATTAATGCTGTGGATTTGTAGTGAACACGTGTGCTGTGTGCTATGCTGAGAAGAGTCTTCCAACGCCTGCTTTCATTCTTGTGAGATGATCTACTGGTCTCCATCTAAATCCCAGAACGATACAACTGAACTGGTGAAGTAATGCTTTGTATTGTCCTCTCTTCCACTGAATATTGTCGTGAAGTAATTCCTCATTGAAGGCTCCTGTTAATCCTCTCCCTCTCTCTGAAAGTATAAGTCTCGTGAAGAACCGTATGGCTGCGGAAAAGTCTGAATTGTTATACTTACTGACCGAGCTCTGAAGATGTACAACATCGCTGGTAAAGCTGCCTATCGAGTCTCTCGTTAATGTCTGATGAAAGTGTTTGATGTTAAGAGAAGAAACCTTACCTGTTACCTACCGTCTGAGTCCTGCAGATGTGCAGCAACGCTGTGAAGTGAGTTTTAAAGTCACAATTCCCCTTTCACGTCCTGATAAGAGAAGCTGCTGTTAAGAGAAGAAATCTCACCTGTTACCTACCGTCTGAGTCCTGCAGATGTGCAGCAACGCTGTGAAGTGAGTTTTAAAGTCACAATTCCCCTTTCACGTCCTGATAAGAGAAGTTGCTGTTAAGAGAAGAAATCTCACCTGTTGCCTACCGTCTGAGTCCTGCAGATGTGCAGCAACGCTGTGAAGTGAGTTTTAAAGTCACAATTCCCCTTTCACGTCCTGATAAGAGAAGTTGCTGTTAAGAGAAGAAATCTCACCTGTTACCTACCGTCTGAGTCCTGCAGATGTGCAGCAACGCTGTGAAGTGAGTTTTAAAGTCACAATTCCCCTTTCACGTCCTGATAAGAGAAGCTGCTGTTAAGAGAAGAAATCTCACCTGTTACCTACCGTCTGAGTCCTGCAGATGTGCAGCAACGCTGTGAAGTGAGTTTTAAAGTCACAATTCCCCTTTCACGTCCTGATAAGAGAAGTTGCTGTTAAGAGAAGAAATCTCACCTGTTACCTACCGTCTGAGTCCTGCAGATGTGCAGCAACGCTGTGAAGTGAGTTTTAAAGTCACAATTCCCCTTTCACGTCCTGATAAGAGAAGTTGCTGTTAAGAGAAGAAATCTCACCTGTTACCTACCGTCTGAGTCCTGCAGATGTGCAGCAACGCTGTGAAGTGAGTTTTAAAGTCACAATTCCCCTTTTACGTCCTGATAAGAGAAGCTGCTGTTGAGAGAAGAATGCATTACCTGTGACTTCCCGTTTGAGTCCTGCAGATGTGCAGCAACGCTGCGAAGTAAGCTTTTAGAGTCACTGTCTCCCCATTGTGCCCGACGACGTATCTGATACTGAGAAGAATACATTACCTGTTACTTACTGTCTGAGTCCTGTAGATGTGCAGCAACGCTGTGAAGTAAGCTTTTAGAGTCACTATCGCACTATTGTGCCCCGAAGGCAGTGAAGAATCGATCCAGCGGCTACTCCGGTCAAATAGCCCTAGAAGAGGAGAGTTGCTTATTCTTTTCTCAAGTTGATTGCTATTAAATAAAGATTGTTACTTTTGAACTCAATTACTTGCCTCCTCTTTTGTCCATCTGTTGCGTGCCTGTGGTGTTGGCTCCTCACGGTGGTGTCTGGAGTCAGGGGCGGCTGGTCATCCGAGTCCGCCCCGGCCTGCACCGGTGACACAATTTGGCGTAGTCGGCAGGATTGCCACCGTGAGTTGTAGCGGCCACAGGTACGCGATGGTGGACGAAGAGGCCCCATCAGTTCGCTCGCAAGTAATGCCCATCATGATGGGAGCCCCTTGGGCACAACGCTATAGAGGACCAGGATCGGAGCTGAGTTTTCAGGACTGGAAAGCGCAGACAGAATATCTGGCTGGATTACAAGGACTGAGCGCATCGCAAAAGGTACAGTTTGTGCTAGGATCGTTAGAAGGAGAAGCTAAAAGGGAAGTTCTTGCTGCATCAGAAGCCACGCGGGCCACTGTGAAGAATATCTTTGATTTCTTGTCTGGAGTATATGGAGATTCTACCCCGGTAGCCATCCTTCGTGCCCAGTTCTTTAACTGTCGGCAGGAGCCTCAGCAGACTCTGCGAGCATACTCCCTGAAACTGCGAGAGCAGTTTGGCCGGCTGAAAGGTCGACAAGATCATGGACTGGGAGAAGGAGATGGCTTATTGAGAGACCAGTTTGTTTTGGGGCTGCGTGAAGGACCGGTGCGCCAGGGCATACGGCTCCAGCTTCGACGAGACCCTACTATGTCTTTTGAGGCTCTTCGACAAGAGGCCTTGGCGTTGGAGTCAGATCAGGGAGAGACGACTCGGACACCGGTTCGTGTGGCGGCCAGCAGCGCCACAGTGCCCGCGCCTGTTGAGTCAAGTGAGTGGAAGCAGAAGTTGAGGACAGAATTACTGGAGGATGTTAAGGGACAGATGGCAGAGTTGTCTCGGAATCTTTTGGGTGAGCTTCATCGAGGTCGAGTCGAAGGTGGACCGATGGTGTGAGGAAGATCATATTCAGAGGAGGGGCCAAGACCTGTACGCCGCCCTCCGCGTCCGACGGGCCCCCGGTTTCAGTGGGATCATCAGGGTCGACCCATCTGTATCAATTGTGGAAATCCGGGACACATCAGCCGCCAGTGCGATCGTCGTCGAAGTTCTCAAGGGGGTTTTTAGTCCCACCGGTCACTGTGGGTCAAGTGGCCGGGACCCCTTCAAGAGACCCTTGTTCTGTTCCGGTGATGAGAGACGACTGGGTTGGGCGTTGTCCCACCGTGGAAGTGCAAGTCAATGGAATGAAGATTAATTGTCTGGTCGATACAGGTTCTCAGGTCACATTGTTTTCAGAGAGTCTGGCTCTGGAGTTATTCGCGGATCATCGGCTTCACAGGACGGAAACTTCAAGACTCACATTACGTGGAGCGAATGGATTGGATATCCCTTACACTGGGTACATCGTGGTAGACTTCCTGGTTCGAGGGGTCCTTGTCCACCAGAAGGGTGTTGTCATTGTTCGAGACCACTGCTTGGGTCTCCATCGAGCACTGCTAGGGATGAATGTCATTCTGGATTGCTGGGAAGAGCTGTTTAAAGGCCGACCGGCCCGAACGTCCCCATTAGCAGTAAGGCAGGACTGGGACCAGATCCTGGCCGATTGCCGAAGAGTCCATGCAGCAAATCAGGTGCAGGAGCGGGAAGATATCGGTCGAGTCACCTGCCGGTACGCTCTGTCTGTTCCAGCCCGGAGCGAGGCTGTTCTCTGGGTCCGAGTGCCTGCTGGACCCCGTGAGTCAGGTAACTGTGTCCTGGTAGAGCCCCATGAAGATTGTCAACCCATCGAAGTAGCCCATGGGCTAGCGGTCATACGACGAGGGCGAGTTTCAGTGAAGGTGCGAAACGCCCATCCCTACCCAGTACTCCTTCGTCGACACCAACGTCTGGTTCGAGTTTCATCTGTCCGTCCTGTCCAAGTCCAAGAGCAACAAGATGTCTGTTTCAGGCAGGTGAGCCCTGCGGTAGTAGAAGTTGCCGTCCGTCCAGTGGAGGCCAGTACAGGCCCTGTGAGAGGGGAAATGCCGACCCATTTGATGGGGGAGTCTTTGAAGGGTGAGGACCTGGAAGAAGGACAAGTGTTACAGCTCCAGGAGCTCCTGAAGAGGTGGAAACATGTGTTCTCAACCCATGAGGAAGACTATGGTTGTACAGGAGTGATTAAGCACCAAATATCCACCGGAGAAGCAACACCTAGTCGGGAGCGGTACCGTCCGGTGCCCCCCACTCTCTACACTGAAGTCCGCGCTCTGCTAAAAGGGATGCTAGATGGAGGGATTGTTCGAGAAAGTAGTAGTCCATGGGCAGCCCCGATTGTCTTAGTACGGAAGAAAACGGGAGCCTGGAGATTCTGTGTCGACTACCGCAAGCTCAATAGTGTGACCAAGAAAGATGCATTCCCGTTGCCGCGGATCGAAGATTCCCTCACGAGTTTGACTCAAGCAGCATGGTATTCAACCTTGGATCTGGCCAGCGGATACTGGCAAGTACAGATGGATGACCGCGACAGAGAGAAAACTGCCTTCACCACACCGTTTGGGCTATTCGAGTGGGACCGGATGCCGTTCGGTTTGTGCAACGCCCCCGCGACCTTCCAGCGACTTATGCAGCGGTGCCTGGGAGGGCAACTAGTGGAGTCCACGCTGGTCTATTTGGACGATGTAATCGTTTTTTCCCCTGACTTTCAAACTCACCTGCATCATTTGGAGAATGTCTTTCGGGCCATGGAGAGATATGGGCTAAAGTTGAGGCCAGATAAATGCCAGTTGTTTCGCAAAGAGGTACAGTTCCTGGGACATCGAGTCAGTGCTGCCGGTATATCCCCTGATCCAGAGAAAGTTGCAGCAGTCCAAGGCTGGGAGCCCCCACGAACAGTGAGACAAGTGCGGTCTTTCCTAGGCTTCGTAGGATATTATCGACGATTTATTAAAGGATTCTCTGGGCTTGCTAAGCCATTGAACCAGCTTCTTGCTGGTACTGGACGTTCCCGTGGCAAAGGCTCATCGACAGTGCAATGGGACTCAGCATGTGAAACAGCCTTTCAAAATCTGAAGCAGGAACTTTTGAGGGCCCCTATCCTGGCCTATGCAGACTTCACTCAGCCGTTTCTCCTGTATACCGACGCCAGCAACGCAGGATTGGGGGCGGTACTAGCTCAAGAGCAACAAGGAGTGGAGAAGGTAATTGCTTATGCCAGTCGAAGCTTGCATCCTGCAGAGCGGAACGCAGCAAACTACAGTTCCTTTAAGATAGAGTTACTAGCCATGAAATGGGCCATGGCCGAGAAATTCAAAGACTACCTATGGGGAGCTAAGGTGACTGTGATCACGGACAACAACCCTCTAGTCCATTTGCAGACTGCCAAGTTGGGAGCAGTGGAGCAGCGTTGGGTGGCTCAGCTGGCTAATTATGACTACCGGCTTAAGTATCGACCTGGCAGAGAAAACGCGAATGCTGATGCCTTGTCCAGACTCCCAGCCATTCAGAGAGACGGTCCAACGCACCTCGATATCCCTGGTCAAGAGGATGAATTATTGGTGGCGGTCGTGGAAGCTCCCGGGACCCAGGGGGATGTTCCGTCCAGTTGGGGATGGGACCCCGGACGGTGGAGAAGATTACAGCAGGGAGACGAAGACCTGTGTCAGGTCGCCTCGCATCTCAGGCGAGGATTCGGGCTGCGAGCCGAGGAAAGGCAGGCTCAGACAGTGGGAGTACGACAGCTCCTGAAGCAGCGGAAGAGACTGCGGATCAGAGGAGGGGTAATTTGTCGTTCACTGCGAGATCCAAGAACTCAGGAAACCAGGTATCAAGTGGTGGTTCCAGAGGACCAAGTCCAAGAGCTGTTGACTGCCTATCACACCCATGCTGGCCATCAAGGCCAAGAAAAGACTTTGTCACTGTTGAGGAGGTATTTCTATTGGCCAAAGATGGAGAAGAAAGTTGAAGAGTTTGTTCAGAGTTGTCCACGGTGCACGCTGTTCAAACTCCGGAAGGAACCTCGAGCCCCACTGGTTCCCTTTCGGCCGAAGGCACCTCTGCACATCATAGGGATTGACTTCCTGACCCTAGGGAGACCCGCAGATCGATACCAAAACATCCTGGTAATGACGGATCTGTTTACCAAGTACGCCTGGGCCGTCCCCACAGTAGACCAGACGGCAGTGACTACAGCCAATGCCCTTTGGAAAACGGTAATACAGCCGTTCGGCTGTCCAGAGACCCTCCATTCGGACCAAGGTCCAAATTTTGAGTCCCGAGTCATACAGGAGCTGAGCCAGCTCTATGGTTGTCGAAAAACACACACGACTTCGTATCACCCCCAAGGCAACGGGGGATGTGAAAGATTCAATCAGACCCTGTTGGGGCTATTGGGAACGTTGGAGAGTGAGCAGCAGTGTCAATGGGCCGAGAGCCTCCCTACGTTACTACAAGCCTATAACAATAGCGTGCACAGCATCACCGGGTATGCCCCTTCTTACCTCATGTTTGGGCGTCATCTACATCTACCTGTAGACTTGCTTCTGGGCACCGAGACCACCGAAGGAGAGTACAACACCACGGACTGGGTAAATCGACACCACCAACAATTGCTAAATGCCTACAAGCGAGTTTCAGGCCATTTGAGTGCTGCAGCAGCTAAGAACAAGCGACTGTATGATCGAACTGCCAGAGAAGCCCCTTTACTGCCTGGAGAGCGAGTGCTGGTAAGGGACAACCGACGTCCAGGGAAAGGAAAGCTCCATGATCGTTGGGAATCGACACCATATGTGGTGGAGCACCGGCAGGGGCCTGATGCTCCAGTCTACTCGGTACGGCCTGAGGGAAAGCCGGGACCTATACGAGTACTTCATCGAAATTTGCTCCGTCCATGTCCGAACTATCCACAGCCAGCGGCTGAAACACAGAGTGCGCCGCCTGCCCCCAATGTGCCCATGGTAGGGTGGGCAATAGTCCCAGGGAACCCCGAAGCGGAGGCCCGAGCGGCTTCATCCACGCCACCCCGACGGCCCCAGCGGAACCCTGAAGCGGAGGCCCGAGCGGCTTCACCCACGCCACCCCCGACGGTCCCAGCGGGACAACCAAGGACAGCCGCCTGAGAGATATGGCGAATGGCATTAGAGAAGACCGGTTCTAGGGACTAGAACCGATTGGCAGGGGGGGATGTCACGGGTGACAAAATGCTGGGAAAAGCGGAACCTTTGTTTTCTTTTCATGTTCCCCGAGGGGAATTATTTTGGTGTAACGCCTCACTCCGGTTCTGGGTGTAGCGGAGATATTGTCCAAACTAATTACCGCCGATGCACGACAGGTGTGAGGCAGAGAGGAGCGGTGTTTACACAGGCTTTCCGCTTCACAAGAGGAGGATAAAAGAGCCACTCGAAGTCGAGTTGAAGTCAAGGTTGGAACTGGTAAAAGTCAATCGGTGTTCAAGTGACCAGTTGTTTGGCTGGGTCTCAGTCGTTGTGTTTTGGGGTAGAAGATCTCCTGTTTGAGTGTTTGCATTTGATGCTGTGATCCTGGAAATTTGTGTAAGTGAAGAACTGTTATTGGAGTCTGTCGTTTAGAACTGCTTGTGGAATTCTACTGGATTGAACTGCTGCTTGGATCAGCGCTGGAAGAGGAAGGAACAAAGATAAGTGAATTAATTTCATCATTGAATCGAATGTAAAGCTTGAAGAAAAGACTGTGAATGTGAAATTTACTGTTGAGGAGGACATCTGTTTCAGATACATTGGAGAGGAATTGAGAGTTGAATATTCCCGTTGAAATGCATGGATGAAGCGAGGCTTCTGATCAGCCCTACTGTGTGAGTGATTTGCAGTTGTTTGCCTTACCTGATGCACGTCGAATTAATGCTGTGGATTTGTAGTGAACACGTGTGCTGTGTGCTATGCTGAGAAGAGTCTTCCAACGCCTGCTTTCATTCTTGTGAGATGATCTACTGGTCTCCATCTAAATCCCAGAACGATACAACTGAACTGGTGAAGTAATGCTTTGTATTGTCCTCTCTTCCACTGAATATTGTCGTGAAGTAATTCCTCATTGAAGGCTCCTGTTAATCCTCTCCCTCTCTCTGAAAGTATAAGTCTCGTGAAGAACCGTATGGCTGCGGAAAAGTCTGAATTGTTATACTTACTGACCGAGCTCTGAAGATGTACAACATCGCTGGTAAAGCTGCCTATCGAGTCTCTCGTTAATGTCTGATGAAAGTGTTTGATGTTAAGAGAAGAAACCTTACCTGTTACCTACCGTCTGAGTCCTGCAGATGTGCAGCAACGCTGTGAAGTGAGTTTTAAAGTCACAATTCCCCTTTCACGTCCTGATAAGAGAAGCTGCTGTTAAGAGAAGAAATCTCACCTGTTACCTACCGTCTGAGTCCTGCAGATGTGCAGCAACGCTGTGAAGTGAGTTTTAAAGTCACAATTCCCCTTTCACGTCCTGATAAGAGAAGTTGCTGTTAAGAGAAGAAATCTCACCTGTTACCTACCGTCTGAGTCCTGCAGATGTGCAGCAACGCTGTGAAGTGAGTTTTAAAGTCACAATTCCCCTTTCACGTCCTGATAAGAGAAGTTGCTGTTAAGAGAAGAAATCTCACCTGTTACCTACCGTCTGAGTCCTGCAGATGTGCAGCAACGCTGTGAAGTGAGTTTTAAAGTCACAATTCCCCTTTCACGTCCTGATAAGAGAAGTTGCTGTTAAGAGAATAAATCTCACCTGTTACCTACCGTCTGAGTCCTGCAGATGTGCAGCAACGCTGTGAAGTGAGTTTTAAAGTCACAATTTCCCCTTCATGTCATGATAAGAGAATCTGCTGTTGAGAGAAGAATGCATTACCTGTGACTTCCCGTTTGAGTCCTGCAGATGTGCAGCAACGCTGCGAAGTAAGCTTTTAGAGTCACTGTCTCCCCATTGTGCCCGACGACGTATCTGATACTGAGAAGAATACATTACCTGTTACTTACTGTCTGAGTCCTGTAGATGTGCAGCAACGCTGTGAAGTAAGCTTTTAGAGTCACTATCGCACTATTGTGCCCCGAAGGCAGTGAAGAATCGATCCAGCGGCTACTCCGGTCAAATAGCCCTAGAAGAGGAGAGTTGCTTATTCTTTTCTCAAGTTGATTGCTATTAAATAAAGATTGTTACTTTTGAACTCAATTACTTGCCTCCTCTTTTGTCCATCTGTTGCGTGCCTGTGGTGTTGGCTCCTCACGGTGGTGTCTGGAGTCAGGGGCGGCTGGTCATCCGAGTCCGCCCCGGCCTGCACCGGTGACATCATGTAATGATAGTCAATCAAAACAAAATCAAGCATCAAGATACACTGTAACTATATTAATTTATAAATTACTACTCTACAGTACAAGTATGTTAAATGTTTATATATATATAGATTGCCTCCTTCTTCCCACAACATTGAACCTCATTACAACATGTATGATAACTGATTAAACACTGGATTTGTTGTGTTTCTATACCGCTGTAACATCCAAATCCTTCTATAACAATCCCATAACCTATTTCAATCGAAGATTGTCCTTACCTGCTGGTTAAAGATGTTATAAATGGCTTCAGGGTCCTCGGCGGTGTCCGATCCAGCTCAGTCCGGGGTCCGTTTCACTGGGCTTTTGCTTAGTATTAATATCTTAACTATAACAAAGTAAAGATACTTCTAGGAAAAAATCACTCTGAGACTCTTTTAAAAAGTTTTTCGAATCACCAAAAATGGTTTCGTTTTACTTAAAAAGGATTCAGAATAATACAAAGACAATAAATTCAAAAAGGAAAAAATAACAGAAATGCATATAGGTCTTCACCTCGAATTGCGGCCCCGAGCAACTGGAAACAAAACCTTTTATATGGTTTGATGGGGGGCCGTCTTAAGCATTTAGGGCTGTCCCTTACAATGAAGCAATTCTTAGAAGAATAAAACAATTGATCTGGAATTTTCCATGACCTTAAAGCTGTTATGCAATAAGCATGCGTGTATAGGTTATCTCATCTGCACCACCTACGCTAAAAAGCTTAATATACATTTTGACCGTTACTTGGCCTGCAGGTGTTAAAACCACAGCGCGCTTCTCACCTCATCTCTAACTGTGAGGAGGCATCTTTCCATCTTCTTGAACTGTGTTAAAGGTCAACTAAGCGGGCATAGCCTTAACACCTGTTGTTCCACTGAACTCACTCAGAGAGATCAAAGAAAACCACAAACACTGTGGTTGCAAAGCAAGCTTGCAACATGCATCTAGCATTGCAAGCTTCTTTTGCAAGCAATGACACTTAAACTACAAAGCATTATCACAGGGTAAGTTTGCACTGAGTGTTTCAAATCTCTCCTGTAAACAGTATATTTCACAATTAGGACATTTATACTGATTCTCTAACATAACTCCCCTTACAATACTAAGTAATCTTTTATGCAATTTCTCCATCTGTCTGAGAATCCTCATTATTCGTCGACTTTGATATGTCAGCTCGTTCCGTGGATGTTGGGTCCTTCTTCTTCCTCTTCTCTGTTTTCTTAGCTTTATGAAGTTCTCTGGCGTGGTCTTTCTGGAGTCGTGCAACTAAAAGATCGTCCATAGATATCTCAGTTTTGTCAGTTACTTTTGAAACATGTAAATCATTTAGGAGAGGTTCCAATTTAAGGGATTTATCAGAAGATTTCATATTAGAATCTAGCAACACAACACTCTCTCTTGAAATCTTATGGTAAAGACCTCTAGTGAATTGTGCTGTTTTCGGTAATCTGTCAAGAGGACAGTTAAACATCACAACAGTACCCCTTTTTACACTTTGGTATTCCTGTTCAACATATAAATCAAATAAATTTCTCTTACGTCTAAACAAAGTTACTTCATCAAAATGATTGTTAGACCATTTAAATTTAGGGTCCTGGTATCTGGGATCCTCATGGATATAGTTATCATTTGTGTCGTCGTGATTCACATATAGCCTCATTACTGCCTTGGAGAACCATACCCTCTCTGCCGTCTCCGGTCGGGATTTCGCCCGGGTTAGAAACTGCTCGAAGGTCTCTCCAGCCAACTGGCCTCCGGTCTCCTGGATCAGCACCTGAGGCATCTATAGAATACACGCGATTTATCAATGAATGCCAATCCATAAGCTCCCGATCCCACAGACATTGTTGTTTGTCTTAATGCAACCCCATCCCAAATTGTGAGTTCTTTACCATCCAGAAATTCTACAATTTGGAAAGTACATTTAGATCTCCCATCGTTTTCAGAGATCGATACCCACTGTCTTCCAGGAATACATAATTGCAACCACGGGGGAAGCACATATCGTCTAAATCTATCCATTCCCAATATCATTTCTGAGAAGCCATGTAATTTCAACTCATCTCTTAAACAAAGGCCTTCTCGAACACTCATACTCGTTACAAAATCCCAACTCCTTGTTTCGCCATGGAACCCATTCTGTACAATTTTGTCTCGGTCATTTACACAAAATCCACACCATCTTTGACCGTTAATTAATTCAAAGTACACTCGTCTTATTGATCTCCCACACTCATCACAATTATCTTCACGGAGATTTCTCTCCATTGTATTCTGAATGTCATGTTCGTTTTCGCTAAGTCGTCTGTTCTCCAAAATTTCAATCTGACGTGTCAGCTCCTGAAATTTGGGTAGACATTTAATTAGGACCTACAGATTTAAGATTGTTCCAACAGTCTTTGCAAAGTCTTATCGGCTTTTTCATTTTATCCCATCTATGAAAAAGGATTATAATTCCTAATAACAAAACATTTTCGCTGGGAATAAAAATTCCCAAAGTAAAAATACTCATGGTTAATGCTCCTATTAAGATCCACAACCGGGATTCTTTTCCATGTCGAAATATCAATAATCCAGTAAGATACATTGTTGTTACTGCGATTATTGCTATCACGCACCATAGGGTAATTTCAGGTTTTTTAATTATTTTCATGGTTATGTCGATTGCCAATTTACCCCCACTCAATAGATTGAGAGCCACGGCTCCTCGCATTTCCAATAATTTAGACCATCCGTCCGAATTAATCAACATATCACAAACTAGTATCAGTTTGCTCAATTTGCCGATCATAAATATTCTTCCAATTTGGAGTGCAGAAATTAACAGGTGCCAACAGAGATTTTGGTTGTAACCATTCAAAAGCATCCATACAAAATAAATAGCAAATTCACTGACCTGCGCAAACGAGCTACTAGATGTTCCTGGGAAACTCTCAGCCTTGTCGGCGATCCCAATTGAAGTCTAGTTCTTTGTCCCGTTGGATGCCATGTTAATGATTTATCAATTTAGATCTCTGTTGGTCTTACTGGAACAATTCTTACTCTTAATTTTTCTTAATGAAATAAGTAATTGGTTCCCCTTCAAATTCTTATCTCCAAGCACTGCAGAGAGAAGTTTAACTTTCCTCTATGTCTGACCCACACAGCTGTCTAACCTATATACTCCTGTGACTCCGCCTGTCAGTTACAGGTTTCCGGGCCACCCCCTCTGCACGTTGCTACAGCAACGATTTCTCAGAAAGGGTCCTCTTTTTCTTCAAATGCGAGCCTTGCAAGTTTACCAACTTTTCTAAGACTGCTAACTGATCCATCTTGTCACTTCTCGAACAAATCCGTCTTCCTAAAGCATTACATGAACACTTCACTATAATGAGAATTAACATCAGCCCCAAAATCCCCAATGCACAGTACAAAACATACCATCCCATATCAATTAAGAAGCTGATTATCCATTCCCATATGTCTTTTGTTACGAAATTAACAACGGCTGTTGTTGCGTTAACTACCCCTTGTATTCCTGTTTCAAAAAATACCTTTGGTTCGTCGTACCACCTGGGATAGCTATCTGCTCCAATAATTTCAATACTACGTTTACAAATAGTTATTTTCATCCAGTCCATACCTAGATAGTAATTATTGTCCATACCCTTACACCACAGCTTCTTCCAACTTTTTCTGGATATTAATTGATCTAAGTCGTCCAGAGCAATTGCCTCTATATTAGCTAACTTTATTGGGCTTTCTCGTTCCAAGTCATATCGGACAAATATATTCTCGTCTATTCTAGCAGGAACATGGAATACCTTCCACTGTAATTTTCTGTCTACGGTTCTGATGACTCCGCCTGGCCCATATGACATCTCATAAATGTCGGACAGATTATCTCTAACTAAAGTCCATGGTAATGGCATGATTCCATTAGGCCAGTAACATAATACAGATAACATCTGATTAATAGTTATATAGTCATGTCCACTCGAACATTGTTTGATTAACTCACCACACTCCTTTCCGATTAAGCCCATCATGTCATCATCATGAAAGATTAATTTCATCCTATACTTACCATCCTCTTCTTTCCGTTTGGTCATACCCACTCTTTTCAATAATAATTTCCTTTTTATGCTAAGAATATTACTTGTTCGATTTCCTGTTATCGGATTGGTACCATTCATTAGGTCATTACAATCCATAAGTTCCCCTCTTTTATCGCAGAAACTAGAGTACGAAAAATCATTATAGCCATTTTTGTTATACCGAAACTTAGCTTTGTGGTCTCTCTTACTAATCGTTAGCCGGATACATTTATCCATTGCCCTCATTTTTCCTTCGTAATGATTCTTAATATCCTCTTCCGTTTCTAAGGATTCATCAATTACACTTTTGATCAAATATACTTCGCTATCTTTCCGTTTGTTATCTACCTCCCATAGTTCCTTCTTATAATTATATTTAACCCTGGGTAATTTCAGTCTTTTTCGCCATATCCATGGAATGGTCTCATTGAGTTCTAGATACATTTTTGTTGCGGAAAGTCTCTCAGCTTCTACTAACTCCATCCCGAGTCGATTATCCATACTGGGAGACAACTGGGATTTTAAACAGCGACCGTGAGTTGGTCTTTATTAGGACAAATTCCCCTATGGGATTTAAAAGTCTACTAGATTTAATCCATTCCATCACATTCTTTTCCACTGCTTGTTCATATTTTTCCTTATTCAGCACTATACTTCTTTTCTCTCGTCTTATAACAGTCACTTTATTTTTACATTGACCTATTTTCCACGGATTAAATTTTCTATTCATTTTAAATATCCAACATCCCCCTAGCTCCTCATTAGTGCTAGTTCTACTCGTTGAACCAATGAAATATTTAAGCGTCTCATTTCCGTAATGATCTGTAATGTAACTGTTAGTTTCATAGATCTCTACTTCTTTACTGTACCAGCGCTTCATCTTTACTGTGCGCTTAATTTTAACTTTTGGTATTCTAACCAAATAATACAGCAACTCATGGTTCTGATCCTTGTCTTTTAGGTTAGCATTTAACCACTTCCAGAAATATTTATCATTTTCTATTTTACTTTTATTCTTTTCCCTTGTAGCGAATACAGTTAAATCAAATACAGAGACATTTTCTTTGTCTACTTGAACTTGCGCTAATATTACTTGTCCGGTTAATATTTCCCATTGTAATATGTAGCTTACTCGTACTATGGCCAATATAAGTATTCCCAATCCTAATAATAACCATACAATTGTACTTATCCATTTCCAGCAATTTATTTGTCGTTTCAACCTCCTGATATTTTCTCTTGCTCCCTCCAGCTCTTCAGTCAGGACGTCCAACGACTTAGCCTTCCTCATTTTCCTGTAATTAGAGGTTAGTTCTTAGGCTCTACGAGCCTTTTGGCCCGCCGAAACAGACCTTTCTTTATCACTTTCACTTCAGGTTGTTTCTCATGCAATTCAGCTTCAATTCCCCCGATCCAGTTAAAGTCGGGGTGTGCACAGGTCAACACATTTATTTTTAAATGCATCACTATTTTGAACTGTTTCTCTGGGACTTCTGTTAATTGGTCGTCCCCATAATAGCTCCCCGCACAAAAGTTCTGTTCATCAGCTCGCCAAACTTTGTGCTCTTTCATGTCTTTGACTGGTGCTAGCTCAAGTTCCACAAACTTCTCTTTCCTTCTTGACTGTCTTTTTTCTTTCGTCACATTTGACCTAGAAAGGGTTCCCCTATAATCCTTATTATAGTTAGGGCTATCTTCCCATCCACTTTCCTGTGCTAACTCCATGGCTAGGGAACCCCAGGTTCTTACTCGCCACTCTTGGCCTCGCTTGACATAGACCCAGGCTAGTTTCCCCGAAGAGCCTCTTTTCATCTCTACTTCTGGAAAACAGCCGAGTATGGGTACCTGCCACAGCATGAGGCTCCACCTCGTGGATTCCAGATCGGCTAGAGACAAATCGCTCTCACGATCCTTATCCAGTATTTCTCCAACCAACGCTTCCCTCTCTCGCAGCGCTTGGTTTCTAATTTCCCTATCATCGCTGGGGAAAATAGGGATTCTGGTTTCCAGAAAAGCTATCCTCTCATGCTTCCTCATCCCCACCCAGGGGTGTCTGGAAAACCTGGTGACTATTCCCTCTTGGAATAGTCCTATGGGTTCCATGGCTTCCCATACGGACCTGGACGACATTAGTGTCCTGTCCCTAGTGTCACATACCACGCAAGTCCAGCTGTTTCCTCCATCCCATGTACAGCTACATCTCTCCGCTGTACCCCCGGACACTCTGTACGAATCAATCCGGAGTTTTGGATGCCTTGGCCAACAATTCCTACATATTAGGATGCCTCCTATCTCAATGTGGCTATGCTCATTGACCAGCCACTCTGCACCCATAGATTTCTTTTCATCTGGGGCAAGAGTGGGCATGGCCACCGCCTTATCACAGATCACACACATGTATGGGCGAACTCGAATCTCCACAGGCGTGGCTTCTTTTCCCATGAAACCCAACACCCGTTGGAGTTCCGGTTCCAACCATAACATGGCTTTCGAACCATGTTGACTATGCTCCACTCTAATCAGACCCCTCCTACTGGTGACCCGAATTATTTCCTCCATTACTACTTCTTAACTAGATCTTTATTTGATTGGATTCCGTTATTTTCTAACTCTACTGTGTTCGATCCAGTTATGGATTTCACCGTGTCTACCGTTCCTAAACCCTGGTAGAATCTCCCTACCTTTTTCCGTCTAGAGATTATCACACGGTCTCCAGGTTTGAATCTCGGGTTGTTCTTTACTTCCTTTTCTTTTGGTGTCACGTGATTACATCTGTTGAGATGTAGAAGACATTGATCAATTATTGTATCCCATTCCCAGAGTTCCTCATTCTTGCTAAAATACTCTTTCACTTCTCTAATAGCCCTCTCGGCAATCAAATTCGTTTCTGGACGATAAGGGATACTCTTGGTTAGTATTATTTTGTTTTCTTTGCAAAAATCTTCCACGAGCTTCCCACTAATGTTGTGCGCGCCATCTGCTCTAATGGATTCCATTTTTCCCTCCCATTTGATCCATTCTTTTAAACATTCGACCACGTTTTTCTTTAGTGTGGCACGCATCGGCCAAATAATTTTTTCTTAGAGAAATTGTCGATCGCTAAGAGGAAATAACAGTTACGTAACTTTTTTTTTTTTTTGGTCGGAGAGGACCAGCGACGTCGACAGAGACCTCTTGACCTCTGTATTCTTTAGGAAGTTCGCTGTCCTTTGCTCCTTTAGCCGTCATAAATTTCCTGCATATTTTGCATTCCTTTTTTACTTCCCTATACCTCATCCTCCAATTTGGGATGTTTAGATTCCTCAATCTAAGTTCCATTTGTTATCATGTTATAGCTAAGATGGTTTAATTCATTGTGCATTTTTTCAAATAGCTCGGTGACTTCCTGAAGTTTAACCGTCCCTATGAATTTATCGATTTCTCTGTTTCCTCGGACGGCCTCACTTTACTGTTTTGTGTGGCTGACCTGATGATAGCAGTGTACTGTAACTTTCTGCAAGAGCTCACAAATTTTTTCCCCACTGTTCTTTGTGTGGCATAGGCTTATTGCGCGCATTATGGAAACTATTAGCTTTCCAAATTTCAATCTTTGTTTAAACCATCTGAGTCACATGTTAGGACAACTTCCTTATGTCCTAATTCTACTGCCTTTTCAAGAGCTTCCTGCACTGCAGTGACCTCAGCCAATTGGGCCGTTCCTTGAATCTTCCCTGCTTTGGGAAGTTACTAACTGACCATCCTTTTTTAACCAAATATCCCCATTTTACTCTTCCTGCCTTTTCGCTTCCATCTGTGAAATACTTTGGCAGGTGCTGGTGTGCGCCATGGTATTTGGTCATTTTTTCTTTCCTTTTTAGTTTGATCATTTTCCATTCTAACTGATTGTCACTTAGAATCAAGTTCCATTGATCCCATCTTTGGGAATGAATTCTTGCCTGATTCATCACTAGATTCTTTTTCAGCCTGGTTAATTCTCCTGCTTGCGAATATATCTCAATAGGTTGTTCTTTTGCTACTGCTTTAACCCTCTGGGGACCAAGGTGTTTTTGGAGCCCTTGAGATGTTCTGACATGCCTTGAAATTTGTGCTTTTTTCAGTTATTTATAAACATGTTAATGGCAAAGGTGTAAAATCACTCTATATAGCACAAACAGGGCTACCAAAATATGCGGGCAACGTGTATGTAGATGTTTGTATTTTTAAGAGAATAATGTTTATGCGTGGTTATTGGAAAAAATAAAAATGAAAGTGGCTGAATTAAGACCACAAAACACATATTAAATATGTGTCCACAAGACTTTTGTCTAATTGATGTTGTACCTTTGAGTACTGGCTTCAAAATTATGTGAAAATAGTCTTGCTTTATCGTTCACAAAAAAAATACATTGATTTAAATGGTGTAAAACAGGTTTTGCTTGGAAAGCCAATATGCGAGGGGGGCGTGAAGGAGTAGTTTACACCTGGGTTGTCCCACCCACTCTGCATAATGACTCTGCATAATTAGCCATTCATTCAGGTGTGACACTGACTGAGCCACAATGCAAGGACAATGTATTTAGAAGAATACTTATATTGACCATTTAAGATTTCGCTTACATCTATCTTGTAAATATGTTTAGCTATTTTATTAAAAATGTTACAATTACAACAATAATTACAATTTCAACAATATTTCAAGTGTACTCTTTCTTTGTAAAAAAAAAAAAGAAAGAAAAAAAAGATTATAGGCCTACATTTTATCATATGTATTCATTAGTTTGAATATAGCCAACATTGGAACATCTAACATCTTAGTCTATGACTTTATTTTTGACAAAAATAGTGTGACTAACGCCTGACTAACGTTGTTTTATTGAAATATCAGGGCATATAAATATTAATTTACGTTGCTTATACAAATACATTTTATTTCAACATATTCCAGTCGATTTTTACTCATCTCAGTAGGCTATGGCAAAGCAGTTTATTCTTTCACACACAGACACGCGATTCATATTTAGGCTAAACACTCTTTACAAATATGTACCCTTCATTCATCTCACAGAAACGCGAGTCATATTATAGAAATGCGATTCATCTTTTTGCGGTTTATAGGCCTACACTAACGTTATTCCATAACGTTATTCCACACTTGAGAAAAGAAAACAGCCTACCTCACTCCTCAGCGCAATCTGCTGCTCATATCAGGAGATATTTCTCCTCATCAGCACTGTGGAAACTTTTCTCCATAAAGGCTATAATGTCTCACTCGCGACGCGCTTTGTTTACAGCTGATGTGGGGGCGTTTCACAGACTGAAATGGTTCTCAGAATTTGCATTTGAATAGCGCGCGCTCTCCGGGGAGTGGTCAAATTACTGTGAATCATCTCGTAATGAGGTCGACTGGAGTCGCTCTCTTTGTATACAGATTACAGAAACTAAGAATATTTGTTTTTTATATAAATGACTTCAATTAAAAGATGCGATCTCAAGCTTTATGCCCGTGGGTCTGTTTGCCTGTTTGACTGAATTTTCGCGGAGTTATAGATCATTTTCGAACGCGTTTCAAACGGGAGTTTACTGACAGAGAGAAGGCAGAAATCGCATCATCTTAATTTGTCTTTATTTGTCAAAAAGCAAAACACTTTATTTTTATTGTGAGTATACAGAAAAAAAATAGAAACTGAACAGGATCGATTGATGTATTACACGAAAATGAAAGATCAAAATTAACAGAGCATTTAGTGTTTATTTTCATTGCTAAAAAAAAAAAACGAGCAAAACGCGCGGGCGCGTTTTTGGTCCCCAGAGGGTTAAGCTGCAATAGTCTCTTTGTCACTGCCGCTAGCACTCTTTCTGGCCCATTCTCCTCATACTTCATCATAGCAGGCTCTTGCGTATGAGTTAAGAAGGCTATAGGTGCTTTTCCGTCTCTATTCGATAATGTGAGTGCGACTTCGTCTTCTGCCTCTCTCACCTCTGCAATTAATGGAACAGTTGCATCGCGTCGTTCCAACTCTCCGCTGTCTAACGCCATTCTTATCAGTTTTAACCTGGCCGACTCCATCTCATCAGTCCACTGCCATTTACCTTCCTTTGTGCCGTGATATAGCACTTTGGCCTCCCTAGAATACTTGGGAATCAATTCTTTGATATAATTCAGCGTCCCTAGCAGTGATTGTAGTTGCTTTTTGGATTTTGGAGGACTGGAATTTAACAACTCCTCTAACTTACTTCTCGTGCTAGTCCATCTGTCAGTTCTTTAATAGTTTCGCCGATTTCTTTTTCAGCTTTGCTATTAATTTTATATTGCCTCTGTGGCGGTGGGATTCCTCCGTGAATTATATGTTCATAATTCGATTGAACTTTCCCACAATAATTTTTGCTCTTTGAGTAGTAGGGCAAATACTTTTTCAAAAGTATTTCCAGCCCCCCTTTATCTTTCAAATCTGAATCTTTTACAATTCTTTGGATTTCCTCATCTTGATCCACAATCCCTAACTTTCCTATTTTCACTAGGTCATCTGGGCAAAGCAAATTGTCACTTCCTATTACTATGTCTATTTTCTTTTTTTTTCCAAACGCGTTTGTCACTTACACGACCATCAAAATCCTCGACAGTTATCATGTCAATCAATTCTCCATGGTTTTCTGAAGGTTTAATTACACTAATATCGGCCCCTGTATCAACACGGAACGTGGTATCATCGTAAACTTTGTATAGCCGTTTATCTTTTTCTACTGTTATTAGTAGGGCCGTCTTTAGGGGGGCCGCTTCTTCCTAGTCTTCAGGATCTGCTCTCCTCTTCTTGGTTTTGTGCTTCCTAGACATTTCATCTCTAACTTCTGTGTTACTGTAGGCTTTTTCAACTTTAACTCTGCCTACCTTAGCAGCCGGTTTGGTCTTTTCTCTGTCTTTTCTCAATCATGCCCTTTCTTCGTGGCTAAGTTTATCCCATGTTTCGGGACTGATATATGTCCCCCTCTCTTTGCTGTTCTCGCCCCTATTCAGGTTGGGTCTCGATCGATCTCTGTACCTGTCACCTTCCCGATTCATGCTTCTACGATAATAATCTTCTCCTAGATTCCTTTTCTGATCGATTTTGGGAGCATGGGGTAGTGCGGGCCTTCTCTCTGGCTCATGCCGGTTGTACGGCTTCCTTTCACGCTCTGACCTCCGGGTCTGAGTTTTTGTTGGATGCGGCTTGTTACTTGGTTTACCTTTTTCTGCCTGAATTAGTTCGGTTCTACGATCATATCTGATCAGGGCTTTTTCTAGCTCCTCTGGTACCGTCTCAGGACCATATAAGAGGAATTCTCTGGCTCCAGTAAGAGCATTATTCTTCACTCCCCTAAATATATGTCGCAATAGCCCCTCAACGCCCTTTTGTGCCATTCCCTGGCATGCGGACAGGGCTCCTACAGCGGCCCACTTTTCCTCGAACTGCTTTTGCTCTAACTCCTCTTTATCTGTCGGGATCAATCCTTCTAACGTTTGAGCTAATTTTCTTCCCCCATGAATTCCAAATTCAGCCAAAATATGTGAATCTATGGATTCACCTGTTATTCCCATCTGTTCTCCATAACGTACTATCTCTCTAACCTTTCCTTTTACCGTGGTGTTTTTTAGTTTTGCTTTTTTAAGCATACGCATCTCCTGGTCGCGCTTTAAAAGGTCCTCCAAGGTGGCTCTAGTTCTTACTGAATTAACTTCTGGTGACTGGGAGGACCGCCCTAAACCACTGGTAATTTTAGGCCTCTGTCCTGGTGTTCCCAGATGCAGAGCTTCCAAGTGCTGATTTAACTCATGCACTTCAGCAGGACAATCCCTTTCTAAATCATACTGATCGTCTGTGTCAGTGGTTTCATCTCTGAACCGCAACTGTCGAGGAACCTGTGGCTTTCGAGCGGGGGTATCCGCCCTCGCACTTTCAACCCTATTTGGTACTTGTGGTTCTTTATCTGTCGGTTCCTCGCTATCTGAGTCACCAGGTGAATCATCTTCACTATCATTATCACTCTCTGTACCCACATCAGAGTAATACTGATCATACCATGAATCACCTACACTTCCTTTGATAATTCTCTCTAGGGCTGCCTTGTTTGTTAGATCTTTTTGTGCTAATATGGCCCTTTTAGCCCTTTGAGTTAATCGGGTGTCTGCAAGAATTTCCTCTGCGTCACCGCCATTGAGCAGACACCAAACCTGGCCACAGGTAATGCCTGGTGCATATTCAGTATCCCACATGTCTCTTTTTTCTAAAAGAGTTTCTTTCTTTCTACTTTTCGCATGAGTGGGTCGGTATGATCCCTTACCTATTCTGAAGGTCTCATAGCTCTTACCGAGCTTTAATTTGGGGAAGGGATTTTCAACCGGGTCTTTTGCACCTCGGGAGGTGACTGTTCGCCTTAATACTGGCCATTCTGGGTCTTTTTCGCATTCTGGGCCTTCCGCCCTAAGCTCGTTCGCTATATATCACCCCGTCCTGTTCTTCGCCCGCTACTTCATTTTGATTCACCAGTTTTGCTACGTTTTTTAGCACTGCTGAGTCAGGGTGACAGATCATCCATGTTTTAGGCCAGCTAGTCTGGCTCGCCTTTCTTAACAGTGCAGTTGCAAGGTATGCACCTAATTTAACTACATTAAATCCGAACTCTTCTCCGGATATTATCGGCATGGCTATTACACGATACTTATAATCTCTAGCACAGGCACAGATTTTGTCTATTAAAATGTCTAGGGCTATTAAAGCTTGTAATTCCTATTCGAGGTCATGGCCATTACCTCTCTTATACCCTATTGCATGTATCACTGGTTTGCCATTCGATCCTCCTATTTTTTGTAGGAGGATATCTCCAGTATGGAGAGAGGTTTTTCTACGTTGCATTAACTTGTCTGACTCGTCTTGCAACTTTCGTCCTGCCTGTCTTAAAAAGGCTGCTGCACCGCCATCCTCATGACTGAGATGCTTGTTAGCGGCATTAACCAGAGCGTCTGCCTCTTCTTCAAACTGTAAAGGTCCTGCTTTTAGAACAACTAAATTTGCTCCCTTCGCAAAATATAACCTGAGGGGTCCTTCGACCTCTGCTATGGCTTCTTCATACGGGCTTTCAGGGTCTTCATAGAGTGGTGCGTCAGGTTCGGTAAAATTCGTACCCATCTCTTCTTGAGAGATAATACTAAAAGCTACCGAGCCTTTGTCTGATTCTTCCTCAGAGCCATCTCCAGATAGGGTGGCCCAACTTTTCGTTGGTATACCTTTTACCTCTTTCCCTACTGAATTAAAGACTCGTACTTTGGGGTTTTCATCATTGCCTCCTTTATTGGAGTAGATGAAGTTTGGAGCCTCTGCTCCTTCCTTTACCCTTAAATTTACCACTGGCGCAGCCTCTCTGACCTCTTGCCAGGGTAAATTTCTAAAGCCACATTTACACTTAGTAGAGTCAGACCATTCCAACTTTCCTACAGTGTCACTAGCAACTAAATCTATAGTCACCATTCGGTTCTCCATTTTTTTCTAAAGTGTTAGGATTCACTTCAAACTTCCTATTTTTTACAAGTGTTTGGATTCACTGGCTTTACTTCAAAACTTCCCGTTGCTTACACCGAATCTGGTGCTGTTCTTAGATTTATCAGAAGTGCCTGCCCGCACTTCCTTGTGACATGTGTGGCTAAGAAACCAATGCCCACCAACAACACAACCCGAAGGGAGCAGCGTTCGAGCCGTGCTGAAAGCATGCACTGAAAACTTAGACACTCATGTGTTACATACAAGTGATGCAACTCTTCACAAATCTATATGTCTCCTTACTCCCTTATTTTCTGCAAGTGTTTGGGTTCACTCAAATCCCTTATTTTCTGCAAGTGTTTGGGTTCACTCAATCCCTTATTTTCTGCAAGTGTTTGGGTTCACTCAATCCCTTATTTTCTGCAAGTGTTTGGGTACACTCAATCCCTTATTTTCTGCAAGTGTTTGGGTTCACTCAAAACCGGTTTATCTCTCTAGACTAACTCACCCTTCTCTCTTGGGCTTCGAGTTTTTTGTCTGTCATAACAGGTCTTCATATGAGCCTGCGCGCGTTGATTTTCACTCAGTTCCCTTGAACTCTGCGAGTGAACTGTGTTCAATATTAGTTTCTCTGAACTATGAACACCAACAGTGGCCGTGGTATGTGGACTTTTCGCCTATACCTGTTATTATTCCTGAACAATTGTCTTTTAACCCTCTGGAGTCTGAGCGTTTTTTTGGGCCCTGGGGGTGTTCTGACATGCTCTGACATTTGTGCTTTTTTCAGTTGCTTATAAACATATTAATGGCAAAGGTGTAAATTCACTCTATATAGCACAAACAGGACTACAATAATATGTGAGCCACATGTATGTACATGTTTTCATTTTTGAGAGAATAATGTTTATGCGTGGTTATCGAAAAAACTAAAAATTAAAGTTTTTGAAATAAGGCCACAAAACACATACTAAATATGTGGCAATAAGACTTTTGACTATTGGATGTCGTCGCCTATAGTTTTTTCTTCAAAATTATGTGAAAATAGTCTTGCTTTATCGTTCACATAAAACCATACATTGATTTAAATTGATGTAAAACAGGTTTTGCTTGGAAAGCCAATATGCGAGGGGGCGTGAACGAGGAGTGGTTTACACCTTAGAATACACCCACTCTGCATAATGATGAGCCATTCACTCAGGTGTGACACTGACTGAGCCACAATGCAAGGACAAAAGATATATTTAGAAGAAGACTTATATTGACCATTTAAGATTTTGCTTACATCTATCTTGTAAATATGTTTTGCTATTTTATTAAAACGGTTACAATTACAACAATAATTACAATTTCAACAATATTTCAAGTGTACTCTTTCTTTGTAAAAAAAATGATTATAGGCCTACATTTTATCTATGTATTCATTAGTTTGAATATAACCAACATTGGAACAGCTAACATCTTAGTTGATGACTTTATTTTTGACAAAAATTGTATTTTATATATAGAAATTGCTAAACAAAAGCTTATTTGATGTGGCAGTATATTCTACAGTAAAAACTGTACCCAAATCTAGTCAACAAAATGTTGTCTTTCATATTTCGTCTGACTGTAACGTTGTTTTCATGAAATATTAGGGCATATTGTTAATTTGCAGTTTAATACGTTGCTTATACAAATAGCCTACATTTTATTTCAACATTCAGTCGATGTTTACTTATCTCAGTATAGCAATGCAGTTTGCTAAAACATCATCATTCATTCACACACGCGATTTAAATTTAAACTGTCTTTGCCAGCTGTGGTAAACAGCGCGCATCTCTGCCGTTTATTCATTCATAAACAGAAACCCACGTGAAGAAATTCACGTGAGAAGGAAAAAACTTACTCAGCTCGCTCCTCGATATACCCGCACTTCTGAGGGACATTTTTAGGGCCCAAGCCCTGAAAGGGCGAAGGCCCTATTGTTTCCGGTAGGATTATTAGGGCCCAAGCCCTGAAAGGGCGAAGGCCCTATTGTTTTCGGTAGGATTATTTATTAGGGCCCAAGCCCTGAAAGGGCGAAGGCCCTATTGTTTCCGGTAGGATTATTAGGGCCCAAGCCCTGAAAGGGCGAAGGCCCTATTGTTTCCGGTAGGATTATTTATTAGGGCCCAAGCCCTGAAAGGGCGAAGGCCCTATTGTTTTCGGTAGAATTATTTATTATTATTAGGGCCCAAGCCCTGAAAGGGCGAAGGCCCTATTGTTTTCGGTAGGATTATTTATTATTATTATTCTTCTTCTTATTCTTATTTTTCTGTCAACCTTTCGGGCACTTTTGAGACCCTTAACGTGCTCGAAAACTCTTGAAACTTTGCACACGGGTCAGAACCCGCGGCCATCAGGGCCGGGCTGAAGCTGGTACCCGGGCGTGGCAGGGGGGCTCGACAGCGCCCCCTTGAACGGGGTCCGAAAACTTGGTCCATAAATCAGACACGCTTGCATGTAATAATATGAAACTCGGTACACATATAGATCTCATCGGGCTGAACAACTTTCGTACTTTTACTTTTTACGCCAGCCCAACAGGAAGTCGGCTATTATGGGTTGTTTGGAAACGCATGCTGTGGAAATTAATGTACTCCTCCTAGGGAATTCATCCATTCGCCTCCAAACTCAGTCAGCATGAAGTCAAGACATTGAGGATGATAAATTGCGGACAGATTTTTGATATCTCGAACGGTTTGGCCGTGGCGAGGACACGAATTGATGGCGAATAATGGAAACAGGAAGTGTGTTATAACTTCTGCATACATTAACTGATCTTGATTAAACTTCAGCAGTGTGTTCGTTGTAAGAGGCCGATCACATGGATGTGACTATTGTGAGTCAAAGTTATAGCGCCACCAACTGGCAGCAGGAAGTGTGTCCCTTTCAAAATGCTTTGAAATCACCCTCTTATTTTTACCCGATTTGCTTCAAAGTTTATGTGTATAATGTAAACACACGGCAGATGTAGACCTGTGAAAGGATTTTTGATATCTTTAATACTGTTGCCATGGCAACGCTTCAAACTTTAATATTCTTTTTTGATGCTTTTGAGACTCTTAACATACTTGAAATTGGATGAAACTCGACAGACACATCACATTTATTAGCCCGTAGACATGTGCAAAGTTTCAGAAACGGGCGTGGTGAGGGGCTCAGTAGCGCCACCTTTAGTCATAAGTGGGGGGGTTAGTTTTATCAACAACAACAAAACTTGGTATGTGTATTGTTCTCATCAAGACGGACAACTTTCTAATTGACATTAACGATCTACGACCAACAGGAAGAGAGATATTTTGATTTGAATGTGGATTTTCTGAAGAATTTTCTCTCCCTCTCTCTGTGTCTCTGTGTGTGTGAGGGGAGGGGGGATTTGACTATTGCTTTTATATTGTTAATCAAGGTTTCAGGGGCTTTTGGGGTCCTTAACGTGCTCAAAAACTCTTGAAACTTTGCACACAAGTCAGAACCCCCTGCCATCAGGGACGGGCTGAAGCTGGTACCCGGGCGTGGCTGGGGGGCTCAACAGCGCCCCCTTGAACGGGGTTCCAAAACTTGGTCCATATATCAAACACGCTTGCATGAATTAATATGAAACTCGGTACACATATAGATCTCATTGTGCCGAACAACTTTCCCCTGGTCAAGTTTTACGCCAGCCCAACAGGAAGTCGGCTATTATGGGTTGTTTGGAAAACGCTTGCTGTGGAATGTTAAATACTCCTCCTAGAAAATTCACCGTGTCCCCTCCAAACTCGGTGTGCATGTAGTCAAGACTTTGAGGATGCTAAATTGCGGACGGATTTTTGATATCTCGAACGGTTTGGCTGTGGCGAGGAATCGAATTTATGGCGAGAAAAGAGAAACACGAAGTGGAATAACTTCTGCATGCATTAACTGATCTTGATGAAACTTCAGCAGTGTGTTCGTGGTAAGAGGCCGATCAGATGGATGTAACTATTGTGAGTCAAAGTTATAGCGCCACCAACTGGCAGCAGGAAGTGTGTCACTTTCAAAATGTTTTTGACAAAAGTGGGGGGGTTAGTTTTACCCACAATTACAAAAATCAGTACGTATATTGGTCTCATCGAGCCGGACAACTTTCTAATTTAAAGTCATTAGCTCTGACCATCAGGAAGTCAGATATTTTGGTCTGAATGTGGATTTTTTTGCTAAATCAGCCTCTGAATTTTTAGCCACCTTTATCTAAGTGGTTTATTTTATTCCCACCAAACTTTTTCAACATGATAAAAATATATTAATTATGCTAAATTGTGAACGGATAATAAATATCTCAAACGGTTTTGCTATGGCGAGGGATTAAAGTATTGTCTAAAAAGGAAACACTCAAAGGCTCATATATTCTAAAAATGTAATTATACACCATTTATTACTATATAAAAGTATACAAATATCAGAACTTAACTCATTTTATTCTTTTTTTTTCAATTTAAGAATGTTTAAGTTTAAAAACTGCCAGAATGGTTGTTTAGTCTAAACAATAAATAAATAAAGTCAAACATAGTGCTATACTGCCCTCTTGTGTTCAAAATCAGGTAGGCCTATTATATCTATATAAAAATATACTAGGTATGTGACGGTGAGAATATTTTACCACTGGTTAACTGACGTGTGACACCGCTGGGGGCTTTTTAATCGCTAACTTAAAAACGAAAGTAAAATATGTTCGTCCGCACGGACATTGATAATGGTGCGGAGCAGAGCGAGCGTTTTCAATAAATTCCTATGGAATGAGGAATGACCTAAAAAACGTTGACTCTGTTCTGCTCGTTCCTCGCTGAGGACGCGCACCATTATGAATGCCTGTGCAGCCGTGAGCATTTTAGTTTCATTTTCGGGGCGGATTGCTTGAATGTATTTAAAAAAAGCACAATGTTGTGTTTTATTGCTACTGTACAAAACTATAAGTTAACACTTTGCAGTTTGAATGATGTTCTGAACAAAATGACAGAGTATGTTTTTATGTGTCCACTGTTCAATCGCGCCCCCGTTTTATTGATTCCCAAGTTATTTTTTCATTTAAGTTTTTTTCATTGTTCTAATCAGGTCAGGCAAGTAAAATTATCTGTGTCTTATCCCTTACATTTTTATATAATATATATACACTACTGTTCAAAAATTTGGCGTCAGTAAGATTTTTAAGCGAAGTTTCTTCTGCTCACCAAGGCTGCATTTATTTGATTAAAAATACAAACAAAAACAGTAATATTGTAAAATATTATTCCAATTTAAAACAGCTGCTTTCTATTTTAATATATTTTAAACTGTTATTTATTCCTGTGATCAAAGCTGAGTTTTCAGCATCATTACTCCAGTCGTCACTGTCACATGATCCTTCAGAAATTATTCTAATATGATGATTGATGCTCAAGAAACATTCATTATTATTTTAAATGTCGAAAACAGTTGTGTACAGTCTTTGATGAATAGAAAGTTCAAAAGAACAGCATTTATCTGAAATCTAAAGCTTTTGTAACATTAAACACTACCGTTCAGAAGTTTGGGGTCAGTAATAATTTAAATTTTATTTTTGGGGAAAAGAAATAAAATAAATCAATACTTTTATTCATCGAGAATGAGTTAAACTGATTAAAAGTTACAGTACAGACATTTATAATGTTAAAAAAATTATATTTGAAATAAATGCTGTTCTTTTGAACTTTACATTCATCAACGCATTTTGAAAAAAAATCTGTACACAACTGTTTTCAACATTGAAAATAATAATTAATATTTATTGACCATCAATCATCATATTAGAATGGTTTCTGAAGGATCATGTGACACTGAAGACGGGAGTAATGATGCTGAAAACTCAGCTTTGATCACATAAATTAATTACAGTGTAAAATATTTTAAAATAGAAAACAGCTGTTGTAAATTGGAATAATATTTCACAATATTACTGTTTTTGTTTGTATTTTTAATCAAATAAATGCAGCCTTGGTGAGCAGAAGAGACTTCTCCTAAAAACATTAAAAATCTTCCTGACCCCAAACTTTTGAACGGTGTATATATATATATATACACATATATAAATACATATATATATATATATATATATATATATATATATATGTTTGTATAATATATATATATATATATACACATATATAAATACATATATATATATATATATATATATGTTTGTATAATATATATATATATATACACATATATAAATACATATATATATATATATATATATGTTTGTATAATATATATATATATATATATATATATATATATATATATACACACATATATAAATACATATATATATATATGTTTGTATAATATATATATATATATATATATATATATATATATATATATATATATATATATATATATATATAAATATAGCTGCGAGCAGCGATGGAGGGCCAAAGCCGGCGGTACCGCCACCCCCGGTGCCTTTAGGTAACTAAAGGCACCGGGGTTGCGGTGCCACCGGCTTGGGCCCGTAATCGCTGCTCGCAGCTATATTTCTTCTTATTCTTATTTTTCTGTCAACCTTTCGGGCACTTTTGAGACCCTTAACGTGCTCGAAAACTCTTGAAACTTTGCACACGGGTCAGAACCCGCGGCCATCAGGGCCGGGCTGAAGCTGGTACCCGGGCGTGGCAGGGGGGCTCAACAGCGCCCCCTTGAACGGGGTCCGAAAACTTGGTCCATAAATCAGACACGCTTGTATGTAATAATATGAAACTCGGTACACATATAGATCTCATCGGGCCGAACAACTTTCGTACTTTTACTTTTTACGCCAGCCCAACAGGAAGTCGGCTATTATGGGTTGTTTGGAAACGCATGCTGTGGAATTTAATGTACTCCTCCTAGGGAATTCATCCATTCGCCTCCAAACTCAGTCAGCATGAAGTCAAGACATTGAGGATGCTAAATTGCGGACAGATTTTTGATATCTCGAACGGTTTGGCGGTGGCGAGGACACGAATTGATGGCGAATAATGGAAACAGGAAGTGTGTTATAACTTCTGCATACATTAACTGATCTTGATTAAACTTCAGCAGTGTGTTCGTTGTAAGAGGCTGATCACATGGATGTGACTATTGTGAGTCAAAGTTATAGCGCCACCAACTGGCAGCAGGAAGTGTGTCCCTTTCAAAATGCTTTGAAATCACCCTCTTATTTTTACCCAATTTGCTTCAAAGTTTATGTGTATAATGTAAACACACGGCAGATGTAGCCCTGTGAAAGGATTTTTGATATCTTTAATACTGTTGCCATGGCAACGCTTCAAACTTTAATATTCTTTTTTGATGCTTTTGAGACTCTTAACATACTTGAAATTGGATGAAACTCGACAGACACATCACATTTATTAGCCCGTAGACATGTGCAAAGTTTCAGAAACGGGCGTGGTGAGGGGCTCAGTAGCGCCACCTTTAGTCATAAGTGGGGGGGTTAGTTTTATCAACAACAACAAAACTTGGTATGTGTATTGTTCTCATCAAGACGGACAACTTTCTAATTTACATTAACGATCTCCGACCAACAGGAAGAGAGATATTTTGGTTTGAATGTGGATTTTCTGAAGAATTTTCTCTCCCTCTCTCTGTGTCTCTGTGTGTGTGAGGGGAGGGGGGATTTGACTATTGCTTTTATATTGTTAATCAAGGTTTCAGGGGCTTTTGGGGTCCTTAACGTGCTCAAAAACTCTTGAAACTTTACATACAAGTCGGAACCCCCTGCCATCAGGGACGGGTTGAAGCTGGTACCCGGGCGTGGCAGGGGGGCTCAACAGCGCCCCCTTGAACGGGGTCCCAAAACTTGGTCCATAGATCAAACACGCTTGCATGAATTAATTTGAAACTCAGTACACATATAGATATCATCGGGCCGAACAACTTTCGTGCTCTAAGTTTTACGCCAGCCCAACAGGAAGTCGGCTATTATGGGTTGTTTGGAAAACGCTTGCTGTGGAATGCGAAGTACTCCTCCTAGAGAATTCATCCAATCCCCACCAAACTCGGTGTGCATGAAGTCAAGACATTGAGGATTCTAAATTGCAGACGGATTTTTGATATCTCGAACGGTTTGGCCGTGGCAAGGAAACGAATTTATGGCGAGAAAAGAGAAACACGAAGTGGAATAACTTCTGCATACATTAACTGATCTTGATGAAACTTCAGCAGTGTGTTCGTGGTAAGAGGCCGATCAGATGGATGTAACTATTGTGAGTCAAAGTTATAGCGCCACCAACTGGCAGCAGGAAGTGTGTCACTTTCAACATGCTTTTGACAAAAGTGGGCGGGTTAGTTTTAACTACAGTAAAAAAAAAATAGTTTGTATATTGTACTCATCAAGCCGGACAACTTTCTAATTTACATTCATTAGCTCCGGCCATCAGGAAGTCAGATATTTTGGTCTGAATGTGGATTTTTTTTGCAAAATCAGCCTCTGAATTTTTAGCCACTCCTCTTAAACTATTTATTTTATTCCCACCAAACTTTTTCAACATGATACAAATATATTAATGATGCTAAATTGTAAACGGATATTGAATATCTCAAACGGTTTTGCTATGGCGAGGGATTAAATTAATGTCAAAAAGGAAGCAGGAAACATCTCATAACTTCTAAAAATGTAATTATACACCATTTATTTTTATATAAAATTATACAAATATTAGAACTAAACCCATTTTATTCTGTTTTTGCTATTCAAGGAGTATGAAAAAGTTAAAAACAGGCTATTTAGTGCTATTTGGTTCAACAAAAAAGCAAACATAGGGCTATACTGCCCTCTTGTGTCCAAAAGGAAATCAAAATAGTATATAAAACGTTTTAATAGGTAGGCCTATTGTATTTAAATATAAATGTATTAGGTATGACTGTTAGGATATTTTCCCACCGGTTAATCGACGTGTGACACGAGCGGGTGCTTTTAAATCGCTAATATAAAAGTGAAAGTAAAAAACGGACGTCCGCACTGACATTGATAATGGTGCACGTTGGAAAGAATGATACTTTTAAACACTAAACCGCCATTAGGTGTCGCCAGGCGACCATCTTAATGAGCGAGTCATTGATTCATTCGTTCAAACGATTCGTTCGAATGACTGAGTCATTCATGATTGAGACAGATGTTTATGGATTGACCATTGAATCTTTGAGTCAACCGATTCGTTTCAAAATGCTGAATCATTCAGTAATGAGAAAACAAGTTGCTGTGGTTCTGCTGTGATCTTTGTTGAACTATTTTTGCTGCTGAAACAGAACAAAAACAGTCAATATTGCATCTAAAATGTAAGTGACTTAATTGTAACTGTTTATTAACCTGTTGTATGAAATCAATGTCACAGTTTCAATCGTGATTGTATTCAGGAAATAGTAGCCTACTCGTCAAGTGACGTTGCTTATATGTTATAAAATATATAAAAACTCCATATTTGTCATTTTTATAGTCAGTATGTTGTTAACTGGGTTGCTTTTTTGTGTGCTGCGCTCATTTGTTTACAATTCTCCTGGAGAAGCTGCATGAGCCTCAGCAGGGCAACCTTGTTACCATTGATCAGTAAGACATTTATTATTAACTGCTGATTGCAACTTAAAATGAATGTAATGAAATTAGAATAATCTCTCATTTTAGTGATTCCCAAGTAATTTGTTTTGTTATTGACGTTCTAATCAGGCTATACTCTGGTCGGGCAAGTAAAATTCTCTTTCAGGTAGGCCTATTGTATTTATATATTAGGGATGTGACTGTGATAACATTTTCCCACCGGTTAATCGGCGTGTGACACCGCTGAGGGCTTTTAAATCGCTAACTTAAAAGCTAAAATAAAATACAGATGTCCGCACAGACATTGATAATGGTGCGGAGTAGAGCGAGCATTTTCAATGTATTCCTATGGAAGTAGGAATAAACTAATACATTTTATTTATGTTTTTATGTGTCCACTGTTCAACCGCAACCGCGTCACACACACACACACACACACACACACACACACATTCCAGAATTGCAATCTTGACATCGCAGCCTGTTCATTATAGCCCTAATACAATATAATAATAAAAATAGTCAACATAACATATACGAATTACACTGCTCTGTTTAAATAGTCAGTAGTACAATTTGTACCATTCACAGTAAGCAGAGCTCCACTGTGATGTTTCCAAGCACATTTTTGCGCGTGTGAAGAGGATGATTTTTTCCATCGATATTGGAACACGAGTGAAGTACAAAGCCTATAATAAAGAATAGTTTAGCATCCAAATACATCGCAAATATTGAAACATTTTGATTCTAATGAGAGGGTTACGTGAGACCAACACGGCTTACTTTCGTTTTTATTTTTACATTAAATTTAAAGGATTTGTTGTGGAATATTTTGAGTGTATCATAAAATCAGAATAAGGTAAGACAAGTAAAATTTCCCGTCTTTATTATATATATATATATATATATATATATATATATATATATATATATATATAAATATAGCTGCGAGCAGCGATGGAGGGCCCAAGCCGGTGACACCGCCACCCCGGTGCCTTTAGTGTAACTAAAGGCACCAGGGTGGCGGTGCCACCGGCTTGGGCCCGCAATCGCTGCTCGCAGCTATATTTATATTTAGGGCCCAAGCCCTGAAAGGGCGAAGGCCCTATTGTTTTCGGTAGGATTATTATTATTATTATTATTATTTTTCTTACGACTATTCAGGCATTTTTGGGGCCCTTAACATGCTCAAAAACTCTTGAAACTTTGCACACGGGTCAGAACCCGCGGCCATCAGGGCCGGGCTGAAGCTGGCACCCGGGCGTGGCAGGGGGGCTCGACAGCGCCCCCTGGAACGGGGTCCGAAAACTTGGTCCATAAATCAAACACGCTTGCATGTAATAATATGAAACTCGGTACACATAAAGATCTCATCGGGCCGAACAACTTTCGTGCTCTAAGTTTTACGCAAGCCCAACAGGAAGTCGGCTATTATGGGTTGTTTGAAAAACGTACGCTCTGGAATTGAAATACTCCTCCTAGAGAATTCATCCGATCCCCACCAAACTCGGTGTGCATGAAGTCAAGACATTGAGGACGCTAAATTGCGGACAGATTTTTGATATCTCAAACGGTTTGGCTGTGGCGAGGAAGCAAATTTATGGCGAATAATGGAAACAGGAAGTGTGTTATAACTTCTGCATACATTAACTGATCTTGATTAAACTTCAGCAGTGTGTTCGTTGTAAGAGGCCGATCACATGGATGTGACTATTGTGAGTCAAAGTTATAGCGCCACCAACTGGCAGTAGGAAGTGTGTCCCTTTCAAAATGCTTTGAAATCACCCTCTTATTTTTACCCGATTTGCTTCAAACTTTATGTGTATAATGTAAACACACGGCAGATGTAGACCTGTGAAAGGATTTTTGATATCTTTAATACTGTTGCCATGGCAATGC